>OY744558.1:8785751-8968310 GCA_963556235.1 Cryptophagus acutangulus
CAGTGAATATAAAATTATACCCGCTATAACTATCCTTTTTATAAAGGCATTAGAAAGAGATAGTTATAGCAAGTATAATTTACTATAGAAACATATTTCTCAGTGTCACTACTTATTAATATTGTGTGGCGTGCGTCACTTTCCATATATTGTACCAAAATGAGTTCCGAAGATCGTTGGGGACCAGTTTCTGAAGACTATATTGTGTAAAATATTGAAATTGTTTCCATTCATTATATTGTCTTGCTAAATATAACTCGTGCGCTAAATATAATTCGATGACAATTGACTCGATGATAATTGTTAAAATCAAGGCTGGACATGCCACTCGCCTTCGGCTCGTGACATCTCCAGCCTTGATTTTAACTCGTCAATTATCATCACTTATTATCAATTATCATCACAATTATGAGGTCGCCATCAATGCTATTGCTCTAGTGATATTGCTAGCGAATATAATGCACTAATTTTTACATCGTAGTAGCTTTTGTCTAAACATATGCTAGACTAAAAATAAATGTCATGTTGACATAAAAAATTTGTCTTACCGAATTACACTCGAGTTTTTTTGTCAAACTAGTAAAGATGCAAATTTTCTAAATGCGTTTTTCTAAATGTAAAACAATACGACTCAAAAAACTGCCAGAAAAAATGACTCGGCCCGCGGACTCATAATTTTTTCACACAGTCTCACAGTCAGTTTTTTTCGTCGTATTGCCAAGCAACATAATTCTTATTGAAAAATTGAATATGTTTAATTTACTACTGGAATCAAAAATTGAAAGAAATCCGAGCATTTTGACTGTAAATGTTATATTAAGGGTTGAAGTTGTAAAATAAGTGTCGCTAACTATTTTTAATTGGATTAATCGTAAATTTGTTTACAATGTATAGTAGAAATAAAATATGAAGAAAATCCGAACTATATATGACTCAAGCGGTAGGTATAATTGGGGGTGAGGGTGTGTGGTAAGGGTCGAAAATTATTTTTAATCACTTTTTATGTAAATATTACAAAAATAACTGATGTAAAATTTTGGTTAATATGTTGCTATATAAAAATCACAACACTGTCAATTTTGGAAAAATTAACTTAAAGGCCAAATCAGCCCCAGGGGTTTATTTTTAAGGGACCTTTTGGTCCAATGTACAAATTTACTGTAATTTTAATAATCTCTTCAAGAAAACTTATAGCCTCATTATATTTATTTGTATTGTTTTTGCTAAGACCGAGCTTTGATGTTCTTGAGCTTAATAAATTGTACTACCTGTGAATATGTTACAAAAACCACGCTGTTGTCAAATGTTTTGGCGCTATTTTACCATTTTTAATGTAATATTTTATAGCAGCATGATTTAAAATAGCCATTGCTCCTTGTATTTTCATTTTATCAAAATGATTTCGCTGCATGTTACTTTGTTTTAAATATGGTGCAATTTTTAAATCGACCTGTTGGTCTTCATCTATTACAGATTGTATTGGTTCAATGGAAATTTCACTGGATGGTAAATTGTATTTTTTAACAATATCATCTAATAAACGAAATATATTTCCATCAGTTAGCGCAAGTCTAATATTTTTGTATACAGGGGTTGCATTTGGCAAGAATTTAGAGAATAATTTGTATAGTTATTAATTTTGTTAAATCTGCCAGTGCTTATTTTGTTCAACCGCTATACAGCTTGGTTTTGTGGTCCCATGTCAGATATTATTGTGCATACATCTAATTTAATCGAATGACATTTTTTAATTATATAGGAAATTAGATCATTCACTTCTTTCTCATTCGAATTTGCTGTGGACTTGTAACCAATAACTTGTTTCCATCTTGTTGAAACACCAGCCTACATAAATATCAAAGCATGAGTTGTTGCCATCAAAATTTTTCATTGTACGTTTACCTAATGCATTTTTTTAAAGTTTAATATATTAATAGTTTTTATACAGTATGTTTTATAAAAACCGGTCTAACGAATTACTAGACTTGCAATTATTTTATATTTTTGAAATGCTTAAAATTTGATCAATTTTGGAAATTAGATTTATTCTTTTGGGTTACATTTTTTACATTTTTGCACTAAAGTTGCTGTTAATGCGGCGAAGTCCGATTGATTTCGCAACCAAATAAAGAAATAAACAAAAAAGAAAAAACGGCGAAAAATGAGATAAATGCACTTACCTTGGCGTTCTGTGGCTGTCAACGTTGAGCTCGTTGGTAATCCTCGTCCTGAAGGTACGACACAAAAAACGAAACTGAAGAAGCGGAAACGAAAAAGAAAGAAAAAGCGGTGGTTTGGATGAGCAGAGAAAATGAAGGAAGAGATGAAAGCGAAAAAGCAAATAAGTGGAAGATGAAAAAAGAAACAAAAAATAGCTTCACGGAAATGCAGCGATTAGCAAAAATGCGAAAAAGTTGCGAACAGTACAACGAGCGAACTGTATAACGAGCGAACTGCGGAGCGTTCACGGTCAAGACGAGAGCGCGGCTTCAAACCCGTTATTTGTCCCAATCCCAAGTGATCGATCAAGATCCATTCGCTACTCTATCCACAATCGTGAACGCTCGTGAACGCCAAAACAGTGCAAAAACACAAAACTCGCCGTTTCTCGAAACTAAAAGTGTATTACAAAAATCTATTTCTCTCTCCGTATCTGGCACATAACAAAACAATTAAAAACTAAACGAACGAACAGATCATACTGCCCACCTAAAAGGCGGAACGGTGTTTTAAACATCAAAGTAATAGGCAGGGAGCACAACTTGACCACTGGGCGCTTCTGTTCGCCATTAGCGGTTTTTAGCGTTACAACCCGAACAATATCACCTGGTTCCGGATGAATTGCGATAACATAAGCCAGATTTCATTCCCTCGGTGAAACTCAGTTGTTTTTAACCAACACCAACGTGCCAAGCTCAATCAGTGTCAAAGTGACCGTCCATTTGCTCCGTTGTTGCAGCGTATGCAGGTATTCTAAATGCCAACGCGGCCAAAAATATTGGTAGAGACGCTGAAGCAACTGCCACCGACTTACAGGAATCCCGATGGTCACCAATTCAATATATTCTTTTCCTACGTATATTATGAAGTTTTACCATAAAGTTTTCAACCTGTCATGACTTTTTCTTTTTAACACAATGTATACAAGAAGGATGAAATATTGTGTGCGCCCAAGCAAATGTGCGTCCAAGCAAAATTGTGTGCGCCCAAGTGCAGTTTACAAAAAAAGACGCGGTCTTATCAAATATTTCACTGGCCCACTGGATACTATTGATGATGTGCTTAGAAATGCAACAAGAATAGATATATATAAAAAGATGTTGTTAGATAAGATAGAATTTTGCAGATATTTAGTTTTTTGTAATTTTAAGGATTTTTATTAGAAAATTTTGAAAAATGTAAATGTAAATATTAAGTCAATAAGATGCTTTATTACGAACATATAGAAAAAGATTGTTATTAATTCATTTAATCCATGAAAAAGCAATTATTGATAAATAATTGATTGTTTGAAGCATTTGTATGCATTTGTTTGTTTATTTTATAGACTTTCGCAATGTTACAATAAATAATCTTCATATATTTCTAAAAAAAAAATCTAAAAGTTACGTAGTTTTTGCAAAATTTAACAAAGAATATATAGTAGCAGGCGGGATAGCATGCATCTCGTTTCAATGCATTAGCAGGTACGGAAAAAAGTGAGGCAAATGCTAGGACGTGGTGGCCTGTTCTGGGCGTAAAAATAATTTGAATCGGTAATTTTCGGGATACCCTTAACCCATTTAGAGCGAGGTGCGTAAGATCTGGAGCCAGCACGTCAGAAATTGGCTCAAGCGACAAAAAGTGACCGAGAGTCAAAACCGAAAGATCGTTCAGATCATTGCTCAAAGGACAAAGAGGTCTCAAATTCAACAGCGATTCGATCTGGACAAGTACCATAGACAATTTTCCAAACGTCAAAACTTGGTCGCCGACAACGCGATACAAATGGGTTTTAACTGATTTAATTCCGGCTTCCCACTAACCTCCAAAATGAGGAGCAGATGGAGGATTAAAATGCCATTCAAAACCCTCCTTAACGGCATAATTTCCGGAACGGATTAATACGAGATCCAATATTCAACGAAGCGATTTGATCACGAAAGACGTCTTGTTGTACGTGCCTTATGAAGATTCTGAGAAAATGGTCGAGTTCTTGCTCTGACAGCGGGCCGGAATTACGAATCTTTGACTTCCAGTTTGTTATAAACTGACGGCAATAAGCGACAATACCCTGCATCTTTCTTCTTCTCATCGAGAGAATCCTCAGGCAAGACGTTTTGATTGTACGCTACGACTAATTCGGGATCGAACACTCTGCAGAAATTTGGACCCCGCCCACCAAAGCAAAAACGAAACTAAATCTAAAGGCAATAAACCGCAAGATGCACAATCTGCAGGGTTGTCTTCCGAACGAACATGGAGCCAAGGTACCGACGGTGCGACTTGTTGTATCTGCGTGACGCGGTTTGCCACAAAGGTTTTCCGACGACGATGGGGGGAAGAGTTGATCCAGGCAAGCGCTACTGTCGAGTCTGACCAACCAAATCAATGGTCAAATGTGATCAAATTCTCGTAAGTTTTGACAGTGAAATCCAATAACTTGGCAAGCAACAGCGCAGCACATAGTTCAAAGCGTGGAACGGAGACTCGCTTAAGCGGCACAACCTTAGATCTTGCACAAAGCAAATGAACATTAACTTGAACAGCCGCATCAGTAAATTTAACATAATCTACCGCGGCGTATCCCGAATCAGACGCATCGCAAAAACCATGAAGAACGCAAGACGTAAACTTCGACATGAAACAAAGGCGCGGTATCTTGAGACTGCGGCCAACAAAGGTAATTGCGATTTTTAATTTAACCATTGGTCAACGATTTCAGAGGGAGGTTGTTCATCCCAACTCAAATTCAAAGCCCACAAGCGCTGTATTAGACAAAAAGGTTCGTTTTGTACAAGGGCGATCTAAAGGCTGCACTTTGTATGTGAAAGAATCCAAATTTGAATTCCACTGCAAACCTAAAATGTTAACTACTTGTTCGTCGGAATCAAACGAAAGCGGGTCGATTTGACAATGAGTTTTGTCAAGATTACTCAAAATATCAGGGTGATTACTAGCCCATTTTCGAAGTTCAAAATGATCTTTTCCATCCATCGCCAGTTGTATCATCGTACGAAGAGCTAGAAATAGAGCGGACGAAACGCCATACGTAACTGTATTCAGTTGATATGTTCGAATTGGTTCTGCTGACGAAAATCTCCATAAGATCGTTTGATAACTACGATGCTGTTCTGAGACCAAAATTTTCCGATACATTTGACGGACATCAACGGTAAACACAACAGGGAAAAGAAAAAGCGACAAAGCAACGTTGCAATGTCCGATTGGAGTTTGGAACCTACTAAAAGCGAATCATTTAAAGAGAACTGTTCCCAAGTCTTTGCCGAGGCGTCAAACACCACATGCAATTTAGACTCAATAATGCCCGTCTTTATCACACAGTGATGAAGAATGTAATACGAAAAGGAAGTATCTTCCGGTTCATTGAGAAGGTGCATATGGCCAGAATCACGATACATATGAATCACAATATATATCAGGGTGCATATGGCCAGAATCACTTGAAATCGTGATATTGTTGTTTAAGCGAAGGTTCCCTCTCTAACCGTTTTTTCAGCGCAATTAATCGACGCTGGGCAATAATCTTCAAATCTAAAAAGTTAGGAGCTTCTGCCTTAAAAGGTAGTGGCACGACATAACGTCCGGACGCTTGACGAAAGTGGTTGTTTGCTAAAATTGTTTCAGCCTGAACTTTGTCTAGACAAACGGGGGGTGGCAGTGCGATCTCCGCCATTTCTCAAATTTTTTTAACAACCGAATCAAGCAAAGGTTTCGATACTAACGACCAAAAAGTATATATGGATGGCAAAGCAGAGTTATGGAGTGGAGATTGATTTTTCCCATCAGGATCCATCCAAAGATCGTGTTCCAGAGACTATCGGTTCCTCCCTTTTACCCTTCAATCGGCCGTCTGTCATAATATGCGCAAAAAGTTCAACCCCCATCAACATGTCGATGGTTCGTGAAACGTGATACTCAGGATCAGCTAAGTTAATATTCGAAAGATGCGGCCACGGCGGCGGAGAAAACAACATATTGGGCATTTTTTCACAAATTTTAGAAATCACAACGGTTTCTAGACAACATTCCCAACGCGTCGCATACCGAGAGCGATAAGTGCAAGTTTCACCAGACAAAGATTTGGAACTCATTTGGTCTAAACCACTGATACAAAACGAGAGCGAATATTTCTGCAAGCGAATAAATTTGATTGACTAGCATTATCCAACAATACACGCACAGGCTCAAAGACTTCTTTGGAATTCCGTATTTCGACAACAGCGGTCGACAACAAAACTGTAGACTTGGAAAGAATCATCGTAGTAAACGAAGTAACCTGATGAGGGTTCGAATCATGATCCGAAGACGGCGCGGAACTATGTAGTAGAAGGAAGCGAAATATCAGGTCAATCGGTCTGGAAGTGTAACAAGGTGTGATGTCGTTGAGAACATATCCGACACCCAGACGTAGACTTACAATCTTTGAGTTGATGTTTCGAACCTAAACAATTTACACACCACTTCTGTTGTTTGGCCACAATATAACGATTTTGCGGAGATTTGGCGAGAAATGCATTGCATTTGTAAATTAGATGATCGGAGTGGCAAAGCGAACAGGAATTGCTAGTTTTACCGAAAAACGAAGATCCGCGTTTAGGCAAACCGGAACGAGTAATCGACGGAGAAACGTTGCGAACCACAATCGAAGGTTTGCGAAACGAAGGTGTAGTAGCGTAATTCACGTTTTTGAACGCGTTGCATTGTTGGGAAACAAACGCGAAGCAAACGTCGGCATTTCCAAAGAAGTAGAACCAATTGTGAGTTCAAATCGTGTGATAGTTTTGGCGTCAAGCCGTTTCATCAACATTTGGAACATGATAAAGTCCCATTGATCGCAAGCGAAACCGAAATTTTTCAGAGCTGCTAAATTCTCCAAAAATATATTAATAAGCGCACGAAGCGACTGAGCGGAGGCTTGACACTTCGACAAAGTTGGTGCGCTATCTATGGCTTTCCAATGCGACGAGGCTAATAATCGTTTATTATCAAACCTTTTCAGCAGAGTATCAAACGCGATCGCATAATTATCGTGCGATTTGGGAATACATTCGACCAACGACAGTGGAGCATCCTCGAGACATGAAGTTGAAAAGTTGAATTTCTCAATATTCGACAGCGCGGCGTTTTCATGAATAGTAGCGGTATACATATCGACAAAGGGTTTCCATTTACGAAGATTTTCATTAAACTTAGGCAATTCCAAGCGCGGCAGCCTGACCTGACTCTTAGCCAACGTACCGTCTGGCGCAGTCACTTGGGAGTCCCGTCAAATAAATCACTATATACGGCCTTAATTCTATAATACGAATCATGAAACAGTTCCCGAATGCTCCTTTAAATCGGCGCCCTTGATGGCACACATCGCAGTCAAAATGGTTTCCTAGAGTTGAGTAAACTCGCCAAACATGTCTTCGATGTGAGCATATCTGGTTTTGAACTCAAGGTACAAAAATTCATACAATTCTTCCTGGCTGTGGGCTTGTTCCGCAACGCGTTTTCATCATCACGAAACGCAATCGCTTGTTTCAATTTAGCGGTGGCGACGGCCAACAAGTTAACAGGAAAAAATAAAACGAAAGTGTAAAAACAAAAGCGAATAAACGAAAGCGAATTTTCAAACAAATGACAGAGAAAAGCAAAAAATCAAAACGAACGCGTATAAAACGAAAGCGAATTTTCAAATAAGCGAGAAAGAAATGCAAAAAAATCAAAACGAACGCGTATAAACGAAAGCGATTTTTCAAATAAACGACAAAGAAAAGCGAAAATTAAAACAAAAGCGTATTTTAAATCAACGAGAGAGATAGTTAAAAAACCGAAAGAGACAGAAATAAATTCTAGGCAAAAATTGACGAAATAAGTCAAGGTCAGAAACCGACACACAGTGCGAGCGACAAAAAACTGCTATGAAGCGACGCAAAAAACCAGCATTAGAATAAACGCTTAAAAAACTGAATCAATTTGGACTTTTGGTGAAGCCTAGCGTAATAATTAATTAAATTATGCACAATCGAGAGAGAGAGAGAAGGTGCGAAATCGATAGAACCGGAACCGGAGTAATCCGACTCGAAGGACCAAAAATGTTAATGCGGCGAAGTCGCAATCAAAATAAAGAAATAAACAAAAAAGAAAAAACGGCGAATAATGAGGTAAATGCACTTACCTTGGCGTTCTGTGGCTGTCAACGTTGAGCTCGTTGGTAATCCTCGTCCTGGAGGTACGACACAAAACACGAAACTGAAGAAGCGGAAACGAAAGGAAAAGCGGTGGTTTGGAAAATGAGCAGAGAAAATGAAGGAAAAAATGAAAACAAAAAAGCGAATGAGTGGAAGATGAAAAAAGAGAAGAAAAAGGTAGCTTCATGAAAATGCAGCGAATAGCAAAAATGCGAAAGAGTTGCGAACAGTACAACGAGCAAACTGTATAACGAGCGAACTGCGGAGCGTTCACGGTCAAGGCGAGAGAGCGGCTTCAAACCCATTTTTTCTCCCAATCCCACGTGGTCGATCAAGACCCACTCGCTACTCTATCCACGATTGTGAACGCTCGTGAACGCCAAAACAGTGCAAAAACACAAAACTCGCCGTTTCTCGAAACTAAAAGTGTATTACAAATCGAGTTATAAAGAACACGTTATCATCTTATGTTGAAGATAATCATCGCAATTAGTACAAATATCTAGCACAAATGGTGATGCTATTCGCTCGGCTAAACATGAAGTTACCTGTCTTACACCCAATGTTATAGCATTTGGCCGACATATTCCATTTTCAGGAAAGGATGGTCCGGTTGTAGATGATGTAATTAGTTTAGATCATACTTTATTGGCTGATGCTTGGTCCAAAGAATTGCGACAAGTATTTGCGGACGTAAGTAAATAATTATGATGATAAAAGTAATGGGGTACGATAAAAGCAGGAAAATCTATAATTTGTGACGTCGGGATGAACGTTCTTAATTAGATAACAGATTTGGCGAAAGAACTACGAGATATCGGACGCAAGCAAATACTTTAGAGTTAAGTTGGATTCTAATTTTGTTGGTCCATTGCGTATCTCACAAGTACCTCATTGAACGTATCGTTTGACAGATAATTCCGTTTAAAATTGCGGTGCGTGGCATGCGAAAGATCTCAAAGCGTAACCTACCGCAGACATTTTGTAGGTTTACAGTCGGTGATCGTATTCAATATTTCGTCTGTCATTTGGTTTTGATGTTATGAGGCCTGGCTGACAATCCACACCGTAGTGGGTGTTAGCTTCTCTATGTCTGTTCTCCGTCCTTTCAGACAATTTTCTTTTGAATTGTGGTAGTATTGTAAAATAGTCAACTACCCAGTACATTTAAGCCTTGGTGGGGAAAATCCGCCACACCTTGCCAATGTGGTACCCCATCTAAATCTAATAAAAGATTTCTTTATGGCATAAAGTGTTGTTTTATTTTCGTGGTATGGTTGCACTGTTCCGGTGCAGCATAACTTTAGATTTTATAGACGGGTTTTATAGGTAGAAGCCATTTTTGTAGAAGAAGTTGAGTTATTCATTTTGCATCGTAACCATTAGTCGATTTCTGCACCTAAAAATGAAAGAGTAACTTATAAGGCAGTAACATGACATTGAAAACGCTGCGGTATGCCAGTTATTCCATAGACGTACAAATAACTCTTTTTTTTTATAGTTAAGCTACGTGTTTAAATGTTTTCAAATAAGTACCACAAATACAGTTCGAAGTTTCAAACAACACTTCAAACTCACTAACCTAAAAGAATTAATATACACGATTAACTAACTCAATTTGCTTATAAAACACAATACTATTAAATTCAGTAAATAGTATAGTACTTGAGATATGCCACTTGCTAAGTTCCACAAACTTCTCGGGGTCGTGTCACTGCCCTATTGTATCGGATTTTATTACTCAGCAACTTACCTAGTGTTTAATAATTATTTTTTCTAATTTTACTTGAATTTCAAAACCTAAAAATATTGGATTTATTTGCGATATTTATATTATTTGTGAGGTTCAACCAATTTTGCCAGTGTTTAGTAATTGGTAGCTAATATTTAGCCATTTACCTTGGAATAAATCTAAGGATTCATATCATGTCCATTTGTGGCAATAACATAGTTTATGCAGAAACACCCAACTTAGCACTTTGTTTTGCTTATTTACGTGCCCACTGGATGTGTGCGGCTAAAAGAGGGGAGGTCACTGTTTCAACAAATAGATGTATAAAATGTACATTTTATACATCTATTGTTTCAACAATAATAACTACCACCAATTATTGTGGGTGCTGATCAAATGTTCCAGAAAATAGACATCTTAAATCTTGTATATTCATTCGGTATCGTGGAGTTCGTTTCAATTTTAGTCTTTGTATGAAGCAAACGCATTTTGCCAATTTTAAAAAAGCTACCTACCTGTCCGGAGTACAAAGTGAGTAAAATATTGTACTTTATTTAAGCCTGGTTAAAGACATTTATCGGATTTATACTAAAATACTGGATTGGATACGATTTGGTCGTTATGATTCATTTAATAGATTGTACATTTTCGTTTGTCTTACGAACGCTCGCTATTTTGAATATCATCTCTTCCTTCTGGCTCTGGACTCATGAAAGGATCTAACCTAAAACGAGCGAAAAAAACCCAGTTGCAATTGTGGATCAAGTAATTGGAGAATCTGATCAATTTTGTCACCACCCGGAGCCTGGATAGGTCGCAGATAAATGGTTGAACCATTGTTTTTCGACCTACGGCCAACAACGGGTCTGCCGACCTTTTGTCGCATGGTTATCACATATATTGGCTCTGACGAGTACTCATCAAGAGGATATTTGAGCTATTCGCTACTTCCGATCTATTAGAAACATATACATTACTAACATATTTTCATTATGTTAGTAATATAACATTACTAACATATTTTCGCGTTTTTATTATTTGGGTTTCGGTCAAGCTAAGACGGATCACAAATTGGGTGGCGCCTTATATAAAATTTACCCACACCACCACACAACTCACCACTGAGTACCAAGGCTCCTAGCTTGCTTAGAGCTTTTAGTTTTATTAAAGATGCGTCAAAAATTAAAAAAAAAGTATATATAACAAATCATTTATTATCCACACAACATTAGTGATGCAGTATATTCAAATTCAGGATCATGTAAAGGAAATGTTTCTGGGAATATATCTGTAAAAAAAATGTACATTATTTCAAAATTAAACAACTCCACTATTGTATTTTTTTCTTAACTGTTTCATTTGTCATTTGTTTGTTTATAATAGTTTATATAAAACTAACAAATAGACTGGTGAAGAACGTACTGTCAAAATATCATAAACTTAATTTATCAATTTTTGAAAATACGACATACCATTTATGTTACCTTACATAAATTGTCGTGTTACATAAATTAATGTAACACGAGCCCGTGCGATAACCCCGTTAAAAAAAAAAAACATAGATTAGATATCTCCATATGTTGCACATCATTATTATTTTTTTGACATCATTATTATTTTTTTGACATTATATTTTTTTGACATTTTTTTGTATTCGGAATAAAAAGAAAGGTACATACATATTTGACAAAAGGGAAAATTATTTGAGATATAGGAAAAAACAATTGCAATATAGGGAAAAGCAAGTAATAGCTATTTATGCAACCAGTTAGGAAATGCATTTTTTGTGTAACGAGCGGATTTCTTAGATTTTTCTTTCAAAATAACGCGAGTTACACAAAATAGCATTTCCTAACATGTTGCATACAAGATTTTTTCTAATTTTTACAAAAACCTTCTCAAAAAAGAGTTTTTTAAACTTATGATATTAATAATTTAGTGAATTTTATCAAAACAAGTAGGCTTTATTTGGAACTTTTCATCACCAGTTGTGAAATATTTTTCATTTTATCACTAGTTGCGTAAAATGTGCCGTTTGGCACATACAATCGATTTTGAAAAGTCACATTTTACATGTCAAAATTAGAAAAAAAAATTTATATTATATTATCAGAAGTAAATACACAAGCGATTCAATTGCTTTTTCTGCGAGCAATATTTCTAAATAGCAACAAATCTTTATCGACAAATCTTTATCAACAAATCGTATTTTAGGGAGATAAATCCATGATTAATAGCCTATAACGGTATTTAAACTTACATTAAGACATAAAGAGGCTGCAGAATGCCAAACACACTATTTATTTAGACCAAAACGGTCTTCAACATGCATTTTTGTAACATTTTGACAATGACAACTGAAAAAAAGTTCCCATCAGTTACGATTTTTCTTCGGAGCTCTTTTTTTCACTAAAAATCGGACGTGATTGGTTCAAATTTGAAAATGTGTGCATTTTGATTGGCTACTGAGGTAAGAATGGATTTATCAGAATAAAATGTAATGATGCACTATTGCCACTAATGTATTTGTGCCAATACAGTATATTCGATTATACTGAAGGCACTTGTATACGTGATATTACAAGTGATAAAATACTCTTTTGCCGTTTTATTGTTAGTCCAGTTACATTATAGCTTAAATAAGGAATGGATCTAAGGGCTTTAAAACCTGGTAGAGTTTCTTTTGTGTACAGTTTTATTTGTGAATCCTGAACCACTTATAGTCTGAATATTTAGTTATGATCTATTGTATCCACGTAGCTCAGGCGTACGTATTATAGCAAGCTCAAATCCAGTCATACGAATGTCTTCCAACGCTGCGCCAAGGCCCCGCAGCGTTTATAACTAATACATGCACGTATGTCTTGTCTTTTTATTGTGATTCATTAACGCGATGGCATAATTTTTTTTAATTTTGTAAACTTTTCGTTTGATATAACGATTTCTGAGTTTCATCGTTTTGAGTGTTTTAAACACGTTTTCATTGTTTCTTGTGTGAAAATAAATAAGTCGTTTTAGAACTAAAGCAACCTAACCTAAAAATGCTAGGCAACCGAATTATGGAAAACAAATATTATACACACTGAAAAACTGATCAATGAGTGGTTTGGATCGGTTAAGTAGTTTTGAAATAAATGGGTTTGGAAAAAATGTCTCCGATACGACCCTGGTAAACATTTTACACGGCCTTGAATTGATTTGATTCACCGAAACGCGGTAATTCAATTCGAATTACCGAATTTTAGGTAAATGTAAATTACCTAAAATTAGTTTCGGTAATTTACATTTTAAATTTAATAATATACATCGGTTTTATTTACTAATTCTCGATTAATCTCAGAATTCGAGGGATTTTCAATTATGTGTACACCGTCTGGCAGTCGAGCTAACCGTATTTAGTTAAGCTATGCTCTCAATATGCACTGTTGTAGTTAATAAAACTCGCCAATAATTTTGACAGCACTCCCCAAAGCTGGATCCAAAGCTCTATTCTTTGTGTGTGCGAATCATGTCCGGAAAATGTTTTATTGTGAAAAATGGGTGTCTCGTACTGATCCGAGACCATTGAGCAGAGAAGCATTTGATAGTTTTAAAGATACGATCAAGCATACAATTTTGAATTTTTCAAACGTTTTTCTCCACTCTCACTTGAAAACTATTTACAGTGTTAAAGGAAAGCGCAAGCGTTTCTCAGATGAAATGTTACACGTAGAAAGTGAAGACAATTTAGAAGAGGAGTTAGATGACAATCTGGAAATTAACCGGGAAACTAAAGAAAATATAGAAAGTCCTGATTCTCGAGGTGGTCGAACAACCAGCACCGGACTTAAGGAGGATCTACGGTATAGGAAAGGGGGGAAAAGCGTGTAAGGAACCGGCCGAAGAAACTGAACGATTATGTCGTAGACTTCATGTAAGAGTGATTGCCGACGTCGTCAATCAATTCAGGATGAGCAAATATCAGTACTAGTTTGAACAGTGTAATTAAAATGGCTTTAATGGTACACTAGTGTGCATGACAATTGACGATGAAGAGGAAGATCATTCTGGTATGACCACGATTCGAAACCAGTGGCGGGTCTTTCGTTTTTGTTAATTTTACATTTTCTAGTTGTTTTAATAAAGTTTAATTGTTAGAGTTAAATTCTGAGGTATTTATTTGAATCTTTCACGGTGTCAAGCGGCAAAACCTGACAAATGCAAAAGGCAAATTATTTTGAATTTGATCTATTTAAGATTTTAAATTAATATGTAAATTATATTATTATTTTAATATACGTAAATATTTATTATATTTATATTATAATATAATTATTAGACACAGTGTCTCGAAAAAACTGTTACTTTTTAAAGTCATAGAAGGTTTTATTCTGAGCCGAGCAGCACCTGCTTTCCTAAGCAAGTTAAAAATGTGTATGTAAAATGAACATTTGGCGATATCTTTTAACTCAACCATGATAAATGAATGAAACCAATAGTCCAGTCAATAAATGCCTAAAAAACTTGTAGAGAACATGAAAAAAGGAAGAATTTTTCTTTTTGGGAAAGTGTTGGGCTTAGCTAGAAGGTAAACATACTAAAAGTCCCCGCTCCTAGCCCTGCCGCTTCAGTGCCAGAGGAGGTTGGAACGATCTATTTTTCGGGTTTCTGGCTTATAAGTCGGAAACGGTACACCGTACGAGAAAAAAGAGTGCATAAATGCTGGTCGTGCAAGAAATGATAAGTGGGGTGAAGAAGTAGTGCATTGCCTGTCCTCCATTATTGATCTAAGGGTTTTTCAATTGGGACGGGTCGATGTTGGCAGCTTGTGACAGCCATGTTGTTTTTAGTTACACGAGTTACACGATTAAACAGCACGTGCAAATGATAAAATTTGATTACCAAAATGAATGTTCGTTAGTGCAAACGTTGCGCGCTTTGCGCCCATTTTACGGCAGACGCGGTGACCCTTCAAAGTCTTATCTCCAACGTTTGGTGACCAAATTTGAGACCAACGGTTCGGTAAACAATCAATCAACACCCGTACGTCAAAAGAACGCCAGATCAGCCGAGAACATCGCCGCTGTTTGTCAAAGTGTGCAGGAGAACCCAAGGCAGTCAATTCCCCACCGTTCACAAGAACTCGGCATTTCGCAGACCTAAACTTGGTGAATATTGCGTCGAGACTTGGGCCTGCATTCCTGCATTCTTCAACTGACGCAAGAGTTTAAAGTAACTGACCATAGACAACGACGATTGTTTGCTGAGTGGGCTTCGGAGCGTTTGTAAGAAGATCCCAATTTTAGCTGAAAAATTATATTCAGCGACGAGGTGCATTTTTGGATGAATGGCTATGTTAACAAGCAAAATTGCCGAATATGGAAGTGCCAACCCACATGAAGTTCACCACATAGCCATGCATCCACACAAAGTAACCATTTGGTGCGGATTTTGGGCCGGTGCGTCATCGGTTTGTATTTTTTTTTAATAAAGTTGGTGAGGCTGTCACTCTCAACGGCGAACAATACAGGACGATGATAACCGATTTCTTTTGGTCCAAACTAAACGACATGGGCGTAAACGACATGTCGTTTCAGCAGGACGGCGGTACATGCCACACATCGAACGACACGATGGACATTCTGCATCAAAGATTTGCGGGTATGGTTATCTCTCGCAGAGGTGACGTCAATTGGCCGCCAAGATCGTGCCCCCACTTTGACCCCACTAAATTTTTTCTTGTGGGGTTTTCTGAAGTCGCAGGTCTATGCCAATAGGCCGCAAACGACCAATGACCTTAAGGCCAACATATCCCAGGCCATTGCCCAAATTCAGCCAGATCTATGCGGCAGAGTTGTTGAAAATTGGACCACTCGGATCCGGGCAACCGTGAGAAGCCGGGGCGGACATTTAAGTGATTTAAGTGTGGTATACCATACATAATAGCATACATGAACTTTTTAATTAAAAAAAGAATTTTGATAATAATTCGAACACAGCTTCTTTTATTTCATATTAACATCGACCCGTCCATATTTAAAAACCCTTTAGTAGCTGGAAATGGTGTGTACCACAATTACTGCTATGAGAACTTTACGAGAGCTTTATGCAAAGAGAAAACTGAAGACCATATTTCTAAAGGAATGGAGAAAATAAATTTATACATGGACCTGAACAATGACTCCCAATTTTCCATGGACGAATTGATGACCGTAGTAACAGAGAAAAAACTGGACTGAAGAACTGTAAAACTATTTGAAAAATATGAAGACCACATAATAGTTAAACCAGGCCACAATCGGTTTAATGTTCAGGTTATATGTTTTACAGATGCAGGGTACAAAGTTTTCAATAATTCTTGCTACGAACAAGAAAGAAAAAAATTGTACGGACGACCGAATAAGGATTGTGAAAAAAGCTGCAGCTATCATTCGATAGAACATCCAGAGTAAAATGTACTATTCTCGCATGTACCAATCTGGTAATGAATTGTTTTACCCTAACACTTCCTAGACAAAATGTTGATCAAGAGCACCAAAGAGTTCAGGAAACGAGTAAGAAATGCCTCGCTATTTCACATGCGATTACATCTATAGTTCGACCACGGACCTTCTTATCATCAGTGTTAACCAGTCTCTTCCTCCTACTCTTCAGACTTCTAAAAACTCGATCAATGTTCTTGCAAGCATGGTATTTTGTTCTTTTTACTACGAAGCTCAGGTGTTAAAATTGTCATGCATTGCAAGTGCCAAACCAGTCTTCAAAAAGAGGTCATTCAATCAATTTGTCTTAGACAATGCAGACTTTAATGTGTGCACAATTGATGAACTAAACACTTCACTGAATGGCTGGAAACAAATGTATCAACCTAGCAAGTTTAATTGAAAAGGTTCAAGAATACCACGATTGATGGAAATGCCCAAATCGACTGAAACTGCAACAATTGGAATAACTCCCCTGAAATCATTAGAAAGTCTACATAGTGTCATAGTAGCTGTCTAGATAATGTCATAGTGGAAAACCTGAATTGGTTCGATCGATCAAGTACTCGGGGAGAAAATATTGTTGTACAATATTCTTGAGTGGTTCGAAAGGGGAAGAGCCATCAAAGTTCAAAGAAGCAGTGTGGTCCGTATCATAGAAGTTTAATTTATTCCACGAGTGCGTAACTATTTGTCGTGAGACCGGAAGATCGAGGCTGATTCGAATCCCCCTTCGAAATTGATGCAAGTGAAACACCACTGTGCTTGGCTTTAGGCGGCATTTTATGCTCGCGACTCGGCTTGAGCCCCTTCGAAGTTCGAACACAGGTGACCTCATGGTATGTTTTGCTCAAAATTGTAGATAAGTGTTAATTGTTAACGATTTAATTAGTAATTGCAGCCAAGAATTCGAGGACATGGGAGGCAATTCGGTAAACAGTGCAGAAACGGTAAATTTCCAATAACAGTCCACTTATGAGCATTGCTCGCTTTTGTACCGCATTCAACTAGTAAATTTAATATTTGTGAATTGTTCAATTGTCAATCTTTTTGATTGACCTAATTCACATATGATGATTCTCTTTGAGCATACTTTAATGCGATGGCACAGCTAAGCAATAGAATACGTACGTCATATCTAAATAACCAGACTATAATATTCCACTCGCGTGTAATGGCTATTACTCATTCAGATAATGTACGACACTCGGCTACGACTCGTATCGCAAACTTAATGTGTGTGAGTAATGGTTATCATGTTTGACGATCTTTATTAAAAATATGAAATTAACTTTACTTAGTGATAGTAAAAAATGGCTTTACCTCATATTCATACAAACGACCTAACATGCTCAAAAATATCAAACTGGGAGATTTTTTATCAATAAAATAAAAATTATAACCCTTGTTGTATTTATAAGTAAGTAGCTTAACTTATACATTTTATGTTTAACATCACTTCCAAACCATACAAAACTCATAATACGATACATTTTCTCACAAGTTACAAGTTTCTAAACTAACAATATTTAAATTAACACAAAAAATAAATTATATTTATGTATGATTTTGAATAGTAGCTGCTTTCGTTTGTACAGCTTATAGTAATCATAATTGAATTAAGAAGGAAAAATTTAGGTCGGATTCCTGGCTAGATGTTAATAAAATTGCAACCATCTAATGGGATTATAATAGGGCAGTCTACTCGATTTTGTGCGTTTTTTTCTGGAGCGCGGAAGACGTTAAAATTCAATTTAAATGAGATTTTCAGCAAGAAATGTAAAAAAATTATTATAATTAGAAAATTATCCGAAGATTTAAAGTACTTCGTTGATATGAGTGATTGTGCCGCCCTCTATCGGTTCACCGGATCCCGTTACGTTTTTTCCATTGCATAATAGCAACATACGTGTACGAAGAAAACAGCAACAAATGGTCATGTGTATTATTAGTTCAGAAATTGATGACGCAGGTCCAAACATTCGCCGGAAAGACTCTATTATATAAGTAGTAAGATATGATGCTCCCGGGTTACAAAATATACTAGTTTGCGTATGATGTCCTACAGTGACAACCTGATTGGTTCAAATTATGACGTCAATGTTTCACAAAATAGCATCTAATTTAAATTTTCGACCTAGTAGACAACCCCATTATTTACAATTTATTGTTAGTCTAGAAAGTAAAACTATTCTTTCTCCACAAGATTTGTTCGAAAACCTAACTAATAATATGATGGGTCCCTCTCTACTAAAAATTAGTAATTACATATTTTACATCTAAATACAAACTAAGAATATTCATTGAATTAATTCTCCAAATAATCCAGTATTCTGTTAAGAAAAATTGACAAAAAATAGAACGAGAAACTGAGAAATTATGCTCTTGGACTTTATTTATTTGTGTGAAATAAGTGGATTTTTTTCTTGGCAAAATCGACTTTATATCTGAAAGTACGTATCTGGACAAATTTTGATGTTCAAGTTGTAAAGCACCCTTTATAAAAAAATTGAGATGTTTATAGCTCAGCTAACGGCTATTGACTTTCGTCTTTCTGTCACGTGGGCCTACGTTTTAACGTGAAATCCGAACCACGAGCCCGTTATAATATACAACAAAAAAGAAATTAATTCATACCCTAACATGATTTCTCAGTTTCATATGTAAGCTACAAATTTATAACATTTCACATTTTTTTGGAAAATAAATTGAAAAATTATTGTCACAAAAACTGTCATAACCGATTGTTCTTGTGACAATAAATATTTAATAATATATAAATTGAAAAAAAAAATAATTGGCATTATGATAAAACTTGAGATAATAAACTACTAAATAACAAGGGAACACACTTACATGTGTTCAGGATGGTTTCGAATACAATCGATAAAATCTTTAGGTAAGATAATTCCGTTGCAGATCTTATGTATCGCTGTGAAGAGTGGGAACCTAGAAAGGGAACAAAATATAATTAGCACCTACTGAGCTCACATAACTTCATAGACATAGAGCTAAAGAAAAAGATCGACATGTCATGTCTCATTTGTAATGAAAACTCAAATTATGTAAATTTTGCGCCATTTGTCAAGAGCACCCCGGCGCCTGCGCACTATAATGTGTTATTGTGTGTTCAAAGTATAGAACCGTGTTATCGAGTATAGAACCTATAATAAAATAGTGAAAACATATAAAATATTAGATATTTAAATATATTATACTCCTATTTTTCTATTTTGTTCGTCCGCCCACGGTAAATAATAATACATAGAAAGAGGGAGGCGTAGTGATTGTGTGAAATGATGTGAGTTTATGTTAACATATAAATGCGCATGCGTCAGGGTTCTCATGGATTTAGTCGACAATTGGCGGCTACTGTGACCTTCAGTCCTCAATAAAGCAACTCTGATCGTACTTCTGCAGTACAGTTAAAGTGCAGAATAATAAACAACACAAATCCCTCGTCAATAATATAAATTGATATAATAAAAAAAATTACTTTGCTTCCATAGATTTATTCTTCAACATATAATTGACTTCTTCAGCAGTGAACGGGCCTTGCAATTTTTGTCCATTCAACATTTCGTCTTCTAGCTCCTTAATGGATTTCCCTGTTTTTACAAATGCTTCGCTAACTTTTCGATTACGACCGCCATAACAAGTAGTAATTAAGTCAGCAACGCCACAACTTTCAAAGAATGTCGACAATTTACCTCCTGGGTAAAAAACATCTACAAATTTTACCATTTCCATTAAACCTAAACGAATAACGGCTGCTTTGGTATTATCGCCCAATCCTAACCCATCAACAAATCCTGCCCCACAAGCAACTATATTCTGAAAGAAAATGAATCAAACATTTTTGTCCACAGTAGTACAATAAGTGAGTATGATTTTATCGATCAGAATTGCATTGTTCTGCACAAAAACTTGGTTGCTAAGCACTGCCACGAAAAAGAGCTGCAGGTGTCAGTTCTATGTCAGTTCTTTTGAGTGACATTGCTATCCAGCACCAAACTTTTGTGCAAAACTGCAATTTTGATCAATTTAATCATACTCACTAATTCTGTTTAGAAAGATAATTCCATGAATACATTATTGAAATTTATGAATATTACTAATTTATTCTAAAGACCTATTCATTACTTCATTCTTCAAAAAAATATATAGAAATGTTATTTACCTTTAAAGCACCGCAGACTTCAACAGTGTCTTCATCATCCACAACAACTACTTTAAAGTAATTGGTTTGGATAATATCTCGTAAAAGAGGTCCATTATGAACATCTCTGCAGCCTATTGTTGTTTCGCAAAATTTTTCATCTGCTACTTCTCCAGCTAAGTTAGCGCCCATTAAAACGGAACATGGAATTTTTAAGTGGCGCGTGATAATATGTGAAATTAAGTCAATACCACCACCTTCAGCACGATCGAATCCCTATTTATAGACAATAAAGTATATACTTAGAACATAACGATTTTTTTTTTCTATTTTCAAACGCCAATTTGATATTTTCCGCAAAAGAATAATCGTCACTTTCGAACAGAATTGAACTCGTGCATTCAAAATCGATCCAATAGTGACTTTCGAAACAAACCTATAAAAAACAACGAGTGCAGAGTGTTTTTTCTTACATTCATTTAACCGTAAACAATTTTCCGTAAACTCATTTAACCGTAAATAGAAAAAATCAAATTGGTCAAAAAAAATAAAAAATCGACGAGACACATGCAATAAAATAAAATCTTACCTTAATTAAAGATAAAGCAATTGCAGTTGGTTTTATTTTTCCATACAAAGTAGAACATAATGTTCTGATGAATTGATGAGGAACTACAAAAATTAGAATGTCTGCATCAGTAGCAGCTACCACTACATCTGGAACAGCCACCTTAAAACATAAAACAACAATGTTAATAATTTAAACTTGTTTGATAGGTTCATTCTCAACTAGTAGTTAGGTGTATGTTTATTTTTTCTTTAAATTAACTCAAAGTTCTACTATAAGTGTATTATAAAGGCAGACTAGTTTCGACTATTTAGTTACAGTTAGTCATTATGAATGCCAAATTATTCAATACAAATTTAACCCAATCAGATGAATGATTAAATGACAATACTCATGAGTGCTAAGCCTGATTTTATCCAATTTCCTAATTGTACAACACTACATTATTGTAATTGACATAAATGATAAATATTACTGTTTGTTTGTCATAATCACTGTAAAAAAATTGGCTAAAAATTTTTATTTGCCGGTCACATTTTTGCTTTCCTTGAAAACTTACCTATAGTCAACTTGCTTGCGTTCTGGTCACTGGTATCGAATGCGCTAGACGTACTTTTTTATTGCTACGCTGTGCCAGCGCATTACAGTATATGCTTACAATAACAGGAACGTATGTCTGCCAACGCTGCGACATGACCAGATTTTATGAATACAATCAATATGAATGACAAAGAAGTTACATGCACGTATGTCTTTCGTCTTGTTGTCGTTCAGTGCCGTCGTATGAATATAATCTTTTATTTTTATACTAGCGTGTCGCTGCTGCTTGGAAGATATTCTACGCTACTGGTAAAATTTTTACATGGCCTTCAAATGATTTGGTGCAGGCGCAATCAGCTGGGAACCCAGGGCTCAGAACGAAAACGGTTTGACTATAGCAATTTGACGAGAAAAAAATGTCATCGACAAAATTGCGAGGCGAAGAATTATGAAGAAAATCCAACGGTATAATTGGGGGTAGGGGGTGTGTGGTAAGTGTCGAAAATTATTTTTAATCACTCGTTATGTAAATACTAAGGTAACCGATGTCAAATTGTGGGTAATGCTGCCATATAAGAATCACAACACCGTCAATTTTTTAACGTTAACAACACAACAACGTTAACAACAATTAACTTAAAAGGCAAATAGGCCACAGGGCTTATTTTTAGGGGATGAAACTTTTACCAGCATTTTCTTTAATGTATCCCTAATATGTATTCCAAATTTGGTTCAAATCAAATTTTCCTCCTGGCAGGTGGCACGTTACAAATTATGCATTTTTGCAACTTTTTATCTCTTCAACTCTTAATAAAAATTCAACCATTAAAAAAACTCCAGATTTTTTGAAAATGTTTACAACTTTGAGTATACACGAAACAAATGTTTTATATTTGGTCAAAATCGATCTGCGACTTTAGAAGATTAAGTGGATCCACCGATTTTGCCATTTTTAGCATGTTTTTGGTGTATAACGCGCAGGTCTTTAAGAATTTTATAAACTTTTTTTCTTCGATGTCATCTATGGTCAGGTGGAAAAATAGGACGTCAATTATGTTTTAATCGGGTAAGTAGATTTCCAAATATAGTGTTTTCAAAAACGACCAGACCGACCGACAGACGGAAATTAGTGAATATCGAGATGAATATGATTCGTCGTCGAAAAACAGCTCGTGTGTGATGAAATGTCAAATATGTTCAAGTATGTTCAACTCCAACGCGATGCCAAAGTATTTTCGAGGTCCAGTTGCTCAAAGGTCATGTGACTAAATAACTACCTGGACATAACAAAAATTGTATTTTACAAAATTTGTTGTTACTTGCTTTAGCTACTGGACCCCTGCAAATTGCGCTTTACGTCGGTTATAATCCGGATCTATCTCTGATCCGATAGTGGCTCCATCTTTGCAGATAACTGCAAACAAATGTCCAACCTATTTCTGACTGCAGCGCCCACATTGAATGATCAATAAACTTTTAATGAAATCGTAAGTATAAGTATATAAAGTGCAATTAATTAATTAATTGATACTTATATTTCGTAAAACATATTCTGAATTTAAAATTTGGAGAAAATATGAAGCACAGTCGAAGTGCTAAGCAATGTTTTAATTCTAATCGTACTTACAACATTCGCGGGTAATTTATGTCCAGGTAAATATTTAACATTCTCGTGCGTTTCATTGATTATTTCCGTCAGCTTCTTACCATTAATAAGTTCCTCATACACATACATTGTAACTCTGTCATCAAAGTTCTTTAGTCGGGTCGCATTAGATCCGACAATTTTTGCAATGGCAGAACCCCTGAAAACGACTACATTTCAATCCAAGTTCAAGTTGCTGTATTACATAACCATTTATTATAGTTGCAAGTAACAATAATATGAAATAGCGGCCTTGAAGTAGATCGGTTAAGTTTCAAGTGCCCGAAAACTATCTATCAATAGATAGTTTTCGTAAACTATCTATAATATCTTAGGATATTAAGTCAGTAAAATTGAAATTAAAATAAATAGTAA
This sequence comes from Cryptophagus acutangulus, assembly GCA_963556235.1. NCBI lineage: Eukaryota > Metazoa > Arthropoda > Insecta > Coleoptera > Cryptophagidae > Cryptophagus > Cryptophagus acutangulus. Next base: position 8,809,631 of record OY744558.1, read on the forward strand.
ATACAGAAATGCTGTAGGTAGGTGCCTACTCATTCAACGCAATGACTGCGGGTAGTATTTAGTTTTATTTTCACTTTACTCTCCCATATACCGGCTGCCTTAACTTAACACAACCATCATTTATCGCAACCTAACAAAATAGTAAATAAAGATCAAGAATCAAATTAAGTTCAAATCTGGTGTGAAAAATATGGTATCTTATTTCGATATTGTGAGGTTATGATTTAGTAAAACGCATTATTCCTACATTGTAAAGCATATGATTATGTAATAAAGTAAAATAAATGTATTTATTTACCAGTTACCACTGCCTACAATGCATACTTTCTTCGCCTCATTGCACGTCATTTTCAAATGACAATTAGCCCCGTTTGTGCAAAAAAAAACAAAAAAAAATTAGATAAGTACTCGCAAGTGACGTGACACAAAAGTGAAAAGTGTCGCTACGTTACAGTTTACGATTACAGCAGATTGCCTTGTTTTTAGTTCATAACAAGAACGAATCGTGTGGCGTACTGGCGTAGCAATTTGCAATTCGTAAATACAATCTATTGACTATAATCTATATCACTGTCGAATCGTATGCAATGCCGTAAGCGAATCGTCTAAGCTGCCAATGTATTTTTTTTCCGTTATCATCATGTTGACACTACTCCAATTAAATGAATCGTTTTTAAGTTATATATTGATAACGTGACCTCGCTTGTGAGTTGTGACTGCTTAAATTGACCTTAGATTGACGTGATTGCTTAATTTTGAATATAATTAAAATTAATCATATTGATTAACCGAAAAGTATAGATGTATCCTCTCAAAAACTGTCGGCGTAAAGTTGTGAGTGCATTGTAGAATAAAGACATGAAAATGTAAAAAGATATGAAAATGGATAAATTGTGGACATTTGCGATTTGCAAGTAATTATAGAAACTTTTGTGTACACATTTTTCCCAATACGTTTACCCCTCGTGCGGCACTTTATCAGTGAAAATGAAAAATTTATTTAAGGGTCCTCCACCGGCTGTCTCGAAGTTGTCTGCAACCGGCATTGCATCATAGAGAAAAGAGCGGGAATGTTTGGCGAGAGCTTAGGAGAGAGTGAGAAAGATATATAATAAACACCGAAATACACTCATTATAAATTAGTGTATTTCGGTTATGCGTTGATGGTTTTTCAGGAAAATCATGTCAAAATATTCTGAATAGATTAATCTGTTTCCCAAAGCTTTTTTTTTAAATAGTGGATAGTTAAAGATATATTTGACAATCAAAAGTAAATTAACATAATTAACAATGATTAATTAAAGTTATTCAAATTTAGTGAGCTTTGTGCCCTAGAGAATTTTTTTCTGCCTATTTTGACATGGTTTTCATCAAAAACCATCAACGCATAACCGAAATACAGTAATTATAAATACGCGTGTTTATTATATATTTTTCTCACTCTCTCCTAAGCGCTCGCCAATCATTCGCGCTCTTTTCTCTATGATGCAATGCTGGTTGCAGACAACCTCGAGACAGCCGGTGGAGGACTCTTAATAGGTCCATTCTCAAATAGTAATGGTTAATTATTCCTTTCTCATTTACTTTGAGTTTTTCTTTACGAAAATAAAAATCTTTACATATATTTAGCAAAATTTATTTAAAACAATTGTAATAAAAAAATAAAATAAACTTTTAAATGTTATATTAGCAGTTCAAAAATAATCTACAATGTTATTTAATTTTACTTTACTTTTTACTTTACCATATAATAAATCAAAATTGTGACATAGTCGAATCGATTATGAGACCGTCGAACACTATCATAATATTGTCAAACCGTAAAATTATTATTCGAGTACTTTTAGAGTAGTTACGACTTACGAGTACTTTTTAGAGTAGTAACTAATATTATCTTGGTAAATGAATGAAATAATTAATTTATTATTAATCATTTTGCATACTCTGCTTCAATTTGTTCAGTATTTTTTTGAATAACTAGATTTGTCTCGGGATTTGTTAATAATAAATAAACCAATTTAAGTAAAAGCCATTATTTTGTTTTATTCCATGTGGCTCAATGTGTTTTTAAATTTTAATAAGCGAGCACAAATAAAAACTAATTTTTCTAATTTTGACATGTAAAATGTGACTTTTCAAAATCGATTTTAGTTGGCAAACGGCACATTTTACGCAACTGGTGATGAAATGAAAAATATTTCACAACTGGTGATGAAAAAGTGAATTTATGAAAAAAAAAATTAAAACACAAATCTTTCAAACTTTTCATATGCCAAATCATATGTCATCAAATTTATCATTTATTTATCAAAATTAGAAATGGTCTAGGGATTTTTATTGATACACGTGAGGGGTAAACGTATTGGCAAAATTGTGTACACTAGAGTTTCTACAACAATTACTTGCAAATGTCCACAATTTATCCATCTTCGTCGCGTCTATGTATATTAGATATATCATATATTTTTATCCAGAGCTTTTATTGCTACAGCGGCACTCATAACTTACGCCGACCAGAGTTTTTAAGAGGACATTTCTCCTATTTAATTTGACAGTGACATGGCCTTGAAAACACTATGGAAGTTGATTGAAATTTGATTGAAATAGTTGTATAATTAGAGTATAACGTACTTGAGAAAACCAAGATTTTCTACCAATGGGACAGTTGCCTCACAGCATTTAAGATATTGGAGCAATATTAATCCACATTTCAGGATTTTAAAGGGTTGCCAGTATTTTTCCAAAGTGAATGTATGGTGTGCCGTTGGTTATCACGGGATAATAGGTCCATGCTTATTTGATAGCAACGTTAATCAGCACACATATTCAAATGATAGAAAATTTTCTCAACGATAGGCTTGATGCAATTAAATACCGACGTACAATGTTTTTTCAGCAGGACGGTTATCCTGCCAATTACTCTCGCGTTGTTACTGACTGGTTAAACGTCAAATTTGGAGTTCAGAAGATTGGAAGGAATGGTCCGGTATTGTGGCCCGCCAAAAACCCCGATTTAACAATTTTAGATTTTTATTTATGGGAACGTCTAATAGTTATTTAAGTACCTAGGGTGATATAGAGATCTTTTTGCCCGTGGGTGACGAATTTCATCCCTCGGGCCAGAGGCCCTCGGGATGAAATTCGCACAAGGGTAAAAAGTCACACAAGGGTAAAAAGAATCCTATATCACCCGTGGTACATACAACGTTTTATTTTTCACTCTAAACACGTAAATGGGATTTAAATTGAGAATTTTGAATGTGGATTTGAAAATAGCATGACGTTTCCTTGACTACTTTTTATAGTCTGAGTTACCGCTATTCATTTATTTAGTTAGCGTATTTAGCGAGACGTTTGAAGTGTAGTGGAACGCGTTTGACAAATTCGCAACAATGAATGAAGAAATTCCAGAAATTGTAGCAGAGAGAGCTCAAAAAGCTAATGGGGAATTATTACCCAAAAAGTCTAGAGCAGTTTATATTCTTTAACAGTTTATATTCTTCAACCGAATTGCATTTTATTTAATTTTTCAATAGATTTTTGAGGGCATAATGAGAGGGCATAATGAGCGGGCATAATGATAACGCCCGCTCTTAATGATCTAGGGTGTCATGGACTTTTTTACATATCTAGAATGAGGGATATAAAAAACAAATAAAAGCTAAGTGAAAAATAAAGCAAATTATGTATAGGGATAAACTACCTAATAATGCCCAAGAATTAAAAAATCCAATACGAGACGCAATGGCATCATTGTCCATCGAAGAAATTCAAACAAGTTTTAAGTTTAGTTCTAGAGTAGAATTGTGCGTAACAATGTGGTGGGGGCTAATTGAATAATGATTGTTCTTGTTAAAAATTACTTTTTTTATAGTGAAGCTGTTTATTTGAGTTGCCATTTATTAAAAAGTTGAATTACTTCTCTCGTAGAGGAAGTATTGTATTCATGAAAAAAAAAAATTCTCCAAATTTCACTTTTTTCTACTTTATAGAATGCGTAGATTACGAAAATCATATTCACTAATTTCCGTCTGTCGGTCTGTCTGTCTGTCGGTCTGTCGGTCTGTTCGTTTCTTTAAACCGCTATATTTCGGAATCCACTGAACCGATTAAAGCAAAATTTGCGTCCTTTTTTTCTACCTGCCCATTGATTAGGTCAAAGAAAAAAAAGTTAGGAAATTCTCAAGGACCTGCGCATTATTGACCAAAAACATGCCAAAAACAGCAAAATCGGTGCATCCACTTAATCTTCTAAAGTTGCAGACCGATTTTGACCAAATATTGAACATATGTTTCGTGTATACCCCAAGTGGTGAATGCTTTTAAAAAATCTGTAGTTTTTTTAAGGGTTGACTTTTTATTAAGGGTTGAAGGGTCAAAAAGTTGTAAAAATGCATAAGTTGTAACGTAAATACCTGCCAGGAGAAATATTTTATTTGAACCAAATTTGGCATACATATTAGGAATACATTGAAGAAAATGCTGGTAAAAGTTTCATCCCCTAAAAATGAACCCTAGTGGCCTGTTGGGTCTTTAAATTAATTGTTCAAAAATTGGCAGTGTTTTTATTCTTATATGTCAGCATAACTCACCATTTTCCGTCAGTAATTTTATATATTTTCACATATTGAGTGACTAAAAATAATTTACGACCCTACCTACACACCCCCCACCCCCAAATATACAGTTTGAGTTATATGGATCGGATTTTCTTCATATTAGATTTCTACTATACATTTAAAACAGATTTAAGAATAATCTAATTAAAAATAATATGCGACCCTTATTTTACAACTTCAACCCTTAACATACCCTTTAGTGTCAAAATGTTCGGATTTCTTTCAAATTTGGTAGTAGTAATTTTAACATATTTAACTTATCATTACTTATTTAATTTAATTGAAGTTAGGCTAGACCTACATTTTACAATTGTAACCCCTAATACCCCCCTCATAGTTAGAATTGACAGATTTATTTAAATTTTAGTATATATAAACGAGAGAAGTACTGTGGAATCTCATTTCCAGCGAATTTTTTGTACAAAATAAAAAAAAATCTACTTTTTTTTACACTCGATCATGATAATGAAGTTTAAATAACAGATTTGATGGTTTCAGGACAAGCAAAATTTTTTATTCTTTTGAAGGTTTGCCGTAAAACCAAAGATAAACATTTTTTTCCTGTTGTAAACTCAATCCGGGGACATACTGTATAATACTTTTATGTTGTAAAAGTACTTGCGTGCATCAAAAACATGGATTTTACATTAAAAATTGCACCTTGAGAATATAAGTTGCAACATTTTTTGATGCTACATCAGATGATTGTGCGAAGGAAAACCAATATTAAGGGCACGAAACCGCCTTGCAAATTTATGCGTGAAACGTTGCTTGGCAGCTCAGGGAATTTAACGCGGAAAAGCAGTTTCAGGCGCTATTAATTATCCTAGAAAATATCTAATGGTAGATTTGGAGAGAGAAAAGATGAAGCAACAAATGGACGAAAAAATTTTTTTTTTTATTTTCTTCCGTTACTTAGCTAGCGAGTGGTTAATATTGCGAGCGAGGTTTATTGTTCATATTTTACTTATTTAATGGCTATTCGAACAAATCTTTCGTCAAAACATAAGTATTTTTTTTCTCTAATTTTTGGTAGCATTGGAAATGTTCTAGGAGTTATAACAAGGCCGCAAACTGCTTTACCAGTTTTTGAGAATTTTCCTCACCTCTCAATCTTTAGTAATGTTCTCGGCTAAAGCATGTGGCAAATAAGTCAGATCTTGGTCCATCTATTCTTTAACAGATGTCGCAAAATTTGCAGTGAATTTAGATATGCAAAACTATATTTATTGTAAATAATCAAGTTTTAATAAATTGGCATCTGCGAATTTTTGCAGATACATTTTTAAGCGCCTGCCCGCTCGTGCTCTGAACCGTAGAGAACAGTACCTTATTGGCAAAGCAATATTTTTCCTTTACACCGTTCTACTTCCATTATTGTTAATTTAATTAAAAAATACACAATAATACAAGTTTAAGATTTAAGTTTCAGGATTCCAAATCATTTTTTATTTTTTTATTACCGTCAATCAGTAGTTTTTAATACATTTTATTCAGAGCACCTTACAGTGATCTTTTAAGGTTGATTTTTGTTTGTTTTTACACAGCCGGGATTGTGTTACGGTTCACTGTTAGTGTTTATTTCTTCTTTATTTCTTTCTTTATAGAAATAAATAAATAAACAAACGGCTTATTGGCAATTTTTCTTCGTAATACTAATATTGATTCATAAACTATGAATATTACTGAAGTTTTTATTTTAATAAATGAGTAACTCGATATATAAATTAATTGCTATCTGAATCGGAACATAAATATTACCGAAATAGTACCGATTTTCTAATTTTTTAGAATAAAATGGAAATTTTATTCTGAGAATATTAAGTATTATTAATCAATATTATAAAAAAAATGCAAAAAATGCGTTTGTTTATTTCTAAAATGTGCAACAGTGAACAACAAACACGCAGGGCCTTAAAGTCCCTGTGGGCCTTTTAAACAAAAAGCTAAAATTTTCAGAAATGAAAGCTTATGACCCAAATATAATACATCTCACTTCGCCAAGCAATCGTCCTGTGCTAAAAAGCACTAATTAAAATTTTTGATTTTTTTGAATGAGGTAATAGGTCATTGCATCTGTGACCATTTAGCCAAACAAAGATAGACAATTGCGTGGGCAGTATAGTAGTAATGCGCATGCGCTTGCAGTTTAGGACGCCTTCAAAATGAATAAATAAATAATCAATATTTTTGTCTTTATATTTTTTCCTATAATCGCATATCCGCGATCGATAATTGAGCGTGACTGAGCGGAGACCATTTCTGACGCATGCGCATGCGTTAGAGAATTTGTAGAATATATCGAATTCTAGGTTACAACTCAAAAATGTTTTTTGGTTAAGTTGCTTCCCTATTATTTGTGATTCATACAGTACCATTATTATTTTTTTGTGAATGCTAATAAACAAGAAATAAAAATAAATGTAAGTTGGTGTAAAAATCCCAAAATCTAGCTCTTGCTGCTTCACTGCCAGATCTTCGATCCTCGTCTCCGTCCCCGTTATACGTCTCTCCTATATTATGATGGCTCGAAATTCAAATATTCTTGTAATAACCAAACGCCCAATAATGATACAATAACGCTATTTTTTGACTTTATTTAAAACTTTGTTTTCTGCGAAATCTTTTTGAATCTGTGACGTACTTGGGGTTGTTTGTTCGTACATAATTGTAGAAGCCAAACATGTGGATTTTTTAAGATTGGACCAAGCTGCCAAAAAGCCCTGATTGTGATATTTTATTTCCATACCGTTTTTTACAAAATATACATTTGTTTACATCAAAAACGTCTTTTCGCAATGATACTGAAGCATGACATAGTTCGTGTAGGTGTGAATCCTGATTAAAAATTTCTTCACAACCAATTTTTGGGTCTGCCCTAGTGCGGAGAAATTTAATGTTTCTTTTACTTGTGAAGCTAGAATAAAATTTTGGTCCCAGAAAAGTATAACTATTTGTATAAAAGTATAACTTCTTTCTGCTTTTTTGATAGCTTCGCTTAGTTTTAAATTTATATTTTGATAAAAACGTTCTCTAGGGAAAGTTTCAGCGTTTTGACAGTTTTATCTGAACTTTGGATAAAACTCTTGATGAATTTTGGCAGAATGAACATATCTTATATTTTTGCTTCCTTACTTTGAGAAGATTCACTCTCCGAGCTTGTATCATTTTCTGACATTTTATCTATAATAATATTCTATAATATTGCAAAATATATTAGCTTATAATATTACAAGAATATTTGAATTTCGAGACACTATAATATAGGAGAGACGTACAGCGGGGACGGAGACGAGGATCGAAGCTCTGGCAGTCAAGCAGCGAGAGCTAGATTTTGGCATTTTTACACATTTTTATTTCTTGTTTATTAGGATTGACAAAAAAATAATAATGGTCACAAACCGGTATTCACGCGTCTCGCAGTGCCCACACAGATGAGTCATCTAACTCAAAGTATCTATGGTTGCATCAAATACATTTGTTTGTTTTAGCCCTGCCTATCAGTGACTGACCTTACTAGCGGACTAGCTAGTAAGGCTAGCTAGTAACTTAGGTTTCTACCGTATACCCGAAAATCGCAAGGACACATTCGTTTCCGCCAGTTTTTCTCTGAAGATTCGCTAGCTACCAGAGCGGCTATATATGTACCGGTTTCGCCACCTTAACAAAACATTATACAGTGAATAAAATATTAACAAAATATAGAAAGTTTATATTTATTTATCATTGTAGAAATTCTTACATACACTTCCCAAAACTTTTGAAACATTGTATGCTTTTTAAATAAAATAAATATAGCTAATTATAACATGATATTCTCCTTTTAAGAATTGAATATTTCTCAAATATTAAATGAAAACAATTGGAGCGAAAAAATCTCCAAGGGGACGAGTTTACTGTGCTTTATAGATACGTGAAACATAGCATACATGCAGAGAGAAATAATAAACATATAAAAAGATTTGCGAAAATTTATAGGTTGACCAATCATCCCAAAGCACCACTAGACTGTTTGTACAGTGCTTCGGATAAAATATTTGGGTACCTTGAAACATGAACTCTCTGATCATTTAAGCTACGTATCACGTGTATAAGCATAGTGAACTAGCGCAGTCAAATACAGTAATTATGACTCTTTAAGATAAGACTTTTTCATTGCTGATATCCTCGGCAACAATTTGTTCTATTTTAACAGATGTATTAGAATTAAAACCGGTAGTGGCTGAATTATCATGGGGAGTGGTAGTTAATGTCACTTCACCGTCTTTGGTATTTTGACTCTCGTTTAGTTCAGTTTGGACGTCATTTATGGCGGGAACAGTAATAGCTTTGTCATTTTTCTTTCCTTCCAAAATTGGTTCATTTACTAAATTTTGTTGGTATTGCTTCATTTCTTTTTTTAATAGTGCAAGCTCCATTTGTTTACTGGTTGGTTTTTCTTTTTTCAGTGGCTTAGGAGTTGTCGGTGCTTCTTGCACCTTTTCAGTTTCTTCAATAGCAATAGTTGTGTCAATACCAAATGCTTTCAAGAGTTTCAAATACGCTGTGCGCTCAGACTGCAATTGCCTGCAAAGATTTTGCAGTTTTTCTATTTTTTTATTGCTATTTTTTAAAGCAATTTCTTGATTGTGATAAAGTTCGGTTAAATGGATTGCAGTATTGGAACTAGTTTGCCATTTATTTTTAAAATCGATGGCTTCCTTCTCGGCATGAACAACTTTTTTGCACATTAGTGCAAGTTCTTGTTTCAAATTTGTAAATACCTCACCACTTTTAACCATTGTAGATTCAAAATGTGAATATTGATTTTTATAGATTTCTAATTGTTTTTGCAAACTCTCGTTGTTGGCTTGCAAGAGTTTACAATTTTCTTGGCAGTGTTCCAAATTAGTTATAATTTTTTCTTGTTCACAATTCCAAATCTTTCTCTCATTCAGAAATTGTAGCTGTAATTGAGATTCTGTGGCATTAGCCTGTTGTCGTTCTTGAATCATTTGGGTAATGTGTTTATCGCGATCTTTAAATTGTTCAGTCAACTTCGATATTTTTGATTGCATTACAATGTTTTCAGTATAGAGTGCTACACTTTTTGAATTAGTTTCATCCATTATGTTGGTTATTTCTTTCAGCTTTTCGGTCAGTTGGGCAGATACTTCCCGCCTACGTTCCTCTTCGTCTTTTAACTTTGCCATATTTTCTTCCTACATCAATAAAAACAACATAAATACAAATCATACTTCGATATCAGCATCAAACTACTAAAAATATCTGGTATTTCACGGTACTTTTCTCATTGTTACGTTAATTAGTTCTTTCATAGAGGAAGCCTTATTGTATTCATGTTTTTTTTCCAAATTTCACTTTTTCTACTTTATAGAATGCGTAGATTACGAAAATTATACCATTTGAGCCATATAGTGAAGCCATACGGACTCGCCCCCGGCAAAACTTTGAGCCGTTTAGCATGACACACCGACACAGGAACTCAAGATCTATAATTTCCATATAAATTTATGCGATTACTCTATGACAAAGACAAGTAAATTTTGTGAGCGTCTATGAGACGTTCAGCCTAGGTCACGGAACCAGTCAGGAATATACTGAAAGACATTTTCGTAATCCTTATATGTTTCACATCTGGTGTAAATTAGATTACACCCAAGATTACACCCAAAAATTAACTTGCGCGATAATTAATTACTCCAATATTTAATTTTTCTGATGCCATTACTGTGAGAGATATTTCCCAGCGAGCAACAAAACATGAGTAAATTTGATACTACGAGTAAACAAAACATGAGTAAATTTGATAAGGGTCGTAAATTATTTTTAATCACTCATTATGTAAATATATATAAAATAACTGATAGAAAATGGTGAGTTTGGCTGACATATACGAATCAAAACACCGTCAATTTTTAAACAATTAATTTAATGGACAAACAGGCCACAAGGGCTTATTTTTAAGGGATGAAACTTTCACCAGCAATTTCTTCAATGTCCCTAATATGTATTCCAAATTTGTTTCAAATCAAGTATTCCTCCCGGCAGGTATTCACTTTACAAATTATGTATTTCTACAACTTTTTGACCCTTTGAAAAATTTTTGACTTTTTTTTGGCCTTAATAAAAATTCAACCCCTTAAAAAAACTTCAGATTTTTTTAAAGCATTCACTACTTGGGATATACACAAAACATATGTTCAATACTTGGTCAAAATCAGGCTGCAACTTTAGAAGATTAAGTGGATGTACCGATTTTGCTGTTTTTGGCCTACAGGTCTTTGAGAATTTCGTAACTTTTTTTTCTTTGACATAATCAATGGGCAAGTAGAAAAAAAGAACGCAAATTTTGCTTTCATCGGGTCAGTAGATTCCGAAATATAGGGGTTTAAAGAAACGAACAGACCGACAGACGAAAATTAGTGAATATGATTTTCTTAATCTACGCATTCTATAAAGTAGAAAAAAATGAAATGTGGAAAAAAAAATTGTTCATGAATACAATACTTCCTCTACGAGAGAAGTAAAAATCAATGACAAAACAACATAAGCATAATTACTTATTTATATTCATAGATATTGTACGGTTTTCACTCGGATTTTCATCATTTAGAATATTAAAACGTTTCAAATTAATATTGACAAATGAATCAGACAAATTCTATTTCTATGATCATTCTGTCCACTTCTACGCCGGATTCTATTATTTCTATGCCGATTTCGGATAAAAGGACGCAGGAGCCACGACAGTCCGACAGTCACGGCAATTGAAAAGCTTTATAACAATTTTAACAACTTTTTTTATGAAACTTTTCATAGTAGACATCGGCTTAAGGCTTTCGATTTAGTCTCGGATTTAGTTTTGTGGCATTGAATTAATGCAATATTTCTTCTACTGTCAAGTTTGTAGATTCGTGATTTAGATCAATCATCACCGATAAATTATACCGCTCGTGACTTAGATCTGTAAACGCCTACTAAAGTCGAACCGAATTGACGAAGGCGGCTATTTACGCGCCATTTGTCTACATTGTCTTAATGTCTTTTGACACCACATCAAAGTTGCAATAACTAAATGCAATGTGATAGCTTTATGAAATTAGTGTCTTAATAGATTATATAAAATTGCTTACTTTAATTTGCTTGTTTTGCTTTTGAAGTTCTCGGCAAAGATCCTCAAGTCGAGCTTTGGCTAGAATAGATTTCGTATGTTCAGATTGCAAATGATCTTTTTCACGTTGAATAGCATTTTGTTGTCGCTCCAAATTTAGTAGTTGCACAGAATTGGTTCGACTTTCATTATAAAGATCATTGTATTTGGCAGCAAGCGCATCAACTTTTTCACTCTCAGTCAATCCACTAAACGTCTTGCTTATATTCTCCCATGCCTTTGGATCCCTTCTACGAACCTTGTCTTCTCGCTTCTTGTTAACGTTTGGTTGAACCGGGTTTCCACCATGACCACAATCTCCCATCGCAAAGTTCCAACTATAACCTAAAAATTGAACATTTCAATTGCATGTTGCTAATGGCATGATCTCTTAATCTAAACTACAAAAAGAAATAGTTTTACAAACCTGTTTTATAATTGAAACGATGACAAAATATAGGAGAAATATTATAAATGTGTAGAAATTGACTAATATAAAAAAAGTCTCAGAGATTGACTTGTTTGTTATCGTGATGAAGTTATCTATACACAACTTTCAAAAGGTTCAGTCATATTTTCCACCATGGAAAATGTATTGTTTTATTTTAATTTTAATCACTCATCACAGAGAACGGTGATGACTAATATTTCTACAAAACATTCTACATTCTAATCTAAAAACAGTACAAGCAAAATTGACACAATATAAGTCAGCTCTTATAGTTCCGAAATATAAAAATAGATGAAAATAAAAATCAGTAAACTTATTTTTTTACTGATTTATGATTATATCACATCAAACCAAATCGGCTTGACTAATTTCTCAAAGTGAATTTCAATATGCAATGCAAAGAACACGGGTATCGACCTTACATTTTTGCCTAAAAACTATGTTTTTAAATCTAGTTTCTCTTTTTCTTCTTCACTGTTTACACGGGCGACTGTATTGTAAATTGCCTACATCTAGGAGTAAAACCATAGAAATCTGTTGTAAAACGTGTTAAAACATTTATTTAATTTTGTTGTGAAAGGAAACTGTAAACACACTATAATTTAACGGATGGTTTTAAAAATTGAGTCTGGACGTGGGGTGGCAACTGTTTTTTAATTTGAAATGCAACATAACTATAAATTGCTATAATTAATTTCTATAACAAGGGCGTGCTTAAAATGTAAATTATGGTTGATTGGGTGTGGTTTGGGCCATATGACCATGATTTTATATTAAGTTATTAGAGTATTCTATTATTTTCCAACGCCATCTATCATACGATACACATTCCATTTTACAGGAACTGCGATTCCCGTGGTGGGCGTTGGAACTCATAAAAGCCATCTCTTGTCGAGCGTTGTCAATGCGAAACATATTGCCCTAAACATATTGCCCTATACTAGGTACTATTTCGGTAATATCTATGTTCCGATTCAGATAGCAATTAATTTATATATCGAGTTACTCTCATTTATTAAAATAAAACTTCAGTATATATTCATAGTTTATGAATCAATATTAGTATTACGAAGAAAAATTGCCAATAAGCCATTTGTTTATTTTTTTATTTTTATAAAGAAAGAAATAAAGAAATAAAAACTAACAGTGAACTGTAACACAATCCCGGCTGTGCAAAAACAAACAAAAATCGGTAATAAAAAAAATAAAAAACGATTTAGAATCCTGAAACTTCAATCTTAAACTTCAATCTTAATTTTTTAATTAAATTAACAATAATGGAAGTAGAACGGTGTAAAGGAAAAATATTGCTTTGCCAATAAGGTACTGTTCTCTACGGTTCAGAGCACGAGCGGTCAGGCGCTTACAAATTTATCTGCAAAAATTCGTAGACGCCAATTTATTAAAACTTGATTATTTACAATAATAAATATGGTTTTGCTTATCTGAATTCACTGCAAATTTCGCGACATCTGTTAAAGAGTAGATGGACCAAGATCTGACTTATTTGCCACGTGTTTTAGCCGAGAACATTACAAATGATCGAGAGATGGAAAATTCTCAAAAACTAGTAAAGCAGTTTGCGACTTTGTTATGACCCCTAGAAAGTTTCCAATGCCACCAGAAATTAGAGAAAACAAATACTTATATTTTGACGAAAGATTTGTTCGAATAGCCATTAATTAAGTAAAATATGAATAAAAGAACCTCGCTCAAATATTAACCACTCGCTTGCTAATTAGCGGAAAAAAATAAAAAATATATTTTTCCGTCCATTTGTTGCTTCATCTGTTCTCTCTCTAAATCTACGATTAGATATTTTGCAGGATAATTAATAGTGCCTGAAACTGCTTTTCCGCGTTAAATTCCCTGAGCTGCCAAGCAACGTTATACGACGCATAAATTTGCAAGGGGGTTTCGTGCCCATTAGCACAGATAAACAAACATTTTTATTAAGAATGAATAGTTGCCGTAAAATAAAAAGTAAAAAAAAATCTCAATTGTAAAGTCTGGCCGTGGAAATAAGATATATTTAAGACATAAAGTGTTTCCGTATGTGCGGTTTTAACTCACTTCCTATGAACTTTGAATGAAAAAATATTAAAAACATTTCGTCATTTTTGCTAAATCCGATAAAACTAGTGTGCATCGGTACTCGACGCAAAATTCCACTAGTTAACCCAATTGTCAAAATAAAATACTATTCAAAGCTTTTTCAGGAAGTTGGCAACGGCTATATCCTATTTATAATTTCTAATTCTAGGCTGATGTGGTTGAAGTAAATATTTTAACATTTATAGGCACAATTCAAGAAAATGTAAATGAACATATAACATAATGAAAATTTTAGTCATTTAGAAATATGTTTGTATTAATAGTGTACATGCTTGATAATTTCATTTTTTAATAAAGCTCTATTGGCTATGAACAATAATTGAAAATGTAACGCGTATTCTACTTACTCGTATGTTTAGTTCATTTTTTAATGTATAATTTATTCGCTGTAAAACTAAAAGAGTATTATCACTAATTTCTCTGTAAACTAATGTAAATTTCTAAGTTTGAAAACTAGGATATATTAGTCCAATTCAAACCTAATGCAATTTTTTTTTTTAAACTGTCAGTATCAAATCAAATTCAAGCATGTTAATTGAAATTGTACTTACTTTCATATAAAAGTAGAAAAAATATTCACAGCACCTCTAGATACTCGTCCACATAACGCAATGTGGAGAAATTGTTTGAGTTATTTTGGGAATCGTCGCTGCCGATATATATATAGAATTAGACTCTATTGCAAATGTAAAAACCATTTGAATTTTAAACAAAATTTTGGCGCTGATATAATTCTGAATATGATGATAAACCTAGATTCAGAAATGAATTACAATACTTTTGTCGCAGATTTCTGAAATATGCATCAAAAATTATTTTCAAACGTATTATCACAAAACTTTCAAATATTTTTTTTCTTTTTTTTTTTAATTTGTCATGTTTACGTTCCAATTATTTAAACAAACATTTTAACTTAAATATTTAAGGGACGGTTTATCAAGGTCTAGTTGAAGAAATAATTAGAAAGCTTTCTGTTAAAACTTACAAACAATTGAAATAACTGTTAGTGTTGAAACTGTGTTTCAATGCATTACAAGTTTCCTACATTTATAATAAATTTGTATCCACGAGTTGCTTCATTGCGAGCCTCGAACGCGCTAGATAAATGACGAGGGACAAGGCAGTCTCGCTATCCAAAAAGAAGAGAATGGTGGAGACACTTGTAGTGTGCCCATATTCATATATAGTCTGGCTATTTAGTTATGAGCTATTGTATCGATGTAGCTCAGACATACGTAATCTATGGCTACGCTGTCGTACGTATCTCTACCTACGCTGCGACATGCCCTCGGAGCACGTACACATCGTTGTGAGTGTTTTAAAAACGTTTTCATTGTTTCTTGTGTGAAAAAAAATTAGTTTTTTTAAAACTAAAGCAAAAAACCTAAAAATGTCAGACAATCAAATTGTAGTAAGGAAACATAGGGCAGTGATATGATATTTAAAACGCCGTGGAATGACAGTACCTCCATAAATGCATCTAATTTTTTTCATTATTTTAAAGTTCAATTATTGTAAATAATTTAAATTTTACATTAAAAATATACTTATTAGTTATAAACTACACTAAATCACACTATAAACATTAATGTAAAGTCCAATATTTAAAAAAAAATAATTTTACATTAAAAAATTATTCGGACCGTTTAATTATTAAGACCGTACTCTGCTGTTCAATATACGCAAGCCACTTGCCAAGTTCCGCAGCGTTTTAAAATTTGTGCTATTATACACTGCGCTATTATACACACTGAACAAGTAATCAATGAGTAGTACAATATAAAACGAATAATTGAAAATATTCCTAAAATTATAATTCATATTGGCAACGACGATAAATTGAAAAGTGACCATTGCGATGAAGTGATGCCTGTGAGCGAAATTTTAAAAAACAACTTCAAACAAGAACGCTCTCGCGAAGCGGCAACGTGATTTTTTGGTCGGTTTTACTTTCTTCTAGCGACAACAAAAACAAGAAGATATCGCAATTGAAATAGAAGTTCATAAAAAAAATTGAGAAAGAGTTTTATAAAGAAAATAAGTTTTATAAATATTTTAATATAATTTATGAAAATTCCTCGGAAAATAATTTACTAGAAGATGGCCTTACAGAAAATGAATTTTTTCTAATTAGATTTTTTGAATGTTTACTAAAAAAAATATTCTTTTTTTGCCAATGTGGATAGGCTTAATTCATCAACGAGAATCAAATGACATAATATTTGTAAAGGATCTTTTACATCATTTTTTTTTCGTTTCGCACTTAATATATCATTTAAACTATTGAAATAATTAAAAACTATAAGCCGAATAAAAGATTTACAGATTTGTTAAAAAACCATCACTTTATGGTCTGTACAACTTAAATTAAAAACAATTTTATTATTTATGGTTTTATTAATGATTTCAATTAAATTTTTTGAATGTGCAATTTTCGGCAACATAAATAATATCATTGCATACATTTCAAAAAGCGTATTTATAAAATCTATTTTGCAATAATTCAGACGATTATTTTCGTCATATTCCCTATCCACTGATAGGGAATATTCCAATGATGCTGTTGGTGTTGTTAGCAGATCTGTATTGCACGTATTACAATTCCTAACTAGATTTATTACATGTTTTGATTCCTACAAATATCCAACCAAAGATTAAATTTTTCCAAATCTTTATTAGGATTTGGAAATGAATGCCTGAGAGACGATTTATCTGTGCATCCAAATAGAGCCCAATCATTCTCATAATTCTGATTCATAATTCTGAAACAAAAACATTTGTTTTGATCGAACTTTTATTAGATGATGCAAAGCATTAGGCATAATATAAATAACAGAAATGTATCATACCTTATTACAAAGAAAATTTCAAATGTTTTATAACTTTAAAAGTTTATAATTAATTACAAAAAACACAACACTCAAAAAACGAAAGGCTCAAAAAAACGAAAGACTCAAAAAACGAAATACTCAAAAAACACGAAAATAACTGGAACACTGGTTGACACAACGATGGGAATGGTTTAAATAAACTTGTTGAATGTCGTTTGTCTGATGTCATTATTTCAAACAATCCAAACGCACGAGCAGCAGACAAGTTGCCTCTCAAAGCCATCTACTTTTACTAGGGGTACTAAAAACATATAATTTTTCGACCGGTATGGGCTCGCGTACCCTACACTAGAGAAGAATGAAGTAGATGCCAACAGCTACGAGTTAATCTGACTGATAAAAATTACCAACAGATTGCTGCCACGAGTTGTATTCGACAAGACAATCCAATGAATGATTTGAAATGATAAAATCTGATAAAATCAGGGTGCCTTTTAAGGGAAATGGCCTTTTCCTGATATCCTTTTCATTGACACGTTTCAACTTTATCGCCCAGATTTACTTCAAATTTAGTTTCTTGTTAAAATTTAAAAAAAAAAATTAAATAACCCAATTAAATATATTCCTCAAAAGATGCTTCCAAAATCTAAAAATTTGAATAAGAAATTTTAACATAGCAATGAGAAAAGTACTGTGGAATCTCATTTTCAGCGAATTAGTATTGCAATTTTACGATATAACAGTATTTTTTTAAAAACCAAATTATAGTAGTCATTATTTCGCAAATGTACTCGATATTTCCCTGTGTTGTTATCTAATTCTTATAGTTGACAAATGACATATAAATAAAAATCACCATAACATTATAATCAGGATTCAACAAAGATTTCTGGTGACTAGTCTGGTAAAATCTAGTTAACCAGATACCGCGCTCCATAAACCTACCAAGAATTAGGAATTATGTACAAACGGAATTATGTACAAGTGGCAAGCTGATTTACGATAGAGGATACTTACCATGAATGTTATTCGCAAATGAATTGTCTGGTGAGGGCACTGGGGATACCACCTTGAGTAGTAAAATAAATGGTGACCGAGTTCACCAATTGGCTGCTTGTTCGACGCACGTAGCTTCTACAGTTTACCGTGAGCTTGGGATTGGACTAATAAACAAGCGAATATGTACTAAGATAATGCTTCCAGCTACGTCTTTTTTTTAAAGAAAATTGTGGGCGACATATGCGCTAAAGGTACTTCTCTCGAAACACTCTCATTATTAAGATTAAAGTATCACTTTGTGCACTTGTTACCGAAATAACAAAAATTTATTATTATATAAAATCAAAAATTTATTATTTTTAAAAAATTTAGTACACAACTATACAATAAACATATGAAAATAAATAAAATGTACACATAAAAAACTATACATTAAAATCTATACATCAATGGGATGTGGTAAAAAAGAATGGTGCATAGAAACAGAATTAAGAGGTGTTTCAGAAGATATTCCTGTAGTGGTGTTATTGGTGTTTGTAGTACTCGTATCGTTGATTGTATTCATTATTTGAGCTTTATTTATTCCGCGTTTGACTACAAACCAACAACAAGGTGTTATGAAATTTTCTTTTTCCATATAACGTTCTAACACGTAGATAAACGGGTCTAATGTGAAATAAATAGACATCAATACGTCAGCTAAACTTGCATAATTTTTTGATAATTTTGATTCAGGAAAAAGCTGCGAAATTGGTACTGATATCTGTAAAAACAATAATTTTATTTAAATAATTTTAGCAATCAACTTATAACTCTTAATTTCTAATAAGTGCACTAATTTGTTCAATACCTCAAGTTAAAAAATTACTTTTAATTTAAAAGTGTTCGTTCGAACCAATCATGCATTTTCACTGTAGTTTGGAAGCGGCGTTCATTTTTCATTACTTGGTTTCTTTCACTACTATTTTCACACTACTTTCATTACTTCTCTTGTACAAAAGTATTGTAATAGAGTAACATTTCGAATATGAGATTTTAATTATTTCTATCGGTCTGTACTTGGTCTGTACCTATAGAGATTTCAAATTGGTATATTCTAACATGATTGTTTAATTACCACTTTTAAGTAAATGCTTGTTTAAGTACTTTGTGATAAATAAATTTTAAATTGCAGAAATTAATATCTAAGTAACCACTATCCAATTTCACAAACAAAATACATCTCGTACTTGTCTTGTCCATTGTTTTTTAAAAATAATATTGGATTAATAATTTTTTACCAATCTCAGCTGAATTTTATAAAATAAAATTGTAATGTGGGTCTTTGTGGGGCTTTGTGAAACGCCCATCTTAAAACTTAAAAGATATCGCCAAATGTTCATTTTACATACACAACCTTAAGAGCTTATAACTACAAAAAATATCCTTAAACCTTAAGAGCTTATAACTACAACGGAAACGTAACACCGTTCGCTTCGAAATTTCCATTTTAACTTACTACTTGTGGTGTCCAACAAATTATGAAAACTGCACAAATGACCGCCATGAGCTTAGCAAATTGCACTTCTTCGGGAGTTTCGTATCTATTGCAATTATTACCACAGTTAGTAGTGATCAATACAGTTTTTGTGACTCTTCGAAGTAAAACATTACTTCGTTTTCTAATGTTTAATAATTCCCGTATGACCATTGCATTAAAAAAAACTATGCATGAACACAACATTGATCCTAAAAGAGATTAATTTATTAAAGAAAAAATATTATAGTCTGGCTATTTAGTTATGAGCTATTGTGTTGATGTAGCTATTGCATCGAATCATCCTCCATCAAGAACAGTCTCGCGAGGCCTAAACGCATTTGTTTTTTTCGATTTTTTTGTAATAATAACAAAAAAGGATCCAAATGTGGTTTGGATCAGTGTAGTTTTTGGGATAAATGAGTTTGAAAAAAATTATACGATACGTCAATGGTAAATATTTTACACGCCCAATAGCTCATAACTAAATAGTCACACTATAGTTAAATATTGTGAACTATGCATAATTAACTAAATATTAACTATACAATAATAATAAATTACCAAATAAAAAAAATAAGTATGCATAAATCCTGTCTGTGGTATCAATAGCATATCGGAATCTCATACATGAATCAGTTTGAACATTATAATATATTCCAAAACCAAACAATGGTAGATAGGTTAATATAATGCCTCCGATCCATAGAATACACATCCCCCTCTTTAGCATTTGATACGTAATAATCTAAAATTATAAACAAACAAAATTATATTTTTATTAATTTGCTAAATACTAATTGAACTTGTTTTGCTTATGACTTTTATTAAAAGCCTTTTATTTAAAGTATAGAACCCTGTGGGCTTTAGTACGACTATGTTTTATAATAGATAACTTGCTAACAAAGTTTAAAGTGTACTCAGTCTTAAAAATATGTTAGTTGGTACTTATAATGAATTATTAAAATGTTCTCGCATAAGTAATCACAAAAAAAATCATATAGCATAATACTTTCAGATTGGTGCAATTGTTTCTCCGATATCTCTTATTCAAAGTAAAATAAAGTCATAAAGCCACTATTTTTTAATAAATATATATTACTAGCTGATTGGACCCAGCGTTGCTCAGGACAAATGTTTTTTTTGTGACTTAATACGGCATGACTACTTTTCTACCTCTCTATATGGACCAGAAAGTTTGTTTTTCCGGCCAAGGCCGGCAAAGTGTTTCTATAGCTACGGAATTGTTATAAACATTATTTGAGGTGAAATTCAGTCAAGTTCGATTCCAAAATGTAAATCAAGCAATTTATTTATCATTTAAATAATCATTTTTATACTAAAACGAGTATTCTATGGTTTATTTTAATTTCGAAATTTTTAATATGTGTTGAAGTATCCATATTTTTAAAATAATATTTATGGCATTTGTCAAAAAACAAAACAAAAAAGCGACTTTAAATTTATTAATTTTGCCTTGTCCATTTATTATTTTGCAATTATTTATTGATATTGATTTTAAACAGAAGTCGACACAAAAAACATTGTACGTAACGCGTTCGGAAAGACTTCTTGCAGGTCGCGCAGACTTTCAGGGCTCCGCCTTTGGCGTCGGCTTGAAACTTGTCTGCTTGTAGTGCAAAGGAGCATTTTCCGACCTTGTTACGTAATAGTATATTACATAACGAGCGCGGAAAGTGCGTCTTAACACACGGGCGGAGAAGTTGACGCACGAGATCTTTGGGCCGAGTGCGGCGACCCACGAGTGTGTTAAAAAAATACCTATTTCACGTTCAATAACATTTCGATTGAGTTTATAAAGCAGTGTTCCACCAAAATAAAATCGTCCGAATTCGTCGTGCAATATGACGGCTCTATGTTCTGTGTGTTGTTGTCTCTAGGATCTAGCCTGCAACCCCGTGATACGATTGCTGCAAGTCACGTACGGCAAGTACGCTGCAAGGCAAGTACGGTTCAAACTCATAAAAATTCGTAGTTGTGTCCTATATCTGTTTGCCGACATACGTATTACGATATTCAAGCATACTATAATGCACTCATATCAAGTAGCTATACAATGCTAACGTCTGAGCTAGAAGTCTGATACAGAGTTTGCCAGCTCACCTACTTTTTAGTTTTTTAAATAGTATATTAGAGAACATGTTTCATAAGACCAATTTTATTGCACGAGTTTAAGTTTAAAACGCGACCCGAAAGGGAGCTATTTTTAGTGCAAGTGAGTCTTTTTAATCATTAGTCTGAAAGTTGAAGGCCCCAATTAGACAAATGATTAAATGACGATACTCATGAGTGCTAAACCTGATTTTATCCATTTTCATAATAGACAAAACACTACATTTTTGTAATTAACATAAATGATAAATACTAATAATAATAGTTTTTTGTCACAATTACTGTAAAAAAATAGTCTCTCTACAGCAACGGTTAATGGAAAATTCGCCAAAAAGTAATGCATATTTCAATATAAACTAAATTCGAACTAATTTCCAGAAACTATGACTTCTTAAAATTTGTTGTAGTAAAAACGTATTGCAATCGCAAATAGACCGAATAACCGTTGTTATGAAAGATATAGTACATTTAATCACTGAGTGGGTAAATGATGTATTTTAGTCACTCATTTTAGTGGATAAAAGTACACTTTTTTAATGAAATTGAATAAATTAGATTCTTTGCTTTTTGGGTGTCGCGTTGGTAGTTTTTGATAAAAATAATGTCAGAATATTCATAAAACATTAACCTAGTACCTGGCGAAAAGATTTTATAAAACTATTGAATATTTCAAGACGTATAATGAGCCAAAATTAATTAATATAAAAAATAATCAATCACAGTTATTTAAATTTCGAGATCGAGCACCTAGAGATAGGTTTTTATTTTTGAACCCCCTGGTACTTTTAACTTACAAATTCGCCCAATAATAACTGAGCAAAACAATTAAAATTTTACATGCTATTCTTATAGCGGTATTTTTTGTGTACGTTTGGTTGTATTTTTATTGCATGTTTTAAGAAAAAGCGATAATGTTTGAAGATATCAAGAGCGAGTTTCAGTACAATGTCCTTTTTTTAATAATTGTAGCTGGATTGAAGAATTTGATTTGCGTCCACTTGACAAGCAAAAAGAGGGACTGAATTACAAGTACCTGTAATAGGTTCTGAACCAACCTGTGGACTAGAATAGCTGTATTATTAAGTCTGCAAGAAGTGTTGATGAAGCTGTGTTATTAAGTGTGCAAGAAGTGTTATTAAAGACCTACTAAGGTATAAACATATAAAATACTAGATAGGGGTATCTGGGCTGAGACAATCTCGATTGTTCATAAACGGACCATTCAAAGACAAAACAAAAGGACTAGTTCATACATGTGAGCAGAAATTAGCTGCGTTGGACAGTGGGGCTGCTAACAGGACACGGGTCACTGATGAAACACCTCACCAACTTTGGTCTGAAGAATAATCCCGACTGCAAGATGGGTGGCGAAGAGGAGGAAATCTTTCAGCATATACTATGTGAATGCCCGGCTCTAGCAAGCTACAGGCTTTTGATCTTCGGGGCAGTAATCATTGAACCGGGGAATCATTGAACCCAGTAATTATTGAACACCTATAGGAGAGGTCCTCAAACTTACCGAGGATACAGAACTAGCATAGTAGAAGACCTATAGGGCACAATAAGCTTACGCTTCAGTATAATGGGAGCCAACCATACCCCGTAAAGGAAACAAAAACATCAGATCCTCGGAACAGACGTATAAATTTATTTGTTCCATTATTGACTGGTAAAATTTAACTTCTCGAAATCGATTGTAGTTGTAAAATCAATTTTATATTTTACTTTAGGGTTTAGATATTCTCCTATGTGATTTAATGTTTATGAGATATATGTTAAAGTAAAGTTCCATGAATATTAGCCTGTTCTTTGAGTTGGAGAAATACCAGTCCACATGTTCACAAATTTGAATAAAAAACTGTAAGTGATTTTTGAGTAATTCTGAAAATATCCTTGAGCGGCAGACAAACAGAAGCTATCATAACATCACATGATTACATAATCCATAGCAATAAGTATATTTGTTGATTGCAGAGTTAACAAAATTAAAAATAAAGAAATCAACATAATAAATGTTTTTTATAAGTATATACTCGTATTTAAGAATGGTCAGTATTTCCTAATGAAATAATATATTTAAATAATATAATTCCTAACTCAAAATAAAAAGTTAATTACTTAAATATACCTGGTGGTAGAAGAAAGGCCTTGTCAAAGCAAACCATCGTTCCAAAGCCATGGCAAAAGCCACACATCCAGAACCAATTCCAAATCCACGCAATATTACCATACTAGCGCAAAACCAATGTATAGGCAACAATTTAAATCTATTTAATTGTAGTAGACCAAGCATACCAATTTGAGCAACAAAATCGTTAACCGCTAAGCATCTCAATAAAAATACATGTTTTCGATTACGATATTTCGCAGATTTATTCAAAATCCACAAAGCAATCAAATTAGCGATTGCACCAATTAAAAAAGCCAATGGAATTAATATTTGCTTTAGCAATTTAACTAAATATGTAGAAGTTGTATCCATGTTGTACTTAAAATGTATTCCCAATGTATTTGTGTTGCGTACTCATTTATATCCAATATTATCTTTGACTTGATTTTAGCAACTTCTATAATTATTACTATTACGAGTTAGTGACATTTTTAAATAGACATATGCTGCATTTTGTTAACATGACCATAGACGATTTCGATTTCTGAAAGAGACACAATTTATTATAAAAAGCATCTATTTAATTTGATTATTTTTAAATAATAAATATTAGATAGATAGATAAGTTTATTTGCCAAATACAATTTAGTACATATGACACGTCAAGTATAATACCACAAATATTATTAACAGTAATTTAGAATGTAAAAACAAGACTAGCAACGTTTTAAAAAATAAAACAAAAATAGTTTTTTTTTAATAAAGTGTACATTTGGTGGTAAAATAGTTCGGTTCGGTAAAAAGGTTAAATTATATAAATAGTAAAACATAGTTAGATATTGAGTAAAATACATAATTAAAAATTGGTAAAAACCAATAATATATAACAAATATCAAAACAAAAGCAAGGTGGCGGTTGAAATTCCTTTACATAGTGAATTGCTTTGTTGATCAGAACATCTGAGTGCAGAATAAAAAAATTGGTTGAATGGAATACAATTCACGTTTATTTCTATAAAGCCCGTGAAAATATAACGCAAGGATAATGAGTACCTTAGTATGCGGATTTCTGTGATAGTTTTCTGAAATTTCATTCGTTTGTTTTCTTTCTCCGTTCAAGCGTATGTGACCAACGCATGTAGGACGTTACGACAAACACTCTTAACGATTATAATAAAATAGAAACAAGTAGTTTTTTATACACGTATTTATAAATATTTCAAAATTAATTTTTGGTCTTAGAAAAAATAGGGTGTGCACCTCGAGCAGAAAACGTCCTTGCCGCTCATGCATTACCCATGCACGTGCGGCAAAAGACTTCTTTCAGCTCTATGCACAATAATAACTATTTCCTGGTATTTGGTGTCTAAATATTACTTTTCAAAATCTTTTAAAAATAGCTATTTTTTGTGAAAAAATATCAAAAAAGTCACTCACATAATTATAAATTCTGGTCCAAACTTTATCACCACTCTATATAATTAATATTTTCTATTCTCTTCGTTGTATATTTGAATTGCACCGAATATAATACCTTTTAAAAATAAATCCTATAACATATATAATACCCTATACAAACCTTCAGCGACTGGCTCAAGAATTGGAAACAATAATTGATATTCGACATAATAATAATAATTATTATGTGTAACAAGTTAATATCGATATTTATATTTAAGAAAATTATTCAAAATACGTACACGAATCGTGGTAGAAAGATGTATCGGGGTATTAGAAGGAACTTTTAGATGTTTTCTTAAAGATTGAATTCTTCACTATACTCCTGCAAACGCAACAAAAATAGTTTAAAAATAATTTTGTTTTCAAATAATTTTGTTTTCAAAAATAATTTTGTTTAAGACGATCCAGAGGAAGTGCACGTAGATGATGATATCAATCTACCAGAATTTCATCAACTGAGCCAAAATATTAGAAATCATTGATGTTAAATCATTTTCAATTAAAATGTTTATTCTGTTTTAATTAAACAATAAATCAAATAAATCAATATTCTCATTTTTAACTATATATTATACTATTGCTTATAATAACAAACGAAAATTTATTTGCAAGAATCTTTTTGTATGTGAATAATATTATTTTCAGGTAACAGCAATAGAAGGTAAAAAATAAGTATATTTTAAATTTCATCAACTTCTTCTGTTAATTCTGCTCGACCAATTTTTCTAAGTTAGTATTAATTTTTATCAACACATGTTTTTCGTTGCTTTTTTGCTACTTTCACGACTTTACAAAGACAAAGATACTTTACGTATCTTTGTCTCTTTTTTTACTTCCTCCTCTTCTACTTTAGATTTTCTTAAATCTTCATCATTTTCAATTCTTACTGGTTCTTGTCCATATTCGCACTACATTGACTTGTGGTAAATTTAGACACAGTTGTGATAACACGTTTCTACAGATTTTATTCGTGCACTTTTCGTTGTATCATTTCCTATTGTATAATGCAAACATTTTTATCTGTAGTTAAAACGTTGGATTTAAGTAAGTAGTAAGAAGAATTGCACTGAACAATTATGTGTCACGTGCGGCAATAAGCAAATTTTATTGGTTTAAAAGTTAAACCAAAAAAAAGCTCCAGTTAAATGTGTGTGCATAGATCCAGCATTATTTTTAACACATTTATTGTTAACTGATTCAAATAAAATCTCATTCAGTATTTTATATCTCTTATAGCATTTTCCTTCTTAAGTAGCATATAAGATTCATAATTTAATCATCGTAGAATGAGATGTCTACTAATCGCATTCTACTGAATTTTAATTATTATTGAACTTGTTAGTTAACAACGCTAGATTTGTGTAATAACATATTTTGAGTACATTAAAAAATATAATACTTATTAAAGAATGAATACTTACATAGTTTGGAATATATAAATAAATTTTTCTCTACTACATACAAAACGCAACTTCTCACATATACTATTTTTTTAAATTATAATACATAATGAGTGTATAAAAGTTACGCGCACGTATGTATAGAATGAACCAGAAGTAATAAATTCTATTCAACATCCTGCTCGATCATATTTTAATGTTTATGTAAGTATAATTAAATTAAAGCTTATATGTAATCAATAAATACGATTATGAATTATCCATCGTTTAAATGCAAAGAACATATTTTGTCATGTAATATTACGATTCCATTTGTTTTTATACAATAAAAAGAAATACAAGTACTACAGCCGATTTATCTTCTAAACTAAAAATATCTGTAAATGGGATTCCACGGTAGATTTTATATAACATGTGAAACAATGACATGTTACATAATCACATCTGTTAATGTAATCACATTAACAGATAATCAACACAGCAAATGGACTACCAAAAACTGGGGAGCTTTCGTTTGTATTGTCAATGTATATATTTTGTTTGTAGAGTCAAAATTTCGTTTGTATAATTCAGATGGTAGTATTCTTGTATAGAGAGAAATAGGATAGAGGTACAATGAAAATTTCATAGTGCCAACCACATCTTTTGGCGGAGGATCAGTTTGCGTGTGGGGTGGTGTTTAGGTGGCCGCACCGACTTACTTGTTTTGGTAAATTGTACTATGAATGCGGTTCGGTATCGTGACATGGCTCTAGATCCAATTATTGTACCATTTGCAGGTGAAATTGGTGAAGGGTTTGTTTTAATAGACGATAATGCTCGTCCGCATCGTGCCAGAATTGTAAACGCCTCAATTATCACGGAATTGATCGTATGGACTGGCCAACCAGTTCACCTGATATGAATTGTATTAAGCATTGTTGGGCCTTTATGTCTAGACAACTAATTTTGCTGAATGACCTTCCCTCAAATTTAAATCAACTGTCAAATGCATAGCAAGCCATTTGTCAGAATATGACACAAGCACTCATTGACAGTTTCATTTTGAGTATGCCTTTCTTTAAGGGGTCGGACACTTCGTAGAGCCCGAGGAGGTCTCAGTCGATTTAACTCCTTGAAGTTAAATTATGGACTTGTAGTTTGATAGTAACTCAATTCAATTTCAGGATTATTCGTCTTCGAAGGTGGATGAAATACGTTTCGCAGTCCAAAAAATAGCAATGTCAAGTTTAAAAATGCCGGCTACGCCAGAAGCAGTGGAATACCGTGTTTTAGAAACCAGCCAAACTTTAATTGAAGAACCATACCGAGATTTATGTGTTGAGCCAATCAATAAAACCAAAAAGAATTGACCACCTAAACGAAATTTTTATGATACATTAGCCAGACAATTCATACATGGTGAGAACACCAGTGCGACCATCGTTATTGGAGATATCCAATTTAAGGTTCACATGCTAATATTACGAACCTATTCTAAATATTTTCGTAACTTCCCCGATCCCACCGATTCCAAATTTCAAATTAAACCAAAAAACTGTTCTGCTGACGCTTTTCGCAATATCTATAATTGGATGCGTAGCGCTAATGAAAAATGCTACCGGACTTTAATTACCAGGAAGAACATAGTAAGCATCTACAAAGGTAGCAACTATTTGCAAATGAAAACTCTGCAAAAGCAGTTGTGGTCAATTATGGTACAAGAAACGGCAGATGACGAAAAGAGAGCGTACAATTTGTACATTGAGGCACAACATCAGAAGCTACCGGAAGTGGCAGAAATTATGCTTCCACGAATTCAAACATTTTTTGTTTCACTGGTTGGAAGTTTAAATTCTCTGAAACTGTCATTCCCCGACTTAAAGAAAATCCTTACTTCTGATAACATAAAAGTATAGTGCGAAGGTCAAATATTTTATTCTGCTATGCGCTGGATAAAACACGACCCGGTTAACCGACTACCACTAAAATTGATGAACTGCATTCGATTTGAAAATATGTGCTTGAGGTAGTTATTCCTTATCAAAAGAGAACTAGCTTCCCAAAAGTTTTTCGAAATGATTAAGAATGAAGAAATTGCTACCTTAATCGAAAATGGCATAACGTATGTCCTTCTGTTTAGCACTTGTGCGCGCAACTCAAATCCTTTGTTTTAGGTTGTTTTTGGAACTTGACCGTGGAAACTTTATTCTGATGAACCAAGGTCATACACCGGTGCCACCAATAGTAGATAGAATTTAACTATCTATTGAAAATTTTTTAGAGGATTTGGATAATCGCCGGATACAACATTTAACTAATTGTTAACTTACTGCAAATGAGTGTGTCAACCTTTCTAACACGTTGTCTACGGTTACGATTTAGTTATGTTGATATATAATTTCGATCTATTACCAAAAAATCTATTGTAAACAATTAATTTTGTAAATAAAAAATTCATCAATTTTGTGCTCGTTTGTTGTAACTTTTCCAGTAACGTTGCGCTTTATTCCAGTAATAATTTCGTTAATCAGTAATCTTTATGCCATTGGTATGTACTCGGGAATGTGCTATGCAAGAAATAATTTTTATAAGAAATTACGTCATTAACAATGAAGGCATTATCTTAACTTCTCTGCACACGTACGTTCGCGTACCTTCTCTGCCAACGAAAAATTTCGACTATTGTCGCTCAGTATGTTTCCGGATCCCTATTATGGTATATTTTTTTTCTAATACTATTTTAGAATAATAACATTCTTGAACTAATTTTAATTTGAGAATGTACTCATTCTGCAACAAGTGCGAGAATATTCATTCTTACACAAGTGATAGAATGACCACATGTGGCGCCATCTCATGGAAGTTGACGCAACATTAAGCTATTGTATTTTGATTAATGAATTATTCATTTAACTTATTAATTGTTGATATTAGTAATATTATAAGTCAATTAACTAAATCATTCATATTTAGAACATTCTTTATGACATTTTATAACTAATTTTGTTTATTAATACATATATTATAGCAGCGACATCTGTGAACTAATTGCCTAAAAGCGATAGGTACTAGACAGCGACTGAAACTGACATATTTTAATTGACGATAGTATTAGAAAAAGTATAGTCTGAAACTCGTCGGAATGAATATTCAGCCCTCGTGAAAACCGTCAAACTCGCCTTCGGCTCGTGTGTCAAATTTTCACTCGGGCTGAATATTCTCATTCCGCACTCGTTGCAGAATATACTATTTCCCACGACCACATACAAAAATCATAGTTTCCGTACAAGAAACATACGACGAAAGCATGCAATATCATTCGGCCGTGCGGTATTATATCGCACGAGTAAGCTGTGCGTTATGGCTTCGACCAATAGCGTGCGACTTGGCAGAGGCCTCTGCCAGAAGCCTCTAGTCCCAGCCAATGAAAAGTTTGCATTTACTATTCGTATTATCCGGGGAAAACAAAAGCTAGTCAAAAAAATTGAAAATCGCCTCATACTCATATTGACTGTTACATCATTAAAAAAGATGTCAAAATAATTAACATTCGTGAGATTATTGTTTGGTCGTGGGAAAAATAGCGTACAGTGGCGGCCAAAAAAAACGCAACACCTTTAAACGAATAGTAGGCGGAATTTTAAAAGTTTTAGTGTTGTAAAATTACTTTATATTAAAATTGAAAAACAAAATTAAAAAAAATTGATATTTAAAAAACAAAAAATTATATTTTTTTCCTGCAGCAACTTCTCGCAATGACCAACCGTCTTCTAATTTGGCAATGGCTCTGGATTTTTGAAATGTGTTTAATTGAGGCATTTATTTGAAGGATTTAAGTCTTTTGTGATAATTTATTATAAAATTATTTTGACACTGACAACAAATATGTGACTAATATCAAGTATGCTAAAAAGTCGTATTTACAAAGGGCAATATTAGGTGTTGCGTTTTTTTTGGCCGCCACTGTACATAACTCGCTGGAAAGTGACTTAACACATTTCGTGGGTTGCCGCACTCGGCCTAAAGGCCTCGGTCGTCAACTTTTCCACTCGTGTGTTAAGCGTCACTTTCCGCGCTCGATATGTAATATACTATTTTTTACGCAAAGTTTGGCAAATTTATTTTGTTATTCGTAATGGATCGCAAGTTGGTGGTACTTGTACGGCTGCGCCACTTAAGTCGGTCTCTTATATTTTCATTTTGCGAGATCTACTGACCCAATTAATATATAATTTGCGTCCTTTTTTCTACCTGCCCATAGATGATATCAAAGGAAAGAAGTTTATAAAATTCCCAAAGACCTGCGCGTTATAAGCCAAAAACACGCTAAAAATGGCAAAATCGTTGGATCTACTTAATGTTTTAAAGTTGCAGACCGATTTTTACCAAATATTGAAGATATGCTTCGTGTATACCCCAAGCATTTAAGCGAAACGTATTACTGGAAAGATACAATAAAGGAGCACAAAATTGAGGAATATTTTATTTACAAAATTAATTGTTTACAATAGATTTTTTGGTAATAGATCGAAATTAAATATCAACATAACTAAATCGTAACCGTAGACAACGTGTTAGAAAGGTTGACACACTCATTTGCAATGAGTTAACAATTAGTTAAATGTTCTATCCGGCGATTATCCAAATCCTCTAAAAATTCTTCAAAAGATAGAAAAAATCCATCTACTATTGGTGGCACCGATGTATGACCTTGGTTCATCAAAATAAAGTTTCTACGGTCAAGTTCCAAAAGCAACCTAAAACAAAGGATTTGAATTGCGCGCACAAGTGCTAAACAGAAGGACATACGTTATGGCATTTTCGATTAAGGTAGCAATTTCTTCATTCTTAATCATTTCGAAAAACTTTTGCGAAGCTAGTTCTCTTTTGTAAGGAATAACTCCCTCAAGCACATATTTTCAAATCGAATGCAGTTCATCAATTCCACTTTTAGTGGTAGTCTTTTAACCGGGCCGTGTTTTATCCAGCACATAGCAAAATAAAATATTTGACCTTCGCACTGTACTTTTATGTTATCAGAAGTAAAGATTTTCTTTAAGTCAGGGAATGACAGTTTCAGAAAATTTAAACTTCCAACCAGTGAAACAAAAAATGTTTGAATTCGTGGAAGCATAATTTCTGCCACTTCTGGTAGCTTCTGATGTTGTGCCTCAATGTACAAATTGTACGCTCTCCCTTCGTCATAGGCCTTTTCTTGTACCATAATTGACCACAACTGCTTTTGCAGAGTTTTCATTTGCAAATAGTTGCTACCTTTGTAGATGCTTACTATGTTCTTCCTGGTAATTAAAGTCCGGTAGCATTTTTTTTTCCAAAAAAGAAATACAACAACAACAACAATCTTGGAAGAGCTTGTTTGTACAATTTGAAACATACAAATATACTTCGCTGAATGGTTGTTTTTGCAACTACGGTTTACTGAACAAGAAACAAATTAAGAGGGGCAAGTTAGTAAGTCTGTATTAATTAGTTTTCATAATCTCTACGACCTCAGAGTTGTCCCCGGTCCCAAAGTTACCGTCTTTATTTCCGGGGCAAAGGTAAGGTCCATAATCACCTTGTTGTACACCTCAGTTCCAAGATTCTGCCTCCTAATTGATCCATTAGATTTAAAGTGCCGATCAGTTGCCGTAATAAATGTTTAATTCCAGGTCTCTGTCCAATAGTTGGGTTTTATTGAACGTGTTTGCGTCCGAATTAGAGAATGACGACGACACCAACAAGTCGGTGCCGAGTGTTTCAAGACAAGCAAAGTTTGTCCAAAGAAGCCTCCAAAGGGAGACCTCTCTGCCGGGACCGTCGACGCAGCCCGATCCTAGGACACAGCCACCCGAAACTTTCACTTGGCCGTCCGCTGTAGGGAAGCTACCCGAATTCTGGGAGCATCAGCACCTTCTTTAACAGGGTAAAATACCACCACCTCGTGCATTCCGTCCTGCGTTATCACCATGCGACCCGCAATACCTTCTCGCTTGCCGAGATAAGCCACGAGACTTCACAATTACCGAACTATTATGTATCGATGGGTCAATCGCCGCGCTGACGGCGGCAAACCCTTTGTTCTAAAAGCCATATTTTACACTACTTAAGTCGGCTTACAATCCTATTTTAATATTTTACGATTTTAAGGTAATAATCTTCTAGGTCTAGAACATATCACCATCAAGTTGCAGATCAATCAAATTAGTCTTACAATTTGCAATGTTTATCTCCTGATTCTAATATTAAGATTTGCATTGATGATTTTGAAAATATATTAGTTTATATTAGTACATCTGTTCATGAAGTTATTTGCATTGGTGATCTCAGCGTCAATTTTCTCAATAAGGGCAATCCGATTTGTAACTGTTTTGTGGCTTATGGTTTTACTCAAATGTTTAACAAACGAGAATCGCATTAGGAAGTCAAACACTTATTGATCCTATTTTTGTATATAATACAGATATAGTTTTGGCATGTGGCACTATTGATACTAATGGTAATTGGGATCATAGAATGGTATACTGTGATTTCAAATTTGAATCGGTTGCATGTAATCCCAAAATTGTTACTTGTCGTTCATTTACTAACTTTAACTTGGACAGTTTTTATCAAGAGATTATCCATCTACCTTTTGATAATATTTTTACATAGCGCTTGATTGATAATAAAGTTGCTATTTTTAATGACTTAGTAATTAAGTTATTTGATAAACATGCTCCTATCAAAACTATTAGAGACACTAAACCTAAAACACCTTGGATAAGCTCTGATCTCATACAATTCATGCTACAAAGAGATTCAGCACTAAAAAAATACAAAAAGTCCCACTCTTATAAAACTCCACGTTTATAAAACTCGCATTGCTAAAAAGATATATCTTATTGCTAAAAAGATATATCTAATATTTGTAGAAATAGTGATGCACGTGACACTTGGAAGGTAATTAATGATTTAAACTTAAAATCCAACAATGTTGCAACATTACCTTAGCATCTCTCTGATTCTAATCAAATCAATTCATATTTGTCGTCTACTACTCAATCAACCACTAATTTCTGTGATAATCAAATATATTTTATTTTTTTTGTAACAACAAGCATAGTCATAAATCTAAAGCCTCATTTTCATTTCGCTTTACTGATGCGGATGAAGTCCAAAATATAATCTCCGATCTTAGGTTCAATGCAATTGGTACTAATAACATCACTTTGAATATAATCAGATATACTGTCGTCCATTTATTGACACTTATTAAATGCATATCATTAATTGCTGTATTGAGAAACATCATTTTTCCTTTGCTTGGAAAAATGCTATAGGAATTCCTTTACTAATAATATCATAATTGCCCGTGACAAAAATCTCTTGACAGCGCTTATCCTGCTTGACTTTTCTAAAGCGTTTAACACTATCAACCATGATTTAATGGAAGCATTGTTGGTCTACTTTGGTTTTGATGACTCTGCTGTTTATCTTATCAATTCATATGTATCTGACAGATACCAACAAATCACGGCTGTACCTACTCTTATTAACTCAGAGGTTCCACAGGGATCGATTCTCGCTCCCTTATTATTTATACGGCTGAATTGTTTCGCTAGTATTGTAATGTATGGAAGCCTATGCTATAATACCCAACTTTATAAAAGTTTTTGTCTAGATGACCTTAAACTATCGCTTGACCATATCAATTCTGATCTCAACCACCTATATAAGTTTTATTATATCAACGTCACTTTGCAACTCATCATCTTAATATTCACATTGATAATCAGCCTTTACCAATCGAAACTTCTGCGAGAAATCTTGGTTTGCTATTTGACCCAGATCTTAGATTTCATGGGTACGTCAATAGTATTGTTAGAAAATGTTTTGTTACCCTTAAGCTCTTATATAGTAATAGGAAACTTCTGAATTTTGATATTAAGAAATTGTTGATGTGAATCCCTTGTACTGTCGCAATTTAATTATGGTGATATTCTTGATGGACACTGTCTGGATGCAACTGATTGTAGTAGCATTCAGAAAGTGCAAAACTCATGTGTTCGACTTATCTTTCGTATAAGAAAATTTGATCACGTAACTGATAAGATTAATAAACTTGGTTGGCTTAATATGATAAACAGACGGAGACACCATTTTTCAGTATTTATTCATAACACTGTACAAATATTCTTACCTATCTCCCTTTACAACAAAATGGTTCCGGCCACCTAGGTACACGCTCGTAATACTGGAAATAGGAGCCATTTCTTTCTCAAAGAAAGAAGTGGTCCTTCAAGAGAAGCTTCTCTTACAATGCCGTCTACAACTCCCTTCCGAGTGACTTCAGGAAATTTAATATATTAAACTTTACATTTAAAAGGTATTTAATGGACTGTCAACTCAGTATATCTACGTAATTTTTAATACATAATTTGCATTCTTTTTGTTACTCTCATATTAGTAAAATAGGCGCTAACTTTGTCACCTGTATGAAACGTCTAAATTATAGTATTGTAACTCATGTTTACAAATATGTTTTTAATTTGCTTTATTATTTTGTATAACACACTTTGTTAAGTTGAGCTGTATACTAAACTTCCCCTTTTTAGTTTAGCTATTATTATTTGTTTTTAAATCCTTTTATTTTGTTGTTAATTGTTATTAACTTTTCTAAATAAAGTCATTATTATTATCTGTCATCACTACCACAACTGCTGAATACACATTCAGAACTTACCATCAGATTCAGGAATATCTCGAAAATTCTAAAGACCCGGTGAATTAGGATTTGAAAAAAAATCTACGCATTTATGCGCCAGTAACCTGCATCCAAAAACCCCCCACCTCCTAAATTATTAAAATTTCGTGCAAGTGCAAGACTAACTGTGGCGCGGCTTGTGGATGTCGCGAAGATGGGTTGCTTTACTATACATATAATAGGGTGTCGAACCAAGTCTGCAGTTGCAAACTTTATTACTATATATATTAAATCTATATTGTCACAAGAACAATCGGCTATGGACTTTCGTCTTTCTGCCTTTTAATAGTATTTACTTAAATATAACGATTTTTTTTTAAATATATTAATATGGGACTTCCTCGATGAATGCATCAAATTTCCCAAAAAATCTAATTAAAAATCATAAATTTCAATGAAATTACAAATCTGTGACGCCACATGTAGGAATTTTAACCATAGTAACTACACAAAAAAATACGCTGCTCCAACAAACTAATAACTCTCCCTCCAAGTAACATAACCCCACTCAATGTTTTCAACCACGCACCATTTTGAATGTTTGTTTACATGTGTTTGACACAACGTAGACGTTTGTTTACATTGTGTTTGATACAATTCGGTATCCAACCTGTATTTGTAATATTTTTTAAATCAGCTGGCTTATCTATAAAATAAATTATATTTAACATAAATAAGTATAATGCTATAAACGATTATATCTTTAATTATTTGACAATGACTTACCTGATACAAAATATTTTGAACAAACTCTTGCATGTTTCAACTGCTAGTCCACTAGCGTTCAGATTTAGTGGACTAGATTGTACCAACCTTGATTTGTACCAACCATTTCCTACGCCTGTCGCTGGATAGTGTATTTAGTTGCATTATTTAGTTCAGGTTGATGCGAGAACGTTAATTCAGCGGGAATGCCAAAAAGTCCAACTAGGTCTTTTGTTGCATAGCTCCCGCATCCCTTAATACAACAAGAAGCTGGTATTATCAATTCACCACAGCAAACTTGCACTTAACACAAATTTATTTTTATCAAAACAACTCATTGATATAGCCGCAATACCCTTTGAAATCAATTAAATTCTGTACCTTAAAATGCAATGTTTTCAACCAGCCGCCATTTTAAATTGCATCTGACATGGTATCGACAGTTAGCTGAACAGGCCTAAATATGTATAAAAATAATATAAAAAATACGTTTTTTTTTGCCAAATACGTATTGAAAATTTTGACATAGGTCATAGTGTCAAAGTATTTTAATTACAAAAAAATTATTGTTGCGATTTATGTTTGCAATGAGTAAAAATATTTAACAATTGTTTTTTTTTTCAATTGCTGATTTCCGACGTTCGAAATTCACGGAAATATATGAGAATATCCTACAAACTTGAGAAATCAATAACTAAGTAACCACTATCCAATTTCACAAACGAAATATATCACGTCGTTCTTGACTTGTCCACTGTTTTTCGAAAAATAATATTCTATTAACAACTTTTTACCAATTGCAGCTGAATATTACAAAGTAAAATTGTAATGTGGATCAACTACTTTGTGAAACGCCCCTCTTA
This sequence comes from Cryptophagus acutangulus, assembly GCA_963556235.1. Lineage (NCBI taxonomy): Eukaryota > Metazoa > Arthropoda > Insecta > Coleoptera > Cryptophagidae > Cryptophagus > Cryptophagus acutangulus. The sequence goes on from OY744558.1 coordinate 8,846,715, forward strand.
ATTTGAGTTCTGTGTAGTTACAAACAAGTTATAAACATAAAGTTGTCCAAAGTGGTCCACACGCTATTAAAATAAAAACACACAAAGAAAAATTAAACAGAATCCCTTAAACTCGCAAACTGCCAAGTCATTTTAATGACTTTGATGTAGATCAAAAACAAAACTAAGAAGGTTGACCAATGTTAGTTTTCTCTAAACGGTTAATTATAAGTTACTTGCTTACAATTATACAACTTAACTTAAGTTAAGTGTATTTTTAACGGCAATATTTTGCCTCGTATCTTACATATAAAATGACCAACTAATATAGTGGAATTACTATTTTTGCGGAACTGTTTGTGTAGTGTGGATATGATTGCACATACCTTGTATTGTTTGTATAATAATCTAAAGATGAAGGAGTTGTAATGTCCGGATAGTTGTTTGTCCGTCATAATTGGTGATACCTGTGTGGAGTTATTGATTGTACATCCACGATAGCGCACAAGCGCGACACTTACCTTCAAACCTTATAAGCGAGCAGACGGCTGCAATATAGTAGAGCTAACATTAAACTAAGTTATTAGTAAAAAAAAACATTTGAGTATTAATTATAAGTAAACCCTACTAAGAGACATAAAAATGACTATATTTATTTTTAATTTTATTTATTTATAGAAAGAATTTGGATGTTTATGGCTCGCGTTAATGGTTATATTGACTTTCAGCCACTTGGGCCTACGTTTTAAAGTGGAATCCGAACCTCGATCTTCAGCTATTTCGTATCGCACCTGCGAGTATCACTCGCTGTTGGTCAGCCAAACATGCCTACCGATTGAAACAATCACAAAACATCCAAGCTCTTAGTAGGAATTGAACGCACGGCTCACGGATTGCTAGTCGGCGCCAAGAATGGGTTAACCCACAGCACCACAACAGCCGGCTATCTATTTATATATTTCAAACAATATTAAATAATATTAACCAGTAGGCAGTATGTTTATGCAACCTGCGATACGTAGGCAGCTCCTTTACTAATAAATGTTTCTCTCTTATAAGTAATATAAATAAGTAAGGAAATAGCTATTTGTGTATTAAGAGCGCAAAGTGATACTTTGTCGCGCGAGCCAGAATGTTGTCGCGCGACGCGATAGCGGAGCACGACAATCTGGCGAGAGCAACAAAAACACTTTGCGCTCGAAATACACACAAGATTTTTCCTACAATCGATTTTAAATTAAATTTTTGTTGCAAAAATGTAAAATTAATATTTTGACAGCAAATAAAAATGTGATTATATCATCGGTAACCAAGAAACGCTTTTTTCTAAAAACAAAAACTATTGTTTTACTGCATTGTTTTGATTTAGCGAGCGGGAAAATCAGCAAAAAGATCTAGAGCGGGAAAGTGACAACTCCTCGGAAAACGCCAACTTTTCGTTGTCAAATGGAAGCACAAAGGCTTACTTTTATATGCGATTGTAGGAAAATATAATATCAGTAAAAGTCATTTCAATTCCCAAATAAGAAATTCCAACAGATAAGGTACAAAAATAAAATACAGTAATAATTATATATGCGTGATTATATTTTAAAATTCATGTTTAATATGAAAATATTTATAGCATTTTGTAATTTTTTTAATTTTTCAAATTATATTACAACGTTGAAAAACTAACATATATAATGAAAATATCTGGCTAGAACAAATGTGATAAAACGCGTTTTACAATATTAAACCAATAAATTTGCAGGCAACTCCTGAAATAGAACCATTAACACATTTTAATCGGCATTTTATTCACCTCTCTTTAAATTTATAGCTCAAAATACCTCTATCATAGAAAATAAAAGCACAGGCAGGCAATAAAAACTGAATTTCAGGTAGAATGGTCACGGCCGTACTCCGATCCACCTTTAGTTCGATCTTGGGCCACTGGACCTGCCAGTGGTACCAAAGCGCGAGAAGCGAGTTCGTATAAAATAACAACTATAACAAATTAACAATTTATAATATTGTACCTTTAATAAATTACAAATAACAATATTCAACTGAAATGCCACTGCAAAAGTTTGACATAGCAGATTTCTTCATGTTTAATTATATAATTTGATTACCGAGCGAACGGCATTATAATACTTATTTTATTCTAATAACACCTTCAAAATATTCGCATTTCGAGTGCATTCTGGTGTATAGTTAGATTAAAATTAAATTAAGTGAACTGAACTAAATTTATTAAGTAATGACTCGAAGAAGACAGTTTCATTTTTGAAATAATTCAATTCGTGTCGTATTATCAACTAGAAGTGTATGGAGTTTTTGATGGTGAAGGCGTGACAAACACATCATCTGCTTAAAATTATATTATGATAGAATTATAGGATGATAAATGTGTCACGCCAAGAAAGTAGCATGGCGGGCACATTCTTAAGTTCACTAAGACAGCCACCGAACCCAATGTGACTAGAACATGTATTAATATGAACAAATGGCTGTCAGAGTGGTTCATAATGAACGAGTTGCCGAAATCGGAACAGAGCTGGACAACATGTGCATTAGTCGAAAGTCCAAATCTATTACGACTTGGTAAGCCGCTCCTAATATTTATTCAGTGAATCCGATACGGAGCAGTGTATCTGTGTGCTTAGATGCACCAGTAGAACAGGACGCAAACAATCCAAATAGACTGGGTTTTATAGTAGTACATTGTCAAGTAGAAAAGACCTCATGTTCCACTGGCGTACCTTTTACACATCTTACTAGAATTATAGACGTAACAACTTTAAAGTACTGTAATGGTAATTGATCAACTTACACATAGATTAAAGTATAAAAGAAATTATTCACTGAGGCCGAGGCGGCTGAGCCAACCAACGGCTCGAAAGAATACATCTCAAACTTGGTGGCAAAACTTTTCTATAGCATAATAACTACAGTGTTCACTTCTAGATGTCTATATATCTACATAACTGTAACAGTTAGACCTATATATTACAATAGAAGTTAAAAATAAACAGTAATGATTAGATTAGCATTATTAACATGAATATAACATAATTTTGTATAATACCAATTGGGCAATCATTAAAGTCCTATGCAAATTTGGCAGACAGCATCTGATTTCTACTTGTTAAAAATAAAGCGGAATTCCGTCGGTGACGCACCATCACACGATCTTTGCAAATCGCGTCAACGCCAGTCCGCAAGAGGAGAGACAAGCGTGTGGATGCTAAGAAAGCCCACGGCGGGTTACACCAGATGGACGGTGCACGGGAATCCAAATCCAAACAAAATTAATTAGTGTTTTCTAGTCTATATGGTGAAACCAACCAGAGTGCACGGCTTTTTAGCCACACGCTTTCTTGTCATGTGAGAGTCCCGATTTGATAACGAGGTTCTCATCTAGGCACCTAATTTTACGTTATGAGCGAACTCACGATCGCCCTGTTATTGCTAGTGTTATTTTAGTTTATACCGCCAGCAATGATCCTATCTATTGATCATGCAAGACGAGACACTCAAGTCCACTAATTAACAAGAAATCAACGAACAAACAATGCAACTTATGTATTATTTTATTTTCAAAGTTAAACGCCTGGTGTTCGGGAACAATAAGGCGGGTGGCGTTTTACCCGATGTTTATCAAAACTCAAAAGTGTTCCTCCAGTAGGTCTGTTTTCATGCGGAGTTTTATTGAAACTGTTGGAGATTGTTGTTCAATTTCTTTGGTCGGAGCAGAGTAGGAGCATAATAAAGAGATCGAGTTACAGGTAGGGAGCTAGACAGCTGTTTCGGTGTGGCTGTGAGAGGATAACCGCTCCACGTCAATTTCGGGTATCGTCAATTCATCTGGGATGTTATCGGCATATTCAATGGAAGAAGTTTGTGACAACCTCTTTGACAGAGATGTCTGTTTGCGAAGAACCTCGGCAAGGGAAGTATTGCTGTGTTCGCCGTACCGAGCATCTAGGCCCTGACGGAAAGCATTAACTACTCGGATCTGAAATGAAGAAGAAACAACAAAACAGGGAGAATTAAAATAAGAACATTCCCGGGAAATGGCGAGCTGTTAACACATACAATAGAACAATACTGTGCCATGTTAAAGCCCCATGATCAGTTCCGACTTCCGAGTGCTTACAATTATTCTATGTGTTAGACATGCAGCAATTTGAATTCCAGCTAAACGAATTTATTGGTTATTACTAATGAACTTAAATATACCTTAATTGATATTAAACATCAAACATTACCAAACAAGTTAATAATAACAATCAAGGATATTTGCCACAATTTAAAATAATATGTACTAAAAATTACATAAACGCTTTAAAATTAATACATCGCGATGTTCAAGTTACAAGTGCTTTTGCGCCTATTAAACCAGAATTAGATCATGGGACTGCGAAGTTACAAACATGCAAAATCTTATACACATGCCACAATTAGCAGTGGCAGCATACATACACGTGATTGGAGGCAGTTCAAAATTCAAACTGTCAATAGTGTCAATACTGACAATAGAGCAAATGTATTTGTGTGGAGCCATCATGCCATGAAATGGATACTCGGAGGCAGGTGTAAGCTTTACATACAACTGATCTGGTTGCAGACTATAAAGCTGGATTGCTCCAGCCGAATATATAACATAAATATATTGGACATAGCTGCAATATACATACGGAACAAGGAGCTTAAGCAGCAGCACTATCTGACTTTACTGAAGAGTGAAGAAAGACCAAAATTTACTTCAGCTCTAGTGTACTGTGCTACGCACCCTGCTCTGTGTATTCACTGCTACTTGTCCATTTAGTAGCAAGCAGTCGTTGTTATGTGATCAGGATTTAGAACATAAACTTGCAAAAATTTCACAAATCATCAATACAGTTTCAATTTTCTGAGCACCACTTAGAAAACACACACGAATAACAATAGTCAAATACATACAGTCTTTACCAGATATTGGTTACTTTGCTTACGTGATTTTGCCCCACCTGTATGTATGTATATGTGGGTATTAGTAAACACACAAAACTGTAAAATCATATTATAAATAAAACACATATAAATAAAATAGTGGCTAGTCAACACAACCTAGCGTTAGTTCAAAATAAAATATAAAATTGTTAATCAACTTTATTTGATAATAATCTTTCATCGATAAATAGCAAGTGTTATGAAAAAAAAAACAAGAGAATCTAAGTAAGTTCACTTCGTTAATCTAGAAACATGATCACAATCATATATATCTAGCTCGTATTAACCAATACAAGCAAATATACTTATAAATGTGTTAGTAATAATATTGTATATACTAAGGCCCGGTACTAACTGACACTTGACTGACACTAGCTGAGACTGAACAAAGTGAGCTTATCGTTTGCTTACCGTTTGTGACCGGTAACAGTATATCTTTTTCTAATCTCGTGAGTTAAAAAAAGGACATACTGTTACCGATCACAAACAGTAAGCTCGCGAAATAAAAAAAAAAATACCGGGCCTTAATAAACTTGCGATAAACAACTTTGCAAATAAGTACCTAATTAAAAGCCTCTACCAAAATGTCAACAAACATTACTATTTCTAGGTGCAATGAGGCCGTTAAAAATAAAAATAATAAATCGCCTATAAATAAGGAAATTCGCAAATAGTATTAAAGTATAAACTGTCATTGCAACAATAGCGTAAATAACTTTGAGATTAAACACGCTGTATATGCAGTACATCTATTTTCAAATTGTAACATTTGGCAACAAGTATACAAGATACTGAGAACAAAAGTAAAACACAGACAGTCAGCACCCGGCAGATGGATCTTCTTCCTCTGTTTTATACATGGTTTCAGTACACCCTTGACGCCAAATGTAATAATTTGAAAATACTGTATACTGAGATATATTCCTAGTGCTAGTACGTGTCGTAGATTTTAAATATAAGTAATTACGGAGAATGCCTAGACATTTTATATAAAGTCGATTAATTCTGAATGGAAAATCATTTACATTAATTCACAAAACTTACATTTCTTAGAGCCGGTTTATTCACTTCAAGTTGAGGTGGCGTGTATAACTATACTCCAACTTTTATGTTATGATCTATTGTATCGATTGCGTCAGACGTACGTGTCTATTGCTACGCTGTGCCAGCGCATTATAGTATATGCTAGAGTACACTAGTACATAATGTCTGCAGGCGCTGAGACATGACCTCACAGCTTTTATGAATACAATCAATGTGAATGACAAATAATTTACATGCACTTATGTTTAAACGAACAAACCTATACTGTTTTATTTTTGTGATTTTTAAATTGCGCAATCTGTTTTGTTAGGGTAAATTAACTGATATCATCCCAACAACAACTTGTCGGTGGGGTAGTTGTTGTCTGTGGGGTAGGACCAGTCACGTGTTCTTGAACAGAACGACACCACATACGTGCAAGTAACTTCTTTGTCATTCATATTGATTGATTTCATAAACGCTGCGATAGCAATAGAACACGTACGTCTGAACTAATTCGATGCGATAGCTCGCAACTAAAAAGACTATAGCCTATATTTAACTAAACTTATAAGGCTGATTTTAGATTGGAATTTTTACCCAACAGATTATGTCCATTGTTAAGATTATTAAGTCCTATATAAAATTTTCTAGACATTCCATGTAATCACTTAATACAGCCAAAATCTGCACTACTTGTCCTCGGAACGTAGAATATAAGTTTGGCTAAGAGAGTACGGTGTCGGTAGGAGAAGCGATAACAAACAAAGTTATGGCCGAAATTTGAGAGCTCATTTTATTAACAATACCATTTTAACTAAAAATCACCGTTTCGACGACAAGCAGTATTAATCTACGAGTCTAAAAACTAGTGTCATCGAAGGCTTCAATGCGAGTGAAAATGTAACTCATGTCACGTCTTAGCTTTCGCAATGTGTCTATTTGGCAATTGATTTTTCGATGATTTCTATTAGGCACACGTTACTTATGTATAATAATACAAACATCATGTGAACCATAGTTTCCACTTTCTATAGCATTCAGTACATCTTGTGACAATAGATTTTTTGACCATTCTGTTATTCTGTTTTATAAAGTATTCATTTTTTTCACGTGGTTTTTTTCACAATTTTTTCACTTAAGATGGTATGTTCTAGATATTTCAATTTTTGTACTCAAATACTACTAGGATATTTAATTCAATAAGAACGAAATCACAAATTACCAAAAATATATATACACACTCAACAGCAAAAACTAGACACTTAAAATTTTGAAGTAAGTTTCTTTAAGGGGGTTGCCTCGATTGTCTCAGAGCTCAGACTATCGTAAGCTTCAGATTTTAATTTCTGATGGTTTGTTTCTAATAAACGATCCAAAACGACAAAATATCTAAAATTTAATTTATCTGCTAGTGTGTCATATTGACAGCATTATAAGTATCAATTTTAATGTCAAAATGGCATGCATTTTGAGATCTAGTACTCTAATGAGATTCAATCAAACTCATTAATTAAAAACCAAATCACAGAAAATTGAAAATATATTAAAAGATAATACAAAAATCGACGACGATTGTATACATTAATAGTAGAATTAGCGCAATTCGACAATTAATATCAGAGACCGCCACAGGTGCCAATTACCGTAAAAATTAAAAATTACCATACAAATCACCAGACAGAAATATTCTTCAAATTGTTATTTTATTGGTTGATAGGGAATTGCTAACGATTACGCACTTGCTTGCTATGCAATACTTGCTTGCAATATTAATTTGTTTTGGATTTCTTCCTTAATATGCACTAGCAGATGAAATTTTGTATGTTATTCGGATCGTAATCAATCATTATGGTCCATGTCGTGTTATCAGACTCGGCTGGCGCTTCGTCTTCACGACTGGTACCATAATGATTGCTATAATAAATGATAACTATTTTAAATTCTTAACTATAGAAAAACTTTAGGTGGCTTGTGCCAAAAACATTGTTATTTACATTTTCACAATATTATTTTTATCATCCGTTTGTCAATATATACCAAACGGCCGTATTAACAAAAATAACAATGCATGCATTTTTCTATATAAGATTCTTTTATTGGAATATTACAACCACAAGCAAATATAACAATATAACTAAGAATCTTCTTCAAACTTAGGCAACGTACCCAAAACTGAAGAAGCATTACCTTTTTGAATTTCTAACATTAAACGTTGTAAAAAAAAGAGCTACTTGAATGAAATAGACTTTACCAACCGATACGGAGCCGAGGTACGGAATCCTCCGAGTACAAAAAAGAAACTTACCTACGTGTTGTGCATTACGTTTTTCTCACTACCAATTTAAGAATAACGCTTAAAGTCTACCAAATTACTGATTACATTGTAGTTATATCTTTCCAAAAGTGCATATTACTTTTGTGTTTATATTTGGTCTTGCGATATTACCATACATTTACTTCTCTAAGTCAAGTGTCAATTTTTGTTGCTATTTAGTGTAACTATATATATAATTGGGTCATCGGACGCAACATGATTGATGTTTATTAGATTTCCATTATTTTCTCAATTAATTCATGAATTGTACTACCAAACCGTGATTGACATTTCTGAAAAAATATATCTGTACCCCAGAGCTAAAGTGTATTAACTCCATGTTTTTACATTTTATCAAATAAATTTTAATAGACCAATACACTGTTAAGCTCGAAACGTCGTAAGGCTTAATATCCCTTCGCCACTGGAAGAAGTAGAAAGGTATAGTACAATTTATAAAATATCAATAAAATATTTTAATTTGTAATTAATTTTTAAAATCTAAATGGTTGGAAGTGAACTTTCTTCATAAAAAATTAGAAAAAGCCTTGGCTTTGTAACCCAATCTATGGGTATACAGTATGAATATGTACATATTATTTACACTAATTCTAATTATTAAAAGAATTAAAAATGTACGGACCGGTTTCATTATCATTAAAGCCACTTTAACTAAAACACACATTACATTTTTAGCATAGATGTACCTATTCCTTTAAAAACAAATAAAGCGGATGTAAAGTATTTTTAAAATTAATAGTGTATTGTTTAGTAAGAGACTAAAGTGAATCATGTCGGGATTTAAAAAAAAGGCATATATAGTTCGTCCAGAGAAAGGTGTTGGTCACGTCGTCAATTTGCTGGCTCTAGTTCAGACGATCGTATACATGGCTACGTTATGCAAGCGCTTGACAATATGCTTGGATACAGATGTACTACGTATAACGGTTTGATGACGTATACATTGATGACGTTACCGCCACTTTCTCTGGACAAACTATAGTGTTCAGTGTAAGTGTCCAAATCATGTGTCTTAAGTACCGAGTTTTGCAAATATTGTCTCCAGGTTTTTGTTTTAATTCCTTTCATTAATTAGTTATAAAGAGTTGAATATAAGATAATTTTTTACACTTTATAACTAATTAATGCAAAGAACAAACAAAAATCATAGTTTCAAAAATTTGTACTCTTTCTAAAAATACCATTAGATTGATTGTATTTACAGTGCTTAAAAAAAAGTTTGGTTAATCATAAAGCCCATGTCTTGAGCTCCCTTTTGATTGTATTTATTTTTGTGCATCTTTTTCTGAAAAATATATTTTTTTCCCAAAATAAATTTTTCTTATGCAGTTTGTTGCAAAATTTGTATTTTTCGCAAACGATATGTTATCCAGTGCGCCTATTGCGAAAAATACGTTTATTTTGCAACTTGCTGCATGAATTATAAGCTTGCAACTGCACGGCTCACAAACTCACAAACTGATTTTTAAACGTCATAACTTTTGAAAATCACAACGGATTTTAATTCGGGTGGCGTATTTCGATAGCGCCGTTCTTAATTTGCAAGTCATATTAGTATAAAAATGTCTTACATAACTTTTTACCTGATGGTATATAAGACAAAGCAAAATTGATCTGTGTTCAGCCAGACACCGTTTGCGTGATATTTTTTTTTATGGATTTTAATAATATAATTAAAAAGTTTGATATTTTACCACAGGTAGATTTTGAGTTTTTTTAGCTGAAAGTCCAACAATGAAGATGCAATTGAGCACGATTACTCCTTGGACGGTTATTGATAATTTTGTCAAACACATGACAATAGGGTTTTTTTTTAAATGTAATTATGCACAACATTTTTAAAAAAGTTAAAAATGTTAAAATTTATTTTTCTTGGAAGCTTAATTTTTCCAAAAGAATCACGTTCAACGGGTCAGAATCCAAAGAGAACGTGTATTATACCCAAAAAAATATTTTTTTCATTAACTAAACTTTGCGCACCTGCATGGTTTATTACCACCAGTAATATTTATTTTTTGAAAAAAATCATCTTCATTGTTGAACTTTCAATTTAAAAAATTCAAAAATGTATCACTAAAATTATTCAAAATGCAATTTTATATTATTATTATATAATATTCCTTTTTGATACAAGTTATATTTTTGTGATGATTGTTTAAGTTTTTTCTTTATTTTAAATCCACTGTATATAATGGAACTACACAAACCAAATTAAAATCCGTCCAAATTTTAGGGAGTTACACTTACTTTTGTGAGCACTGTTAACAAAAATGTAAATCGAAGGCGCAAAATTAGAATGAACGAAATACCAATTTGTTAAAACATGTTTTAACATTTTTTTTACAAGATTCAATTCATGAATCACCGCGAGGCGCGAGCATTAGACATTATTAAAGGTACTTTTCAAAAACAATTTTGATGAAGACTAATTATGAGATTTCCAATTTTCAAAAATGATTTTTTATTAGAAAACCTATAAAATGCATCCCTGTGATTTTCGAAAAATATTAAAATAAACAATTGTCAAAAATTTTCAAAAAATAATAGATAGTTAAATTAATGCTGGAATTCCTTTTCTGTCAAAACTACAAACATCTAGCGGTGGAGAATCGTATTAAACACCTGTACACATTAGCCTTAAAAAGTGGGGTGGTGAAAGCGCCTGTGCATTTGAGCTCACATATGTAAACGTCAATTCACACATTAGCTGCTTTTTGTGATGAACCCGGTTCACGCTATGCGCAAAACGGTGATTTCTTTGACGTAATGAAACTCACCATTTTCAAGTCAGGTTTAGTAAAGTGCCTTTATTCATTTATTATGAAACCGGTTGTATTTTTTTATATTTAAAATTACGCCTTATTATAAACAACGTTTTTCATAAACAAATCCCTAGACGATATTATTTACATATTGTGTTCACAAACTCCAAAAGCGTATGTTTAAGGAAATATTTAGTAGTCCCATCTTAAGTGAAATATACATGCAAGCCACTCTATGTATAAGAATTTACTTGAATTTCACGAGTAGTTAAAACGTATCCATAAATTAGATGGTACGCTATACTGATCTCATGATAATGAGTACGTTTCCAAATTGGTTAACATTCTAGACATTCAAAGCAATGTATCCGAATTCGCACAGAATAAGTCTGACGGTGTTTCAAAACTCGCAAAAACCCAGGACACAGTATGGTATTTTGTTGAAGACCCAAGAAAAGTATGCAACATGGAAAATCTTCGTTCATTCTTATAAAACTAAAATGTTCAAAGTTTGATTGGTAAATATTGTGCTAGCTATAAGAGAATTCAAATTAAGATTTTTTCGGGCCACGTGGCGCGCTGTACTGAACTATCATATGACATACATGTGCGTGCTTTTTAATAACGCACGTGGTTTTTGCAAGCCGGCCGGCATGATTATATCACTGACTGATACAATGCGTTAGTGGTCATACACACTGGTGATCAACATTATTTATTATACCAGTGTATAGAAAATGCATTTCTCATCACTATAATAACAATAAATTATTGTTACTTACATTTATAGTAAAATTCTTAAATATAAAAGCAAGAATACAAACTATATAAACAAATACGTTATGAGTATCTCGCAAATTCAAACGTACCTTAACAGTAGCATTGACATGCGCAGTAGTACAGCTCATTTGTTAGTTCCAATAAAGTGTCCGCCACTAATTTGAATTCTCAATAGTTTCACGCTTGGAATTTGGCAGTCACACTCAAGGCAATGCATGTTGGACAAATAGTGCGGTTGCGCACGGACATATTTGGGTTGAATCCGCATTATACTATGTTCTCAAGTTTTAGTTTTTATAGCAATGGGCAGTTTTCCACCATTATAGGGTAGGGTCCGTGACATGTATGTTGTTCATACATTGCGCGGACCCTACCTCACTCAATATTGACTCAATACTGTCTTCAGTCAATTATATTTGATGTCATTAAAGCGCGAAAATAATATCGGGCAAGTGGCCACCGTCAGAGTTGATGCATTTTGATTAACCGAACACTTCTGATAATAAGTTCCTTATTTCTTAGCGGCTATTTTCCTTCAGGGGTCCAATGTCTCTGACTTATTGGTATAGACCTGTGATTTTAAAAAACTCCATAGAAAAAAATCGGAAGTTGTCAAATCGGCCGATCTTGCAGGTCGGCGTAAATCCCCAAAACGCTAGATAAAACGGACGGGAAACGCTTGTTCTAAAATTTCGACTATCGCTCGTGCACTGACCGATTATTTGTTAAAAACATTGATAACATTATTCCACGTTTTTGTAGAGTATAGCTATTCATTATGTTTCAATTGTATTCTACCTTGGTTTACTTCACGAATGTAAAATTAGCAATGACGAAAAACATAGTTTGCAAAAATGAGAGCATATTCTTTGTACTTTTGCGCCACTTTGTATGTAATAATGCTGAATCAGTCCAAAAAAAATCAATCAAATACAAACATTTTTCCGACACACATTTTCATACCTATTGCTCTAGAAACTTTTGGTCAAATAGGTTTATCTGGTCAGATTTTCATAAATTGAAATGTTTGCGTGAATTATCAAAAGATCTTAGAGTAGGTTCATATTTATTACAACGGTTACAATTGACTATTCCTAGAGAAAACGCCATATCTGTCATGGAAACTAAATAAAGATTTTTCTGTTTTTAATGGTTTATTTAAATATTTACTATGTAATTCAATATTCTTAAGTGTATTGATATATTTATGTAGGTACTATTAATTGCAGAATTTTTTTATAATTAAATGCGTTTAATAATATCTTAATAAACGTTAATTAATATTAGCTTGCATTTTTACAAGAAACTATTTCTATAGAATGGTACAATTATGTCCTTTTTATATCCTTACAAACTTTTCAAGTGTCACTTAATGTCCCTAATACCATACCGTCGCAGCATTCTCTAGAGTTTTAAAACACCCTTTAGCTAACCATAACTTATCATATTCGATCCCTCAACACGAAGAAAGAATTTATTATACTTTATATTTCATCATTTTGTTTGCAGTAAGTTCTTACTAACGAGTCATTTATAACGTGAGACAAACTGAGTTTAGCTCTAAACTAAACTATAATAAGTCAATTGGATCTTGAGCTCTACGTCGCAACGATATTGCTGCTTCTTATTACCAATAAACCAGTTCTTCAATAAATCAAATTATATCAATTAAACAAATTTAAACTTAAAATGCAAAGTAATCGATAAAATTGTCAATTATATTGTCTACAATTATTATGTGTACAATTGTCAGTAGTAATATCCCAAGGACATTGATAATTACCAAATAATTCAAGACAGTTTTCGAAAGCACATTGGTGGATAACACTTTTTAACATTGCTGAAGCACATTCCTGTTATCGGCCAGCAATGTGCTTGAGGAAACTGTCTTGAATTATGAAGAAGTATATATCAATGTTCGAGAGGTATTCCTTTAGAAATTTCTTTGACATTTTTATAACTTGAATTAAGAAACTATCAAAATGTCAAAGTTACCTTGATTTTATTCGAACATATTAAAGCCCAACGTAATGATTCTATTTACAGTCACGTGTATTAAAATGACCAATCAGAATTTCAGGGATGTTTTCAATTTGATAACTATCCATGGGATGTTATCAGTCCAAGTTTGTTTTAGTTGGTTGTTTTGACACACGTGTCCAACACGTTTTGACACACAACAACACGTGAATTTTTTTATTGGATTTCAATTTCAACCAAAAATGTTTTTGTTTAATTTTCTTCGGCCTTGAATAGATTTTATTAAGTTTTATTACGTTGTTAACGTTTAGCTCAAGATCCAAATGCCAAACTATTATTGCGTTTTCCACTACAAAAGTTGAAAAAAGACAGAGATGCACCCAATGCGTACTAGTGCACTAAAGCAAAGGCACTATGAGTTGTTGTTGCAACTATTAGTTTTGTTCCTAGTATCAGTAGCATTGACATTTTGAAAGATCAAATGGTCCAAGAAAAATAGACTTATACATGAGAAAAATTTGTAACAGGCTGAATTTTTGCATGCGCCTTATGATGATGGCTCCCAATACTGTGTGAAAGTTTCCCATCAATTTAATTGACGCTAATTTACTTACTCGAGGTGAAAGTTCGCAAAAAAAGTTTTGTTCAATAGCGACCTTTACGGAAAAAAATTTAAATAGTAAGTTCGTAGCTCAGACAATTTTCTATGAAAAAATATTGTAACGTTTTTTTTTTTGTAGAAGTCACCGTTTACGAGATATGGGTCCGTATTTATACTTCACATTTAGACTACATTTATATGTCACATTTGATTAAATGTGGTCTTAATGTGAGGTATAATTACGAGCCAAAGGGCCGTATATATGTGGTAGACCATTCAAAAAAACTTGTCAATAAGTTTTCTACAGAAAATTTCCTGAGCTACAAAATAACAATCTATTTATGTATATTTATTTCCATAAAAGTACCGATCCCGCGAGATATTTTCGAAAAACTGTTTTTCGCGACCTTCGACCACGCGTAACTATGCTGGTGGAAAGCAAATCAATGGAAACTCTCACGCATTATTGGGAACCATTTCACTAAGGTGCATGCAAAAATTCAGCCTGTTTCAAATTTTTTCCAAGTCAGCCTATAATTTTGGCTATTTTTCCTGGACTAAATTTTGGACTAATTTTTCCTGGTCTACGTTAAACATGCATCTTGTAATTAGAAAAATTAGATATGAAACAGTTTGTTCTCTCTCTCTCTCTCTCTAGCGCGCTCTTTCTGCTGCTTCATAAGTGTAGTATATTATATTTCATATTATTCAAAAGTAGCTACTCTCTTTTTTGTGTCAAGCAATAATATGAATGATAGTATTATCTTACTATCTAGATACAATTAAATATATAAACATCAAATTCGTGTCCTATTCCAAGACGAAAATTTTGTTTCAGTTTTTCTGATTTATTGTTTTTTTACAATTATTTTTAATAATATTATCACATGTATACCACAAGTGCACAAATTATTTGCAAACAGTTTTTTTGGAAGACAATTACAAAATTATCGACATTAAAATGGTAATGATAGTAAGAAAATCGCACAACGTTTTGTTGCTATATTTTGAATTTTAGTATTTTGATATTGTAATGCACATTTTTTGATACCAAGCAACAATATTTCATTCTATCTCAAGTTTTGATATCAAGATTTATCTGACAGATCAGGAAATGTTTTACAAAATTATAGCATAAAATTTAAGTTTTGCATCCCAATATCTCTATGGCTTAGCGTTCTCCAGTAAACAACTGTGAAAACTTCACAGTTGCTCATGTTCCAAAACTAAGCCCCACGGGGTTGCAGCAGAGTGGCCAGAGCAGAGGTAAACTTGCTTCGTAAAGAAGTTGAAACTGGATTTAATTTTAGTGTCGAGTGTTTAGTGTATTTGAAACTAAAAAGACTAGTAATGTTGCTCACAGAAAAGTAGATACTCTTAAAGATTATGCAAACTTGATTATATAGTGTGTCAATTGAATCTTGAGCTCTACGGCACGACATTGGTGCTTGTTATTACCAATAATGTTGTTACCAAACAAATCTAAACTAAAAATGCCAATGTGAGCGATTAAATTATGATCTATATTTCTACAAAACTTTTTGCTCAGCCTTGATTTGATTGAGTATAATTATGGTCGTGACGTAGAGCTCAAAATCCAAATGCCAAACTATAGTAAAACTGTGCCAAATACTTTTTTCCACAATCGTTTAACAATGTTAACATTTCTCAAAAGAATGAGCAATCTCCCGAAGTAATGCGAGAGCAGTTCCGGAGGAGGCCTATGCTCAAGGAGGGAATTTAATTCGGTATGAGTCCGACACCACCCAGCATGCTAGAACATCAAAACGCTGGGTGTCCTTAAGGATTTCCCCTCCTCCCAAAAAAACGAGTGAACATAGTTTTTACTCACATGTGAGAAAAAAATAGACTGAATTAGGAGTGATAATTAAAGTCAAAATAAAGCATAGTTAATTAAAAGCATAAGAAAAAAATCGCTTCAGCTACGATGTTGCAACTTTTTCATGCCTGTTCTGAAAAATTGTTAATATGTTCGAACAATTGTGGAAAAAATAATGTTTAGCACATGTGACCAATGTCTTTTCCTCATTCGTCCAGTTGGCCAACTTCTGGCCTTATGAGAAAAATACACGATTTGCTCACTTGTACTAAAACTAGTTATTGTTTAACAGTAAATGAATCAACAATAAAGAAATGAGATTTGTTTATTAATTTTAAAACAATTTATTTGCTTTTTAATCAAGGTACATTTCAGGTGTAAAAAATAGCGAAATCACGACGATTTAATAAGAGCCAAAACATCTATCACGATTATAATAAAAATGTTGACATTCAGCATAATAATAAAATAAAATAATAACAACATCAATGTTACTTTGCATCATTCCTTTAACCACGTGTTAATAAAAAAATATCAAAAAGCGATCTGAATCTTAACATACGTTTTGAGCGATCTTAAGCATCTGTGAATTAAGAGGAAGAATGAAGCTAGCACATAGGCCGTATCACGATTTCAATACAATTTTTATAGAAACATATCTTAAACCGTGACACTGTCACGAAAGCAAATTAGGTACCCAAAATTTTGATTTTTACAAAAACAAAATTATCCAAATAAAGCGTTTCAAATTTATTCTGACCACATCATTTTGCGGTACGTTCAATGTGATGTGATATTCCAAAAATAATTGTATTCAAAGTGCACTACAGCTGTTAAGATGATTTCCTCTTAAGTTAATGTGTAAAATTTGAAATAAAATGCATGCTACATGCAAAAATAAACAGAGAGCTTAAACAGCATAAAAAGTAAAGAAAAAAAAAAGAAAATATAGAAATTACGATAATTTTGTATAAAAAACTGTGTTTAATATATTTTAATATACTGCACTGTTTCGATATTGTATAGCGAGTGAGACTGCTGAACGAGTAAAACGTGTTTCACTAATCATCAAAAATAAGTCATTATTTTTAGTAAGTCATAATTATTAGTTTTTACTTTGACGTCTATACAATGTGGAAACAGTGGAATATTTTGCCAAACACAAACGATCAAAGAGCGAGCAGCGGCATACGATAAACATAGCGGACAGAAAGATGTAGGTAAGCGGCTTACAGCTTGGTCAGTGGAGCTCTTGCTGTATGGAACTGGAATCAAACGTTCTTGCAATTCACCACCTATCACCTTTAAGAGTAAAGGGTAAGTTAAGAGTGGTTCGATAGACAGTGATAGACACATACAAATAGATAGTGCACAGAATAAGATAGAATCAGATACTAATAATAATAATAGTAATAATAATAACCTGAGAAGAGTGGCACCAGTAACAAAGCAATTTTTTAATGATTTTATTGAAATACTTTCAGAAAAAAGTTACTTTGTAATTGCCTGTTACGAACGGATGTGCAAATTAGCCAATAAAATGTCATGAAAAATGTTGCACAAAGTTCGATAGTGTAGAAAAAAAATGTGTTCAAATCAACAGATACGCGAATGCTCGAAACGTGTATCTACATAATATGACTCCGTGCGGATATAGGTACCTTTTCAGCAGATTGTACTAGTAGTCAAAAATACGCAAATTGAAAACTATTGACGTAAATTAGCAAAACTTAAGTAACATTCCCGATTACTAGAGGTGAAGTTGATTTGTGGTAGCTTTTCCTTCCAAAGAATGGTATGCTGGTTTTCATAGCGTATTTTTGGCTTCTCAGTATTCTACAACTATGTGCTATAAATGCACGTATAAGTATATTTTTAAATACTTAGATAATAACAAAAATAAAAATAAACACATATTCAATCATAGTATAATATTAATAAAAACATTCATCACTTTAACTAGGATGTAAAATTATATCGCATTTTTTTTTAAGTATTATGGCCTTCTGACCAGGTGCCAAAAATATTTGCAAAACACATCAATTGGTCTCAGTATGGTAAAATATATATTTTAGGCAACTTGTTTATAAATTTGGTCGTTTGGCAATCGACACACAACAAAGTTGACTCGCACAACATGTATGCGTTCAAAAGATATATTTCATTCAATTATGACTATCCTGAGAGATGTAAGACTAACCAAAATGTTTTTGCATACACCTAATCCTTATGTACAAAATAATACCATTATTTGAGTTTTTTTAGTCAAGTTCAAGTAAGAAAATATACTAAGGTGCCTAAGCTTAATAATACAAAGAGAGGATAGAAACTTTGGATTTTGAGAGGGATACTACAAGCTGCAATTACATTTATTGTGGAACGGTTGGTTTCCAGGCAGCAACAATAAATTTAAACTCAATTTAACATTTATTATTGAAAATTAAAGATGATGAATTGATTTGAGTCATTTCTGAAATGTTAGCTGCAACCCGGACCAACACTATATGCGAGTTTCATGCACGATTTTAGGCAGCTCTGAATTGTTGGCGGCATTGGTGGAGGAAGGTGAATGATGGTGTCCGTACTGGAGATGATGCGTAGGTAGTAGTAAAGTGTTAGGAGACAAAAAACGTTGTTCATCGCGTTCATTCCTCGAACTATGTTGAGGTGACAATTTCGTGGCTGTCGGATCCTCATCAATGTAAGTGATGTCTGAGAGCGGACGTGGCGGCCAAGGGCCGGTGTGACTTCGCGAGCTGCGCAAGCTATATATGCTGTGTAAACTATGAACTGATCGACGCTCCTCCAGATCCTCCAGGGTGGACTTGAAAGCTCTGATAACTCGTAGCTGCAAACACAGGGAAGCAGGGTATTCATAAGGCTGGGATATGCATGCATACACACGCCATGCAATCACTCACATACATGACACAACAATACTTTTCAATAATTTCTTCTTTTTCTTTTCTCACTATCATACTTCAAGGCGCCCAAACAGTATATACTTTTGGTGTTTTTTTATTAGCCGGGTGGACACACTCGCATTTCTCAACATTCATATTCACGTATGTACCAACAGGACAGTGACGGCCATTTGAAAGTAAACGATTTCAAAGTTATTTCATTGTAATTCATTAACTCGAATCGAGCTTTTATGTGTTGACGTAAATATTATGACGTAGACATTATTATATTTATAATTCAAAGTTAGTATCAATAATCAATAATTTCACTTTGTTCACTTTGAGATGACCGTAACTGCGCAAATATATTCCAGTACTACTCGACTCAAAAAATCTTATTTCCATTTTTGAGCTCGCAACTGTAGATGCATCGCTCACAATCTGTGGCCACTTTATCTCTATGCCCTTGCCTGCACGCCGTTAAAGACCATCAAGAGTCGTTCGTGAAAGGCCGAATTACTTGCCTGGCCACAAAATCACTGAAGATATAAGGCGTATATACCCGAATTGAATGTAGAGAAGAGCGAGTGAGTGCGACAGTCCATTAGCTTAGCTTCATTTACTATCGGCATGATTTTTCATTGAATCTGATATACACGTACTTAACGAGGTCATAATTATTTAGGAACTACAAGAACAAATGTATTGTGAATTGTGATGTTTAGTGTTACTACTGTTTTTGTTTACAATGTTCATCTATATTTTTAGCTTAACAGGGTTGCCAAAATAACTGCTTTAATTAATTTACTATTGTTGCAATGCATAAAAAAACAAATTTTACTAATTAGTTATTATCCATGTGCATTTGCTGTATAATTTATTGACTTTAATGTATCCATCTTATTGACGCAAACCTAAGAAAATAGCTTGTATAACGTAAGTTAAATAGGTGTAGGTTCATGTTTAGACATCGCATATACAATATGTTACATATAATCTGATAAAAATCACCATCAGCAATTATTCAATTTGACGCACGCATTTGTGCTGGTGATACTTTAATGTGTAGAGAGAAACAGTACCCCTTTATTTCGAATACATATTAAACTACGTAGACTTTGTTGAAAAATTAATAATAATAGCTATTTATGCAGCTAAAATGCCTTATTTTTTGAAATACCTTACGAGTGAATTATTGCTATACACTTGGAGACAATTGCATCGTTCGAAAAAGCCATAAAACCTTTCCATTTTGAACCTAGATGACAATTTCAATTCTCAACCTTCTTGATTTCGAGCATGCAGATAGTTTTTCTTGACCCTTTGCGGATTATAGTAAAATATTCTTGTATTAAATAATTTCGTGCACAAAACTACAGAATGAAACATTGAATGAAATCCGGTTGTGTAAAATGTATCAAATTTGCTAAACTTTGTTTTGGCAATCGCCAAGCAATGCCAAATCGTGTCTTAATTTTAATTTTATATACTTGACTATAACATTTAAAATGATAACAATAATACGAATAATACAACCAGCATTTGATATATATATATGTTAAGAAAATTACAAGAAATTCTGGCGGTTTTTGATCCATTTAATATACCATTGTTAATAACTTAAGGCCTTAAATTAAATGAAATCCGAGATAAAATCATTGATATTTGTTTAAATTTAAATATTTTGAAGCCCGTTGTTTCTAAAGTGCTTAATTTTAATTCCAACAGGTGAATTTGCAAACAAAGTGCTAATAATTGCATATTATGAGTCTTTAGATTAAAATCAAACGCTTGATTTTTAGACAATTTTTAGATTAACGTTTTCATTAATTAAACTTAATATGCTACTGTTAAATAGCACTTTCAAGCAATTGAAATGATTGATATTTGCTAATACATTTTAAACATTTTTAGAAATGCTAGAGTTAAACATAATTAAAATTATCATTTGATGAATTATATTATTGTTTTGTTGTTTTATATTTAATTTTTTTTTCATATTCACAACATATTCCAAAAGTTGTGATCACATCTCAAAATATAAATAGACTATGACTGGAAATTGATCTTTCCAACCTAGATGAATAACATAGGTACTATTATTAATTTCTCAACAAATCATGTGAGCGTTTCCCATTTCGCTCTATGTCATTCCTGTAGGCGAGATATATCAGGCCTACCGCCTCTGCACACCCTCAAGCAAGTCGGATATTAAGATAAGCTTGAACTTGAAGTCGGTCATGACTGAAATCAGTCGAAACCAATTTTCTTTAGACTTTAGATTGCAAGTTTTTTTTAGGTCGGGAGACTTATTAGTAAATAGTAACCAAGAGCATAAGGTAAATAATAATAAAGGAAAAAAAAAATAATAAAAAATATAAGAATAATAAATAATTAAAAAAAAAATAATAATAAATAATTTTATAATTATTTAATAAAATAATTTAAAATAATTATATTGTTTATAAATTATATTGTCAAAATTGCAATACAGTTTATGTTGGACAATTAGGAAGAAAAATTTCGGTTACAGTTAACGAACATAATAAATTGATTAGACAATTTAGTAATTTAGGTTTGGATAACACACAATCTGCTTTTGCTAATGATATAATTAACACAAAACATACTTTTGATCCATTAATTGATTTCAAAATTTTACAATTAGATAATAAAGGTCTAAGATTAAATATTTATGAGAAATTATAAATTTTAAGACTTCAAGAAATATTAGTGAGAATTGTGTTAATGAACAAATTAATTTTGAGTATATTGATTTCTTTAATTCGGTTTTAAATTTGATCCATAGTTAACTAAAATCATTTTATTGATTGCCAAAATCATTTATTTTCATTCTTAATTTTTTGTAAAATTTGTATTAATATTCTTTTGGTATGTATTGATAATATTTAATATATTGTTAGTTAATTTTAGAATGTTCTAGGCATTGACAATGACTATGCTTATATAGTCGAAACTATAGTCTGCCACAATAAAAAATTTGATAGTAGAACTTATCGTTTATTTATCTTGGATATAATCATAACAGTAAATAATTGACTTGACGGCTCACTGAACAATAGCCGATAAATGAAATTTAGACGTCCCTATCTAAAGTCTGAGCGTACTAGACACATTCAACAGACATTTTCCTTGACTCTGGCAAACGTACTAAGTCGTCAGACCTGCTTGAGCGTGTGGTTGGCTTTATATGTGTAAACCAAATGAACTTTCTATCAAAAGAATCGAGCTTATTATTTCATGTACTTTTCGAATATATTTTTTGAATAGAATATATTTTGTAAAGTGTGGCTCTTTAACGTTACTAAAATTGCAATTCATTTATCTATTATTTTTTGATAAAAATCTGAGCGTATTTTTTTCCTACAACTAAACAAACTTTTGTT
The DNA here is from genome assembly GCA_963556235.1 of Cryptophagus acutangulus. Lineage (NCBI taxonomy): Eukaryota > Metazoa > Arthropoda > Insecta > Coleoptera > Cryptophagidae > Cryptophagus > Cryptophagus acutangulus. The sequence continues at coordinate 8,869,308 of OY744558.1, forward strand.
TTGGAACTTCATAGAATAACTATACATTATAGTTTTTTAACTTGCCACCCACGTGACTAATGTATCGATCTAGCTCAGACGATCGTTTTGTATCGCTACGTCCAGTAATTATACCAGTTTTTATAAAATAATTTTGTATATTTTTGGTCCTTCGACAGGTTTGTTAGGACATGTAAGAAAGTTTTCGAGTATAAAATTTATTCGAAATAAAGCAGCACTGTTTCCCCCTAATGGTATAATACAAGTCATGTTTTCACATTTACCATGACACACCTACGTCTATTATGAAACTTATACGAATAGAAACAAATGCAGGATATAGTAAGGTATACTAGAAGAACTATAAAAACGAAAGTATTTAATGAAGACTGAAATAAATCTGCAGTGTTGCTGATAGATCCAAACACGTGCCAATCTGATTCACGAATGAACCACACATGAATAATATTCATACCAAGTTAAAAGCAAGAGGTCATTCAAGCAAAAACAACAGCATATTCAATCATCCATCAGCGCATCAAAAACCATTCATATCCACGCGAATTAATCGTACCGATTTCATCGCTTCTCACTCAGTAATATATCTATCTCAGGATTTCGACATAAAATAATGTTATCCCATATTCATAAGTGGCTGTGTTGTCACAAAGAAGCACTCCTAGATTGGATAAGTTCTAAAAAGAATGTTCTAGCGTCTAAATTTTACATCCACGAAGTACAAAACGGGAGACAAGACATCGAATGGTTGCTCTAAAACAGCTAATACCACAGTGCAATACGGCAGAGCTCAACGCATCCTCAATATTACCAGCTAAACGCCTACTACAAACTACATACTTTGTTTTTAATGCACGGTTCGCTTGGTGAACTTACTGCTTCCCTATACCTCAGTTTCTTTCATGGGTTCCGCTGGCTAATAAATTACAAAATATTTGTTAAATGCTGGTTAAATGCCAAATCATTAGGTATACAGTTTCTAATCAAAAAAACGTCTTATGGTGTTAGGTACGATGCTTTTTAGAACTGCAATTAGACTGACGCAGTGAAACAACTATACATAAACAATAACAGGGAGTGAAAGATTGCATGTGAGAAAATACATAAATGGGGGAAAAGTGATTATAGATTGTTTTGATAGATCGATTTGGTCATTGCGTTTTCGGAAATGCGGTGGTGCAACCTCAGACAACACAGCCAGCTCGGAGCACGAAAAAACACTGAAGTACGAGGTGAACGATCGGACATGCACATTATTATTTAACAGAGCCATACTCTATCATCACTACGGTTCGGAAACATTATCTTTAACATCGTATGCTAAAACTACGTTATGCACCAGCAGAGAATTCTTGCAGGTGTGTATTTCAAAAGGGCATGCGAGGGTTGGTTACAAATGTGCAAATGGTTTTGATTTAAAATATCACCAACCTATGATGTAAATCATGTAACAGAACAGATACTCTTTAAATCAGTTTATATTATTTAAATATAGGTATTGTATTTGTAAGTTACTTTAGATTTTATTTACTAAGACATAGTGAATAAATCGCATGTAATACCAAGGAAAAAAAAAAGGTATAATAGCAAAGAATTTAACTAATAGCTTCTAGACTAAATTCAAATTAAAAGTTATCTTATATAAATTGTTTGAGTGAGTGAAAGAAAACTTTAAATCTGTCTCTCATTGTTTAGCCAACCATATTAAAAACAATATACCTACACACATTAAAAATTGCAATTGCACACACATTGTCGAAAACTGTCAAAAGCAACATGCAGATTTAACAAAATAACAGAAAGAAATATTAAGGTAATAGGAAAATTGGGACCAAGAGGACAAAAAAATTCAACTGACGTGGTCTTACTGACTGACTAGTGACTTGCCTATCAAATCCTAATGACTGAATACTGTTCATCAATCACTCAAATTACATAATGCTTATAGCACTGATGTAAGAAAGAGGTTGTCGTTTGACAAATTTAAAAAAATACTTTGATTGTATCATTGTTTGAGGCATCCTCTTACCTACTTAGTACTTAGTCTTGTGATCACATCGCAATGTATGGTTTCTATATTATCGGTACTTACCTGGGTTTGTAACCTAGTTAGACCGCGTATCCATAAAATTTGGCCAGCCCTGGGCTTCTTATCTGAGTCCACATCGAATTTCTCTTCGCCAATATTTATGGCTTCAGTATATTCTTCGGGATGACCTCGACCCCATCTAGATCAAATTAAGTTGTTTATGTTTATACATTCAAAACGTAAGTAATAATTAACACCACTCTTATCAATTAAAAATAGTCCTTAAATATTATATGTTTAGAAAATGTTTTACAATTCAACCATAAAAATTCAACACGAAACCAGGTGGCCGATTTAGAAAAATGATCGAAATATTTTTTCGGATATTTTTGTAGTAGGACTTTACCAGTTGACCATGAAGACTAGTTTTAACTCAAAAAGTTCATACAAACATGGTAAGTGTATTGCGCTGTTTGTAAGTTACATGATATTGAAATGAATTTTTGAACCAATATCAATTAAGGGGGCGAAACCGCTACATATATAGTCGCTCTGCTCGCTAGCAAATCACATAGTTTTGCTTATCTAAATTCACTGCAAATTTCGCGACATCTGATAAAGAATAGACAGACCAAGATTCACGCATAAATTTGTAAATTTATGCGTGAAACGTTGCTTAGCAGCTCAGGGAATTTAACGCGGAAAAACAGTTTCAGACACTATTAATTATTCTAGAAAATATCTAATGGTAGATTTAGAGAGAGAACAGATGTAGCAATAAATGGACAGAAAGTTTTTTTTATCTTTTTCCCCTAATTAGCAAGCGAGTGGTTAATATTTAATCGAGGTTTTTTATTCATATTTTACTTAATTAATGGCTATTCGAACAAATATTTCGTCAATATATAAGTATTTTTTTTCTCTAATTTTCGGTAGCTTTGGAAATTTTCTAGGGGTTATAACAAAGCCGCAAACTGCTTTACCAGTTTTTGAGAATTTTCCACAGCTCTCAATCTTCCCTAATGTTTCCGGCTAAAGCACGTGGCAAATAAGTCAGATCTTGGTCTATCTATTCTGTATCAGATGTCGCGAAATTGGCAGTGAATTTAGATAAGCAAAACCATGTAGGTTCGCTAGCAACCAGAGCGGATATATATGTAGCGGTTTCGCCCCCTTATCTCTCAAACAACGCATTCTACATTCAATGTTTATATAAACTTTTTTAGCTAAAAATGGTCTTCTATCAACTGGTAATTTCTTACTAGAAAAAACTGACTCACCCTGTTTACAGTACGTCTTCTTTCAAATTATTAGATTAGGCAACAAGGGCACAAGATACCGACAACCAAAGTAAAACAGAGACTGTGGCTCCTTCATATAGTGTTCTTTGCTCTGTTTAATATATGCTTTAAGTACCATCGACCCGTCCTTGTTGTCAAATGTAATAATTTGAAAAAAGACTGACATATATAAATTCGAACGAATGATTTTGTATTTTTGGACTCTGAATATTGTTTCTTGAAATGCAAGGCTGATTTTTTTTGCAACGTATCGATAATTCAATAGTCCGCAACTTTCCGTCCGACAAAGTCAGAAAAGAAAACAAATTGATGAAAATACCAAAAATCTGGCGCGATTGCGAACCAGAACATTACATTACAAAAAAATCAACATTGTATCTCAAGATGCCAATACCATCAGTGTGCACTATTGCAGTCAATCGAACTCGCTAATAGTTTAGAGAACAATCTTCAAACTCTATTGAATTAAGAGCGGGCCGCCATATTAAATTGAAATTAAGGATGGCGCCACTGTAGAGTGCTTTTAAGAATTTATTACAAGAAAACTAAGAATACTTTTCACTTTTTGTCATTATTAACCGATTGAGGATTGTATTATTATTTTTATATATTTTTTTGACGTAAAAAATATAATATTAACAGAAATATTAGAGAAAATCATAAAAAGTAAGTTTTTGACGTATTTAAAAAAATATTAAGTTTTTTGAATGAAGATTTGCTAACATGGAAATTACATCTCTTCCAAGCATATGACAATAAAATTTGAGTTTGGTTTTTATTCGTATTCTAGTTTGATTTTCCTAAAATTCGACCGTTCGTTCGAAAATTACATATTAAAACCATTACGTTTTTTTTATTTTTTTTGCCACCATCGGGTTGCTCATGATGTTGTGTCGGCCCTGGGTGATTTGAAATCAAATGTAAGACCTAATAAAGAAAATATTTAGAAAAAACAATAAACAATATTAATATTGTTTTTTCTAAACATTTTCTTTATTAGGTATTATTGATTTCAAATGACTCAGACACATCACGAGCAACCCAATAGCAAAAAAAAATAAAAAATTGTAGTGGTTTTAATATGTAATTGTCAAACGTATAAGAATTTTTAGAAAAGAGACGAATATTAGGAACATCAAACTAGAATACGAATTAAAACTAAAGTCAAATTATACTGTTAATATGCTTGGAAAAAATGTAATTATCATGTAAGCAGATCTTAACAGGCGCCGTGTGAAAAAGTCGCCAACTAGATGTCGCCACAGTACAATTTTATTTCATAGTTTTTAGCTGAAACACGTAAATAGTTATGAATTACAAATTATTTTTCAAAAAACAATTAACAATCCAAGTCCAGGTTTTATAATGTTTATCAAATTGTGAATTGGTTAATTATTTATAAAATTTTGAAGTTTAAAAATTTTGTCTATTTATTTTTCACAACTCGTATTTTAAAGGTAAACTGGGACACAAACAAGTATGTCAAAATCTATCTCTAAAAGTTCAAAGCATATTTTGCAGTAATTTGACTAAAAACCCCGAATCAAATGTGAAATTGTGCAAACTGTAGAAATTTTAAATGACTTATTTGGCCATTTAGTTCGGTAAGCTAATCACAGATGGCTACTAATCAATATAATACCGTACAATATACATACACTGTATTAGTGATGACGTAGCCACAAAATTTTTGTTGGAGTAAAACTGACTATTGAGTCAAACAAATAACTGTCAATAGGAAGTGTCAATAGTATCAACCTACATCGAACATTCATATTAATGTTTTAAAAAAGTTTATGTTCAGTTTTAAGATGTTTACTTGCTAAATTGGTATAAGGTAAGTAAACCAATTGACATTGTTTGTTTGCTTAATGTTTTTATTCAAGGTTTTTATTTTGATTTTTGATTCATCGACGCATTCGACGTAAGTCGATTTTCGATCTAGTTGTTTGTGTGACCCAGAAGTTAGATTTACTCCATTCAAAAATACGTCACACTAATACAGCGCATTGTGTTTGTGCACAATGAGTGACGAGTGTAACTGTATCCTTTTTCGATTAGGTATAAAACAAAGAATAGAGATGTACTATTATTATGCAGAACCATATATGTATTTTTTGTTACGATTGCAATATGCTGAAAATGTTAGACGACAGATTTCTTTGGGTATGAAATATATGTTATTAATTTTCCTCAACAGATACCGCTTTTATAAAAATAAATGTGTACACAGCGCATTCTAGAAGAAATCTAGAAGAAAAGTAGCTCCGGACAACCACCTTCTTTACCCACTTGTTCTAAATGGGCGTGACCCAACGCTCGTCTTAATTGAAAAAACTTATTCTTTTTTGAAATACGTCTAAAACTTACTTTTAATAATTTTCTCTAATATTTCTGTTAATATTACCTCTAAAAAGTATATAGAAATAATGATAAAATCCCCAATCAGTTACTAATGACAAACAGTGAAAAATATTTAATATATTTTCTTGTAATTCATTTTTAAAAGCACTCAGTGGCGCCATACTTAATTTGAAATATATAGCGGCCCGCTCTTAACGGCATTAACCTTACATAACTGATAACAAATAACATAACTAATCTTTCAATCCACTTTGATAATTTTGAGTTGTACCTACATAATGGGCTGAATTAAGGGGCTATGATACGTATTGAAACATCAAAATTTTGTACTGGGCTTGTTTTCAACCTAGTGTTTTTTTTTTTTAATATTTTACATTGAATTGCAATAGAAAATTGTTAAATGTTCGTTCTGTTTGATTTTTAAATTAATGAATCTAATTATTGTGTAGTAGCACAATAAAACTAACACTCTACACTACCACAATGAAATGACAGCGAAATTTAGTCGGATCATAGCCCCTTAAAATATTTCTTAATCTTACGATAAAATTTTCGGTATTTTTCTCGTGGGCACAGTTGTGACAAGTTGCCCCCAAAGTAATGTACCCACACCAAAGAAAAGGCACCAACCCCATTGTTCCAATGTTAGACTTTTGGTGAAGAAAGCCATTTTACCATATTGAATGATCAATATCTGAAAGTACATAAATAGATAAAATTTCAGTGATACAAATAAAAAGGTTTATGATTGACGCCGCTTCATAATATTCTAATTTTTTCTTTGATAACACAAATCAAAATCACTGTACTTTCAAGTAAGTTTAACTGCGCCATCTTAGCGAGTTGATAACAAATTGCAAGTGCGCTTCTTGTATTGGTATTGCAAGTGAGCTTCTTGATGTATATGAGTTCCTTGAAATATGGCAGTGACATGACCTCCAAAAGCTTGTTGGAAATCGACAAGTGGCGTAGCTCAATTAATATAAGATTTAAGGCAAACAGCTACTCTATCTTGGCTCCTTAGTGGTTCTCTCATAAAACTTAAGTTACTTTTTTAAAGCATAGTATGAACGGTCATAAGGCAACCCATGATTTATCTTTTTTGGGGGTTCCTTTTTATTCAATAAATATTATTTGTTAAATGAGCATAAACCCGACTATATAACTACTAATGAATATTTTTATCTTACCTGTGATGCACACGTTCCCACCCAAATAGTGTAAAAGATGGGATTCGTAAAGATGCCTTCAAATACATTACGTTGCCCATGGATTTTTCTTGCGTTGAACTCATTAAAAAGAGTCATCATAACAAATGAATTAAATATAACAGTAAAATGTTGTGTTGGTCCATGGCCAATTTCTACACCACGACCAGATTCAATATCTAACATTTTATCACCTTTAAACAAAAGCAAATATTTCACTACAAGTTCACTACAAACCACTTAATTTCAATAACTTACCAACAAATAATAGTGCAAAAATAACAGTCAGTTGGTATACTGCTTGCCCGAGAATATTTTTCATCATTGTTCGAGAAATCAATGGTTTCGTTCTTCCGTAGGGTTTTCTTAATAATAAATCAGATGTTGGAAGTTCCGTGGCTAATGCTAACGAAGCTAAGGTATCCATAATTAAATTTACCCATAACATTTGTACAGCCTATAAATCAAAATTTATTGCTACAGCTATTCTTAAAATTAAATAATGTATACGTACTTTTAAAGGGCTGTCTTGTACTGCACAAGCGCCGATAAATGCTACAATAACAGCAACAACATTAACAGTAAGCTGAAATTGTAAGAATTTCGCTATACTGTCATAAACATTTCTTCCCCACATAACAGCTTTGACAATACTACTAAAGTTATCATCTGTTAAGATAATATCAGATGCTTCTTTAGCAACATCTGTACCGGCAATGCCCTGCAGAAAAAAACAAGCATACTCAGTTTGAAACTTAAGAATAGGCAGCAAATTAATACCATAGCAAAGCCAACATCAGCTTTCTTCAATGCTGGTCCGTCATTTGTACCATCGCCAGTCACAGCAACCACTTCTCTGTTTTCGCTCACTTTACTATCAATAATGCCCTTTACTAATGTAAATTTGTCGGTTGGTGATGATCGTGCCAAGACACGTAATTTAGGCCAAACTTTATCGAGCAAATGCTGTTGGACCTCTCCACTGCTATCTCTAATTCTTCTATTAAATTCTTTACCTTCGAGGATAAGAAAGTCTTCATTTGGTTTAACAATACCACACTTTGTGGCAATCGACCTAGCAGTGTTGACGTTGTCACCAGTAACCATTCGAACAGTAATACCGGCTTTTTGACATTTCCTGATGGCATCTGGTACTTCGGGACGTACAGGATCTTCAATACCAACAACACACAAACACGTTAAATTATTAACAATGTTTTCTTCGTCTTCCCAATTTGGTCCAGTATTATCTATATGCACTTGATTGATTTCAGATTTTCCAGTAACAAATTCTCTAAATGCAATGCAAATTGTACGGAGACCGTCACAAGCCATTGGTTCAATTACTTGCTTTAATAGACGTTCCTGCATATCTCTTGTGAACTTTTCCAGTCGGCCATCATGACCGTAAATAAAGGCACACCTAATTAGATAGACAAATTGATATTAGAGAAACACTACAGTTAAGTTGTCTATTTACTTGTTCAAAATTATTTCAGATGCACCCTTAGTAAACAATCTGAAACCGCCTCCTTGGCGTGGAATAACAGTGCTCATCGATTTCCTCACCGAATTGAACGTATACACTCTAGTAAATGTTTCTTCGGGATAATCATCACGAATAGTCTGATAATTTTTTTGTAGACCCATCACAAAACCTAATAAAGCACATTCTGTTTTGTTGCCCACTTGCTTGGGCAATTCATTTGGTTCGTCCGGGGGCATAACACGTGATGTATATGCACAATTTACAGCTATACCTTGTAATATAGATGCGCCCACGTGCGCAGGAATATCGGAAAATTTAGGCATTGTTTTACAAAGTTGTTCACATATGTACGATTGCACAACTGTCATACGATTTGTCGTTAAAGTTCCAGTTTTATCGGAACAAATAGCTGTAGCATTGCCCATTGTTTCGCATGCGTCCAAATGTCGAACCAAATTGTTGTCTACCATCATTTTCTGCAACACAACATTGGTTCAGTAAATGTGTTCAGTAATTGTGTTTCTTTAATGGCCGAAAAAAATTAACTTTAGACTCAATTCGTCAAAATAAAACGTACAGTATGATCAGATGGGGACATTGAAACTATTACTATTAATTAACCCAACTAGCACCAAAGTAGCAGATGCTTGTACAGGAACCTTGAATCAGTAACTATTACGTAACTTCTACTAAATCTACAACTTGTGTGTGATTATAACTATAACCCTTCTTATCCATTCCCATTTTCATCTAGTATTTCTCTCCATTCCCTTTCTACCCCTCTCATTTGTGCACAGTCTCTCAGCATATGTTCGATGTTTTCCACACATTCTACACCTTCTCACATCCATGTGTACCCAGTACCTTTTCTCTCACTCGTCATTACCACATCTAAATCTCGCAATCATTTTCTTCTCATTCATTCCTGTATTCATTGCTAGGTACCTCGGCAGCTCCTCCAATACTACGCACCTCTCGTTGTACCTAGCCTCCCTTATCATCGCTCTTTTTTCTTGCATTTGTACATCCCTATCTCTCATACTTATCTCACTTAGCACATTCGCTCCTCTCTGTCTCATTTTTTCTACCTCTGTCGCTGCATACCCATTCTTTTCGTAGTATTTTTGCCTTTCTACTAGCCTTCTTTCTGTTTTTCCTAGTTTTATTTGGTTCCAAGAATCTGGTAATAGTTTGAACTCTCTCCTTTCATTCATTTTTTCCTCAAATTTTATCACTCTCTGGTCCGCTTCCACTCTTAACTTAACTAACTTCCCCTAAAACAATGTATTCTGGTGTATCCCTCTCTGACCCTAACTCCCATCGGCCGGAACTTTGCCTGAAAAGCTTCAATCTTTTCTTGCTCCTTCCATTCAAATATTTCCGCACCATACATCATCACACTTTTTACCAAATAGTCAAACAGCATTCACCTCCTTTATTATCCATTCCAAACTTTCTCTCACCTATACCCCATACTTGCCCTATTAGCTTTTCTTGCTAGCTCTCTAACATGCCCTTTATCTCCGTTGTTTGCACTGAACACTTAAATATTTAAGCTCTCTCACTTCGTCTATCTTTGTATCGCCCCACACCCATTCCTCTTTTTTGCTTCTACCATCCCCTTTTCTAAACATCATTGCCTTGGTCTTATCCCCATTCACTTCTAGTTCATTCTTTCTCAAATACTTTACCATACACCTTATCATATCTCTCATTCCATTTGCTTCGTTTGCCACCGACCCCATATCATCTGCATACGCCAAAGATCTCTTTCATTCATCTTACTACGACCGCTGAGCTCTATCTGTTTGCGGCCTACATTTGCGACTTAGAAGAAACGCTGATGGGAGCGCAGACATTTTTAATTATTGACTAATAAAACGTAGAGCTCAAGAACCACATGCCAACCTATATTGCACGTTGAGCTTCTTCAATATTTATCTGCACAGTCACCAATATAACGCAGTATTCTTTTTCAAAATAAAGTACAAGTCATGACATTTTTTGATGGTTTCATTTATACAACCCAAAATTTCATACTTCCAGTTTTGTCGAATCATACTTCATTTTTTGTGCGCGGAACTGCACAGTAGATCGTTTGCGCGAAATAGAAAATTGATCAAATAAAAAGAAGTTAATTAATTTTTCCCACAGTTAATTTTTTTCCGGTCATCAACAAAACAGCCTACATATTAATCCCAATAATATGAAAAAAGGTAAACCACTTGGCTCTGTTCGTAACCCGCATGCAACAAAGCTATAGTAATGACAAATATTACCCTACCTAACAGTTGTTAGATGAAATGATTCATTTTCACGGTATATTAAACATAAAATATTAGATATGCAAATCTTATTTACCTTTACACTATAAGCTAATGATAGTGTTACAGCTAATGGCAGACCTTCAGGCACAGCCACAACAAGTACAGTAACACCAATAATGAGATGACGTACTAAATAATTGGCATATGAATTTTTCCATGGTTTTTGATCGATAACGAATGTTTTAACACAAAACTGTATGACCAAAATGATAACTGTTAAGACAGCAATTGTGGAGCCTGCGTAACCAATTTGAATTGCTAACTTTGTTAGCTTCGCTTGCAACACAGATTTTTCTTTTTTGTGACTTTCTGGAGGTTTTTGAGTTTCCACATGGTTCTCTTTACTATCTGGTGGCTCTTCGTGCTTGTTTGCAACTGGTGCCGGTGAATTCACATGACTATTGCCCGTTACATTATCTTCGTCGCCTAAACTCAACAAGAACATTTTTGGATTAGACACATTTTCGATAAACATAATAATTAATTTTAATTTACAAATCACCATTTTAATTGTTCAATCAATAATAGAATGAGTAGTAGTAGTTGTTTATTATATGCTAGCATAAATTTTTTTTATTTACATTAGCTACTCAAACATCATACAAAATGTACATGCGTTAAGATTTCCAACTATATAATATGATCAATTTAACAATCAAAATATTAGATATATGTAAGTACTATCACAACCGATAAAAAAATAATCGACTTCTTTGTTAAGTAGCAAGTTATTTTGAAAAAAATATTCCGTCGTAAATGGAACTTAAAACAAAACAGACCAGAACCCACTGCCCAAGTCAGATCATGAATTTTTGAATCGCGATTTTGATGCAAGCATTTGCATCAGCATGACATTGAAGTCGATTAGTTGTTTTCGGCCGCGATAGTACCTGGTATGAAAAAAATAATGAAAAAATTATTCACCTGTTAAACTTTTCTTCTTCCGCTGCTTTTTAGCTTCTGTACAAAAACACATGCAAAAGGAGAACATTAGCAATCTCAAAAACACTCCCAAAGTCCTGATATGGGTAAAACATCATACATACAATACAATTAATGGCAGGCAAAATATACCAAATGCCTTATTAATTATTGCCACCATAAAATGTATAGTCTGCATAATAATATCTAATCTACATGAATTTCACTTGCTCTTGCCGCTTTTATTGAGCCTGCAGGGGATTTGAGTTAGAATATATCATCAAATATTTAACAATAGTCGTTTACTTTTTACATAATTTAACTGATATGTATTAGTTCATTTTATTTGTATCACTTTTGGTCATGTTCTTTTTACAAGTGACATGTGTGATATTTTGTCTTTCCCCTCTCCCATCGAGTACTACTGTTTAGCACCATCAGTTTCTGATTTTACAATCAGTCGCAAAAAGTGCATTTTAATAGTTAACGTGTATTTTATTAATTAACAATAAATCACTGGGCCGAGATAAAATTTATAATTACATTGTTTATATTGTTTTTAAGGTTATAATTGTTAAAATCATATTGGCATCAGTTTATTCTCTTCAGAACCGTACTATTTTGTGGTATATCAGCATATACTAAGGATTGCAAAAAAGTACACGGGTACACATATTTAGTTGCCTAACATATTTCCAAAGATTGAGTGGTGTAAACCCGCCTGTGTAAACAGTAAAGAAGATAAAGAAGAACTGACAGATTTTGTAATATAATTTTTAGGTTATAGTAAAAATGTAATCTTTAGATTTAAAAATTAAGATGATTATAGTTAATTAAAATAAAACCACAAATTTTAAAGAATTAAATGCTGGTTAAGTTCCAATTAGACTGGTGAAAGATACAAATTAAAGAATTTGAAAGAATGGAATGCAAATTTCTTTCGAAGGTAAGATCTAATTGAATTCTAGTAGTGTTAGGTGACAATTTTATATAGTTATTACTTCTCTCGTAGGGGAAGTATTATATTCATGATTTTTTTTTCCAAATTTCACTTTTTTCGACTTTATAAAATGCGTAGATTACGAAAATCATATTCACTAATTTCCGTCTGTCGGTCAGTCCGTTCGTTTCTTTAAACCACTATATTTCGGAATCTACTGACCCGATTTAAACATAATTTGCGTCCTTTATTTCTACCTGCCCATAGATGATATCGAAGAAAAAAAGTTAATAAATTTCTCAAAGACCTGCGCGTTATAGGCCAAAAACATGCTAAAAATGGCAAAATCCGTAGTTCCACTTAATCTTCTAAAATTGCTGACCGATTTTTAAGAAATATCGTACATATGTTTTGTGTAAAGCCCAAGTGATAAATGGTTTAAAAAAATCTGGAGTTTTGTAAGGGTTGAATTTTTATTAAAGGTTGAAAAGTCAAAAAGTTGTAAAAATGCATAATTTGTAACTTAAATATCTGCAAGGAAAAATATTTGATTTGAACCAAATTTGGAATACAATCAAATATTCCTCCTGGCAGGTATTCACGTTACAAATTATGCATTTTTGCAACTTTTTGACCCTTCAACCCTTAATAATAATTCAACCCTTTAAAAAACTCCAGATTTTTTGACAGCATTCACCACTTGGGGTATACACGAAACATATGTTCAATATTGGGTCAAAATCGGTCTGCAACTTTAGAAGACTAGGTGGATGCACCGATTTTGCTGTTTTTGGCCTCTAATGCGCAGGTCTTCGAGAATTTCCTAACTTTTTTTTCTTTGACATAATCAATGGACAGGTAGAAAAAAAAGACGCAAATTTTGCTTTAATCGGGTCAGTAGAATCCGAAATGTAGGGGTTTAAAGAAACGAACAGACAGACAGACCCCCAGGCGGAAATTAGTGAATATAATTTTCGTAATCTACGCATTCTATAAAGGAGAAAAAAGTTAAATTTGGAAAAAAAAAATCATTAATACAATACTGCCTCTACGAGAGAAGTAATAAGTCAAATTTCGGTCCACCTACTTTTTAATAAAACATAATTCGATATCGCAATCGGCTTAAAATTTTGTGGAATTTCCAAAAAAGCCATTAGAAGCCAAAAAGCTGGTACAATGCTTAATAAAAAAATTATAATTTTGGGCAGGACTACCGTGAAATAACACCCTCCTTCGCATATTTCGTTAAAATTCTCCCCGTTTGACATTGTCTTTTAACCTTTAGATTTATCATCGAAAAGTGTGTTTTAAAAGAAAACCTACATGTGAATAGAAAATTATAGTAACAGTTAGATTAAAACTGATATGTAATTTAGAAGTTTGAGAACATGCGGTCCATGTTTAAAAAAAATGTTTCTCATAAATAAAAAAATTCATATTGGCAAGTCGATTCTTGGACATGCTGTATGGTTCTGCCAATACATTTTGTGTTTTAACAGACAAAATATCCCTGCATCATTTATACTAAAATCAAAAATCCTATGGCGCGATTCACACGCAAAATTTGTTAATGGTGGTTATGTAGATTTTGCAATCAATAAATTAAATCTGAAATATTACAGCTATTTAAAAGGGTTTGTGCACTAACAGTAAACCTACGTTGAGAGAAAAATCAATGCAACTGTGAACACTTTCGACTGAAATGAAAGTACTGACGGATGGATAAGGAAGTAACGTAATGTCAAACAGTTGGACACACATGCGCATCATCGAGATAAAAACGTACCTTTTTTCATTTTCTTAATTTCTGCTTCCTGTTCGTCAACTGCAGCACCCAATAATGTAAATATAATACCAGCTTGAGAATTTACCCCAACAGCTGCTACTAACATTTTTCCTGAACCTTCCATTACATGCGTACCAGATAGTACCATGGGATCGAAACGTTCGCCTTTCTTCACATGATCTGATTCACCCGTAAGTGATGATTCATCTACCTAAAATTTGACCCAATATTATGTTTGACACGTTTTTAACTTGCTACGAATTTCGTTACTTTTAAATCATTTGATTGAATCAGAATTCCATCCGCAGGTAGCAGATCACCATATTTTATTTGACAAATATCACCGACAACAATATCGCTGACAGATATTTGTTTGACTTCTCCTTGTCGAATAACGGAGAACTTATGCTCTCCTTCAATTCGATTTTGAAGCCCTCTAAACTGTCGCTCTTTTGTATAATCATTAAAAGCCGTTACAAATACTACTACGATAACTGAAATTAAAATAGCCAGCCCCTCAATCCACCCATGACTCGTTTCGTCATCATCAAATGCTGCAAAAATCATATTTAATAAAGTTTACTGGCAATAAATATCGACAATATAGTTACGTTTATCATCTGGAGGCGGTTGATAAAAAGAAAGACCTAAAGACACTATGGCGGCTACTTCTAAAATTATTAAGGTAATGTCCTGTAAAGCTTCCCATACTAATTGCATAAACGTTTTTGGAGGCTTTGGAGGAATTGAGTTTGATCCGAATGTTTCTCTTCTATGTTCAAGATCTACTAGTGATCCACTAAGTCCTGAAATAACGTTTAATTTATTGAGATGCCAGTTAGTGTGCGTTACGGATTGTAATTGCTTACAAAAAAACAATTGCAATAAAATATTTTCATATGTAATAACCATAAATGCACAAATGATTGGAATCAACATTTTTTGAGCTCCGAATGCGTCAGCTGGCGTGAAAATCTGCACGAATCAAACACGAGGACAGATTTCTTCACGCCAAGCAAGAAAATTTTTGTTACACATTTTTTTGGGCACAAATATTACAATATATTGAATTTTATTATATTGACAGTTTTACTACTTTTATTATATTGACCTTTTACAACTCACTATTACAGTGAAAGTGTGGTCAAATAAATGTGAAATTCAAGAGCAAAACAATTTCAGCAAAAAGTTTTTAAACTTTTAGGCGGTGGTTTCAACCCCTTTGAGATCCAAATCGTCATTATCTCATCCCACAAACAATTTGTGTTCCAAATTTCAATTTCT
Organism: Cryptophagus acutangulus; assembly: GCA_963556235.1. Classification (NCBI taxonomy): domain Eukaryota; kingdom Metazoa; phylum Arthropoda; class Insecta; order Coleoptera; family Cryptophagidae; genus Cryptophagus; species Cryptophagus acutangulus. Next base: position 8,884,954 of record OY744558.1, read on the forward strand.
TAGCTTAAGGCTGCCTTAGTCGAGTGTTTGTAAGCAGTAATGCCCCATTAGACGGTATAGAAAATTCAATGTAAAATAAATTTGTGTTAGCGTTTGTCCATCCTTTATCAATACATGTCCAAAAACCAAAAAAAAAAAAAAAAAAAATCGACGCAAAAACCGACGCAATAGTGCAATAATTGAAAATAGCCATTCAGGTCTAACCAGTGCAGGAGTGGCAAATTGTCATTTCGCTAGAAATCGGTTAAAAAATAAAAGTGAAAGACAAAAGTCCATAGCCGATTGTTTTTATAGAATATTGCTGATGAATTTCTAGAGAAATTAAGATTCGCCACTCCTGCAAGCGTCAGATTCCAATGGCGATTTCTAATGATTGCACTAGTGTGCACTAGTGTATCTGTTTTTTGAACATGTCTTGATAACAAAGAATGGACAATTGCTAACACAAATTTATTTTACATTGAATTTTCTATTCCGTCTTATTGTGCATTACTGGTTGCAAACAATCTGCTAAGGAAGCCTTAACGCTCCCTTAGTCGGGTGTTTGCAACCAGTAATGCACCCAAAAATTTAATGTGAAATAAATTTATATTAGCGTTTGTCGATCTTTTGTTATCAAAACATTTTTAAAAAAATAAAGATATACTTAGTGTGCACTAGTGCAACCTATTGAAAATCTCTATTATAATTTATCGCGTGCAGGAACGAGGAATTTTCATTTCGCTAGAAATTTGCTTCTATTTCACTTTTATTTTTTATCCGATTTTGATGGGTGAATTGGATAAAAAATAAAAGTGAAATAGAAGCAAAACTGATGAATTTGTAGCAAAATAAAAATTCCTAGCTCCTGCACGGGATAAACTATGATGGAGTTTTTCAATAGGTTGCACTAGTGCACACTAAGTATATCTGTATTTTTTTAACATGTTTTGTTAACAAAAGATCGACAAACGCTAATATAAATTTATTTCACATTAAATTTGTTGGTGGATTACTGGTTGCAAACACTTGATTAAGGGAGCCTTAAGTCATTTTCGGTAAGCTGTGGGTGGGTCACCAAAGCTTTTTATACAGAGTGATTCGGAATTCGCAAAAGCGAATACTGAGGGTTCTAAACACTATTGCAAGATGTTTGTCGTTTAAATGAACTCTGAGGCAATAATTTGTGAAAAATAAGCAATTAAAATTAATCGATCAGAATAAAGCATTTCTCTTTTAATTAATTTTAATAATCTAAATAGTAATAGCGAATGCAAATACATTTTCTTTAATATAGTAGTTGGTCCATTTTCTTGGAGTGGAGTTATTATAATAGTAAATTATAAAATAAATATATTGAAAAAAGTATTATTTTATTATATATTTTTTATTATATTTTGCGGTCAGTAAGTGCCCTACCGGTATCGGGCGTATTGGAGATCTCAATACTACGTCGCGATCTCCAAACACACCCTCCATCGGTAGTACACACTTACTGACCTTAATACTTAAATAACTATTATAACATGTCCAAATACGTATTTTGAATACAAGTATTATTAAAAATGGGGTGTAATAGTTAAATAGTGGGGTGTAATAGTTAATATAGCAAAATAGTGCTGATTGTTTAGAATTCAAAAATAAAAGATTATTTTTTCTCCAATATGTCACACGTTGAGAGAAAACTGTTCCGTTAATAGATATTCATCGGAAAAAAAATTGAAACCCAAAGCCAAAGACCTTTGCCACTGACTTAAGGTAGTTTCATCACGCAAACAACGCCATCTATAAATCCCCGGTCGCAAGTGAAAAAAGACTACTTGTCTGAATCAACTCACACTATAGTTTGTGACGTTCATTATTTTACGCACAACTTGATACTAATTGATTGTTTACAACCTATTTACCGAGTCGGTAAGTAAGTGTTTGCAACATGCGGGCTGTAAAAATTACAAAAAGCCCGCAAAAAAAGCCCGTAAAAAAAGCCCGGCTGATAAAATGAACATTGAATTGAATATATTAGATATTTATATATTTAACTATAAACTTGTTATAAACAAAACTTAATAAATAATTAAAGAATAATACTATTAATTAAGCAATAGCTTCATCAGCTGCAACGACAATATCTTCGGGAATTGCTTCCATTAAGTCTATTTCGTAGTTTGACGTTAGTATTTTATTGACAAATAAGTAGATTTTTAACAAGGTTCTATTTTTGTTTTAAAGCCACCTAGTTTTTCTCTAGTTATGACTTTTAGCAAAAATATACCTACATATCATTTAAAAGATGCTACAAATATTTAAGTTGTGCGTAAAACGTTGTACGTTCCTCTGGCCAAACAAAAGATTATCGCTGATCGCTGCGCGTCGGGCCTCAAACTTCGACTGCAGGCGTAATCTATTTGTTTCGGCCCTCTAAACGTAAATAACTAATAACTTCAAAGTTAGTCTAGTAAAAAATGCCAAAAGTAAGAAATAGTCGCGGATGCTTCTTGAAAACTAGTACTATAAATAAAAGATTAGCATTAAAAATAGAAACAAACAGCAAAGGAATCAAACGCAGTCAATTGCAGAAACAAGTGGTGTGAAACTAGAAGGCCGTCTTAATTGATAGAAGGCGTTGTTTGTGCGATCCATATTAAATTTGATATGTCTTTACAAAATGGGTTTGTGTGTATTTCTGTGCCATTATAACCCTAATACTTTCATTTATATTTGGTACATTTTTTATCAAACGTTTATGTATTTTTGAAATTTTAGAGGCAATTATGTGCCGGGTTCGGTTACTTTGCCTATCTTTTACTTGTTAAAACTGTCCACTTTGGAGTTCTCTAACTCCACTCGGAACTAGGTAAACTGAATGAAATTTTAAATTTGCTTTCATGGATACTTCATTTAACAGTACGCCAAATTTCATTAACTTCTGATGCGTGTGATTTTACGCTCCAACTACCGTAAATGTGGAGTATAATATTAAAATATGTTTTATTAAAAAAAAATACTGCAGTCGTTTGAATTGAATTTGTTTGAATGCATACCTTCACTAGGCGATGTGTAAAGTTTCTTGCAAATTTCTTGAACACCTCCAAAGTCTGTTACTTTTCCTACTCCTTCATCACCTCGATGTTCCATGAGGTCTCTTAATTGCTTGAGGGATATGCCATATTGCGCAGGACGGCCGTCTATCGTAGCCATTTCTTAGAGGAAATTCTAAAAAAAAAAAAAATATCTTGTTAAAAAAAGTTTGCACTTTTAATTATAAATGTAATAAAATAAGTTTTGCAAGAAGTTTTTTATTCGTATATCTCCGGCTCCGCACATGCGATATATTGTTTGTTGTTCAGTGTTCGGGCGATCTAACGATTCGGCCGGCGGCCCTCAAGGCGGGACAAAAAAATACTCGTGCTAACTGCTTAGTGACGAACACGAGACGAGTCGTGATTCATAAATTAATCACAAAACACCCATACGCGAAAAGTGTAAATTGTAAAGCCGAATTTTTTAAAAAATAATACAAGTATAGTATATTCGCGATAAACAAACAAACAGGTATTATTTTTGTGGGTTTCAATATCATTTAATTCTAATTGGGATAAAACTTGAATGTCAGTTGTGTGGTTGGTGTCCTCTATTAGACAAGATATTTTAGCTTCAGTTGGTTACGAGTCGAATGAATTGAAAATATATGCCGACTGACGAGCAAGCGAAAAAAAGAAAACACTGTTTTCTCTTCCCTACATTTGCCCCACATGGAACATAACCTAAGTTTGGTAAACAAATAAATTTACCTACAATTTACGATCTCTAGACATGTGCAAAATTTCTTATTAACATAACAGTTACCTTTACAAGTAAATTAATGAAAATACATGCGTGTAATCTTTATCAATTCGTAGTTTTATCGCTTCCTTGATAAAAGTCTGCACTATGTTCAATGTTGATATTCAATTAGTCATATAACATACAGAAATGATTTCATCGTGACAGAGAAGGAGGATAGAATGTTTTTGTTCAATTAAAAATGATGATGTTTACAGTTACACTTCACAATGTTCACAATGCTTAGGCGTACACAATATGAGTATGATGAAACCATACCACATACTTTTACTATATAAAGAACAAGCGCACTAGGTGATGCAGGCATGTTGAATCAGATGTGTTTATAGCCGCTTCCTTTTTAGACTGACAAGTGACAATCACGAATCACAATAGTCAATCTCAAATTACTACACAGAGTAGTGAAGAAGTTAGAACACGACCATATTCTAGTATTCTACACATCTTCGGTACTATGGGCACTATCTATGGTCTATGTTCGCTATAGGCGATCTAAATTAAGGATTGGCGCCTTTCTACTGGATCAGAGGTCACTACTGTGCGCTTTCTTAGATGGCGCTGATCTAGAAATTTAATTATCCTGTATGATGTCAGATGTGCTACCAAGATCAACCAAGCCAATCTATTATTAGTGATATTTAAAAATGTAATCAATAGAATTAATAACGTGACGTTGATGTTGGTACTTGGAAGCACAACGTACCGGCACTAGAAAGTCAAGTCTGGACCATGTCTGGCCAACTTGAAAGAAAGGGACCGCCATCAGCTGGTAATGTGTATAATACTTAATATTTAAACTAAAGAGATAGTTTAAATAGTAATAAAGCAAAATAGATTAGCAAACAATAACTGTAGGTATTTATTAATTTTAATTTACCTAAAAAATGTTATACTTACAAATTGAAAAGTAATAATGAATAGTAATAATCGACATTTGGTTCATCACATTTTAAATTACCGATTTAATTTAAAAACAAACTCTGACGTAACATATTTATTATTTTTATCGAAGTTGTAAATATCAACTTGGGGTAGAAATCTTATTTAAATTTCGCGCAAAATTCTTCTTATTTGTTATTGGTGCAATCATTTTGTTATTTAAAATCAGGTGCACTAATCAATTTTAGGACATTAGTTATCCAGACTACTACTTTAATGCTACATTCAGAACTTTGAAATTAGTGGCCAAATTAACAAATTTGTAGTAACCCAAATAGAATGAATGAAAAATTTTCTTGATAAACATTTACACTTGTCATCTGGTCGACTACTAATATCGTTAATTTTGCTTAAAATTTGTTAAATTTGCTTTTTTTAGATTTGATGGTTAGTGTTCGGTTGAAATTAAGGGCGCCGTGGATTTTTTTGAACTAACAGATGTCTCACGAGTCAGATTGTAGGATTAATTTTGTGGACATAAGACAGTGGTTTTACGCAAAATTTTGTCCAAAACTTAATACAATTTTAAAGATAAATGTTCAACTTAGGTATTACAACAGTTTTAGTACAAATTAACTAAAGGTTGTCGAAAATATAAGCCAATGAAATTACCCTTTTTTCAAAAATAAATTTAACAACATGCTCCGAAACATTTACCTGACCTATATACGATAAATTTAAACAATTCTGAATAATTAAAATAACTGGTATTTGTTCTTAACCCTTTTCTTATGGTTTTTTGTTTTTAATTATTGAACAACCAAAACAGCTGATCCACCAAAATATTGAATTTAGTTTGCCTACAAAGATATAGATGTCACTGGTACACGACCCTTCTTAGGTCACTGTATTAATTCGAGAATAGTCCGCAAAAACTTAAAAAAAATTGCCTGCCACGCCATTTTAGGACAATTTTCGACTACTAGGGGCGGCAAAAAAATTTAGTCTATGGGCGGCCAAACTATAAATCCGCATTTGTAGGTGGATCCATCTCTTATCCAAAAGATTTACTCTATTTGTCAATATCAATATTGAAAACATAAATGAAAATAGTGTGCCTGGAGCCATCTTTTGACAAGTCATGTAATTTATTTAATAGTAATGTAAAATATGATTAGACCAGAATCCCCCCACTACATCACGGCGCTCTTAATCTTAATCCCGACCGTCACCGATTCAAATTATTTTTACGCCATGAACAAGCCATCACGACCTAGCATGTGCCTCACTTTTTTCCTTATCTGCTAATGCATTGAAACGAGATGCATGCTATCCCGCCTGCTACCATATTCTTTGCCAAATTTTACAACAACTACGTAACTATTAGAATTTTTTTTACAAACATATGAAGATTATTTATTCTAGAATTGCGATAGTCTATTAAATACACAAATAAATGCATACAAATGCTTTAAACAATCAATTATTTATTAATAATTGCTTTTTCATCAATAAAACGAGTTAATAACAATTTGTTCTTATGTTTTCATAATACTACTTATTTACAAAATATTTACATTGACATTTTTCAAAATTTTCTAATGAAAGTCTTTAAAATTGGAAAACTCTAATCATCTGCCAAGCACATCATCAAATACTATCCAGTGGGCCGATATATTATTTGAAAATACCTCGCGTTTTTTTGTAAACCACACCTGGCTTACATCTTAACTTAACCACACTTGGTTTTCATCCACGGGTGACAAATTAAATTCTATCATTATTTTGTTGTTTGGATCATAAATTGATATTTTTTCGGTGCTCATGTTGACTGTTGCACTCAAATAAAACCGAACCGTACAACTCAGAACTGTCAAAATTATGGTGGGGAAACTAACGACCCACAAATACCAACATATAAATCATGGGCGTTGTGGGCTCGAAGCGATCGCCATCGGTGACGTCATATATGACGTTTCAGAGACCAAACTTAACGTTTGCGGCTATAAGTGGATCGCATCGGTGAGCGTTGTTATCGTTGGGATTGTTAAGTGGAACGCACCCAAGAACAAAATACAGAATTCATTCTTCAAAAAACCACAACCTTACTTTGTTACAACGCGAAAAACAATAAGGTTAGATACATATATAAACAATAATACATATTATAAACATTATAGTTAGATACATACTTTGAAGTACAATTTGGGGTTTTAAAGTGAAGAGTGTATAATATTGTGAAATTTTTGTGCATTTTGTATTCGTATTTATGCATTTTGTATTTGTACGTTTTTTTGTTTTAATGATTTTTGCAAAAAAAAGAAAGGCTATTTTATCTAGATTTAGGTGCTGCAAAATTATTCGGAAATTTGTTGTCACAAAGCGTGCTCAAAAACTGGATTACAAACTTCAGCTTCAGAGACTCAGAAAGGGACTTTTTAAATTATTCCATTACTTACTACCCCAAAATGTGGATAATAATAAATTAATTAATGAAATTATATGGATAATGATCCACATAAATGAAAATGAATTAAAAATGTTGTTGAGAATTATTTTTAAAGCCGACCCTGTATTTTAATACTACATGAACTACCGAGTGCCCAATACAGTCACAGTTAGTCACCTATAGTTAGTATGCTCATGGTATTATTGTTATTTGCTTGAGCACACACATTATTTTATCCTACTTTTATACATTTCATTAAAAAGAAAAAGTCATGATAGGTTGAAAACTTTATGGTAAAACTTCATAATATACGTAGGAAAAGAATTTATTGAATCGGTGACGGACGGGATACCCTTAAATAGCAATACTACTGGCAAATATGAGATTATGGTAGTGTTGCATACTCAAAATGAATGAGTGAAGAATCGCATGCGCACTTGTACACATATATGTAAACGTCAATTCACACATTAGGTGTTTTTTTTGTGACATACCCGGTTCAAGCTATGCGACCAAACGGTGACGTCATTGAGGTAGTGAAATGGTACAGTTCTACTAATTGTCATTTTCAAACTAAAGTCAAGTTGCTTACGTTCTGACCTGTGGTATCGAATGCGCTAGACGTACTTTTTTATTGCTACGCTGTGCCAGCGCCATTATAGTATATGCTAACAATAACAGGAACTGCCAGCGCTGCGACATGACTGCCCAGATTTTATGAATACAATCAATATGAATTACAAGGAAGTTACATGCACGTATGTCGTTCGTTTTGTTGTCGTTCAGTAGCGTCACTCAAATATTTGCTTTTGGTTTTGTGACTTTTTAGTTTGGTATAACCATTTTTCCAGTGCGTTTTTTTTTCTATTTGAGTATTTTGAACACGTTTTAATAATTGCTTTCGATTCTGTGAAAAAAATCAGTTCTTTTCAGAACTAAACTGCAAATTAACCTAAAAATGCCGGGCATGCGATTAAATTCGCAATCAAGGGGCATGATTGCCTCTTTAATTCAGTATTTCACCCTGGAAGAAAGGAATCAAGGTCCTTTAATAAAGTCCTTTTATACTTTAATCAAGGTCCTTTATGGTATAAGAGAGAACATATCATTGAAGAAACTCCTGAAATGATAATTCATGTGGGTAATGACAGCGACAGCGATGAGTGGAAAAATGATGATTGTGACGAAGAGATGAGGGTTGGAAATTAGATCTATCGGTTATATTTTAGTTGACATTTGCCATTTTTAGTCAACATCTAACTTTTTTTTTAATTTCGTGTTAAGAGCTGTGGTTTTTAGATGACATATGTTATTTTTAAGTAGACATCTGTCAGTTTCAGTTGACATTTGTCATATATAATCACTTGTTGAATTACACTAGAGCGTTTTTATTGACGAATGGATGTTGTTATTTGGCTAACATTGTTGTTACCGAAACGTCCAAGCCAATTAACAACATCCATTTTTATTTGTTCCTATACCTGCTATTTTATAACTGTTAATTAATTATAGTCCGTTTAAATAGTTTGCAGTTGTTATTATAATTTGTTAAGTTCTTATTTTTTTTTTAATAATTTATTATTTTAGTTATATTAAATATTATTAATTTATATATTTGGTTATAAATAATTATTATGCACTAGTAGATTATAGTTAACACTCGAGTTAACATAAATAAATTCGAAAAAGTCAACAGACTTATTATTTATACCCTTACCTAATGAAATCTAATTAAAAATCCCGTACAATTGAGATAATTTTCAATACACAAATAACAAATGCTATTTGTTAGATTACTCCGTGAATAAATTTGTAATACAACCGAAACAATAAATTTCTACGTTACGCCACTGGTAAAAATTTGTAAAACGTATTAAGGATACATTGGAGAAAATGCTGGTGAAAGTTTCATCCCTTAAAAATAAGCCCTTAAAACCTGTTGGTCATTTAAATTAATTGTTCAAAATTTTTATATATATTTACATAATGAGTTATTAAAATAGTATATTACAAGCCGAGGTTGAAAGTATTTCATTTCTGTCGAGAGATGAGATAGTTAACCGAGGCGCGAAGCGCCAAGGTCAACTACATCTCAAGACAGTAATGAAACTTTCCACCAAGGTTTGTATACTATTTTATTTACAATTATACATAAAACCAAAAATAAGTTATAATAAATTTAAATTTCTGAAGTTTTGAACTGTCAAACTAACATTAAAACAAATTTTTTTTGTTTTCTAATAATAACTTGAAATAGAATTTTAACTAGTTTATTCAAAAATAGGCTAGAATCCTAAATTCATGTTTTTAACCCTTAACACACTCCAGTCCTTACACTAAATAAGTGCCCAATTAACTAAATAAGTACTAGGATTTACTTCAAACATTGATTTATATTGGTATAAAAGGCCAGAAACAATTGGATGACAACTGTAAATGCTGTACCGAACCGACGTTACCTATTACTTTTGGTATTATTTATTTATTAACATTTATTTGTTTATTTTTGTGTTTATTTAAGGGTTTGGTAAATAGATGGATATTGACGTCCCCGCTGTGGAGTAGGATTTTAATGTAATTCTAAAGTGTAATTCAAATAAATAATTATTTATGTGTTATTTAGGTGTATTATATTAAGTGTTTTGTTCATAAATGTAATCTATTGTTTGTAAAATCTGAATTCTATGTTTCATTTACCTTTACGACAATATTAAAAAATATATTGTTTAATTTTACCGCGTAAAATGAATTTAGCATTGTCACAAACCATTCGGAAGCAGATCCCTACATATTCTAAACATTTTAGATATCCTGATATCCATTTTTAGAACTTTAGATATCCATTTTAGAACTGTTTCACCAAGGTGTAAATGGCGTGCAATCGCCCGGGCCTTTTCTACAGAGTGTCGGATATTCTTCGTTATAATCATTGGCTATAGAAGGGTGTGGGAAGTTTCCATTTCGCGCCAGAACTTGTTTAGGTCTCACCCTAAAACACTCTGTCGCTACTGTCGCGTTGCCACTACTTCACAGATATAATAAATATACATGGTGGAGTATTTTGAGTTTGACAGTTTGTTGTTGTAGTACGCTCTGACGACTGATGTCGGCGCTGAATGCAACATTTGGGAGTTGGCGGGAGTGTCAAATTAAAATTCTTTGAAACTTCCGCCAATTTTATTACATTTTTTTTTTGTTTCTTAAATAAAACTCATTTCAACGTATAAATATTATATTATATTTTACAAAAATTTATATATTAACAATAAAAAGAATTATTTTAACAATAGCTATTTTTAGTACAAGTGAGTAAAGTTTGTCATTTAATCATAGGTCTGAAAGTTGGGCGGCCGAGCCGTAGGCGAGGACCCCAACCAGACGAATAATTAAATGACAATATTCGTGCTAAACCTGATTTTACACAATTTCATAATAGACAAAACACAACATTTTTGTAATTGACATAAAGGATACATAAATGAATATTTAGTTTGTTTGTCACAGTGATGTTCAAAAAAAAAAATTGTCTCTTTATAGCAACGGTTATGTAAACTTCGCCTAAAAGTAATTGATATTTTAATATAAACTAAATTTCAACTAGTTTCCAAACTATGACTTGATAAAATTTGTTAAGAGCGTAATAAAAATTTTCAAGTTGAAATTCAAACATATATTGCAATCGCAAATAGAGCAAATTAACGTTATTATTAAATGAGATAGACATATATAGTCCATTTAATCACAGAGTGAGTAAATAATGTATTTTATTCACTCATTTTAGTGGATAAAAGTACACTTTTTTCAATGAAATTGGATAAAAACATTTTCAAAAAAGATATATCAGTTGTAAGATACAAAAAATTAATAGATATTTATACAAGTTAATTTTTAAACTTTGCATATGTTGTATACTTTTATGCGAGCTATTACAGTCGCGCACAATACACTTAAAGACCATAGTTAACTCACTTATAACCAAAAACCGAGCCAAAAACTCAACAAACGTCAAAACGCAATAAACTAAAATCGTTTACAGGTACCGGAAAATGTTGAAAAAAAGCAGAAAAAGAATAGACACAGGGCATATAGCCATAGACACAGGGCATATAGTAAAGTCGACTATGTTCTGACCTATTGTATCAAATGCGCTAAACGTACTTTTCTATTGCTACGCTGTGCCAACGCATTACAGGTATATGATAGTATTACAGGAACGTATGTCTGCCACCGCTGTGACATGACTTCACAGATATTATGAATACAATCATAGTGAATGATAAATAAGAAGTTACATGCACGTATGTCTTTCGTTTTCTTGTCGTTTAGTGCCGTCGTATGAATATAATCTTTTATTAATAAAATAATATAAATATCATATAGTATGATGATCCTTTGCCACATCACACGACCGAATTGTATAGACCAATAATAGACAAACCAATAACAAGCGCTAATTAAAACTTGAAAATTATTATAAATAAATTACGTTACAAATCCATTTGTATAACAATAAACAAAATTTTCAGTGGAAGTAACTATGTATTTTAAAAATAAATAATTTGTATTCGTGTAATTTATTTTATTAGGTAAATTATTAGCAAATCAGATGCGTAGTCTTTGCCGCCTGGACCTACAAGAACACAATTAGTTTTCTGTGAAGGTTTGTCTTTACTCTTTTTTTTTTGTCTTTTTTAAAGTGTAATTGCAAAAATTATTTTTCTTCAAATTTTTTACTGGGGTACAAAAGAATATTTTTAATTTTTAAAATGTACGGTTAAAATGTACCTACCTACTGTCAAACAGCATCGCGAGTCGCGCTTTCGATCATACAATCAAAAAATGCGGCGATCTCAACAGAACGCCGTACAAAAAACTCGTAGTTTTTATATAACTTTAGCAATATATGTAAGTCTTTCACTAAAAACTTCCTCATTATTTTCTTCATATTTCATTCGCTGGAAGTATGCATCTATCTAGACTAGTTTGGATGATACTTCGCTGCTGAAGTTTGTAGTGCAGTTTTTGAGCACGCGTTGTTTAAATAATTTCGGTGAAAATTGTTTACAACAATTTTTTGAATAAATTTGCAGCACCTATAGGTAAAATGTCCTTTCTATTGGTCCGAAAATCATTAAAAAATTATCAAAAATAAGCTTGTAAATGCAATGTAAACATAAAATTTAACATTTTTCTATATAAAAAAATGTGTCAAATATTTTTTATGGCATTTTGAAAACGCGGATAAATTGGAGCCTTCCGTAATCAGATCCGTAAAATCATTTTCAGTAAAATGAATATTTTTGCAAAAATAGGTCTTTGAGTGCAGATTTTCACATGGTTTATTTCATCTCTAATATTCTTCTCCGCAATATTGTATCAAATTTAATTTAGGATTGGAAGAAGGGAGACGAGCGTGAGTACGAGTGCTTAGAAGCACACCTGCCAGAAACTCATATATGAGATAGTACGCATTTCGTCCACTGATTTTATGTCACTACTATGCAGACCCGATATACGAACGAGGCGCAACTAGCGACCTTCTTGCAAGTTTTGAATTGCTTCTCGCTCAAATTGACGTACGTCAATTTGAGCGAGCTGGGAGGTAAACGTCCCTATTGTAAACCAGTGTTATTACTCCTGTAATATTACTCATAACCATAAAATAAAACGACACGCCGGCTCATTCGGCGCAGCGGTTCAAGTTCTGACTTGCGATCCGAGATTTGTGGGTTCAATTCCAACTAAGAACTTGAATGTTTCGTGATTGTGACAATCAGTAGGCATTTGGCTGGTCAACTGCCAGGTAATACTCACTCACGTGGAAATCATTAGACTTTCGGACTAATGATTAAATGACAAACTTTCCTCACCTGTACTAAAATAGCTATTTTTAGTACAAGTGAGCAAAGTGCGTCATTTAATCACTAGTCTGAATGTTGGGCGCCTGAGCCGTAAGCGAGGGCCCCGATCAGACGTGTGATTAAATGACTTTGCTCACTTGTGCTAAACCTGATTTTATCCACTTTTGTAGAAAATAAAACCATTCATATTAACAATTTTTTTTAATTAATTAATTTTATTGCAATGGAAATACAGTAATATATTACAATTAAAAATAAAATACTATGTCAAACAAATAAAAAAAAATTATATATTTTTGTATTTAAAAATATTTATATATTGTTTTTTTAATTAATGAAAATATATGTCACTGTCATAGATTTAAAATATTTGCAATTGCACTTTAATATTGTAGTGAATGCTTTTAAGTTGTAAATGAAATATTTAATGTCATTGGGAATAGATTGGTAGATACTATGTCAAACGTTAAATGCATGAGTGATTAAATATTTTTTAATCACTGAGTGATTAAAAGTAGTACTTTACTCACTCATTTTGCTGACCAAAAGTAGTCAATATTCAACGAAAGTGGATAAATATTTATATTTTTCCATCTATTTAGTTTCATTTATATATTTATTTTGGCATTGAAAATGATTATACTTTAAATAATCAAAACTAGTCCGCCATAATTAACGCAAATATAGTAGAACTTTATGCTTGATTTATAATTTAGTATTTATTCTATGCTTATAAGGTTTAAGAATTTCGAAAAAAAATTTAGAAAGTCTTTTCACATTTCGGCCACATCAAGAATAAATGGATTAGTTTGTTCTGTTCAGTGACTACAATATAGTAACTTCTACTAACATTTTATCTATCTAAGATTGTCGTGTTTTACGGAAGTCTTTGTTTATATCGTACAAGCCGCATGTGGAAGAAATGCATAGCCATATACATGTGGCCAATGTAATATATCGAGTGATCTATCTGATTTCAGCTTACCCTAGTCTTTCGAGGTATCAAATAATATGCACGGCGCAAGCATGGAACCTGAAACATAAAAAATATATGTTGTTGTAAAGTTATTTTTATAATTTTGTACTTTTGTAAATAATTTAAGTTTAAAAATTGCGATTTATTTTGAAAAAATATAACATATATAAATAATAAATAACATATATAAATATACATATAATACAAAGGACCACTTTAAAAAATAACATTATCATTAGATTGCTTGTTGGCCAAAGTTAGCATATGGCCCCAGCTATGTTTAACGCTTTTAAGGGCGCGAAATCACTGTGCAAATTTATGCGTGAAACGTTGCTTAACATCTCAGGGAATTTAACATGGAAAAACAGTTTCAGACTCTGTTAATTATCCTGGAAAATATCTAATGGTAGATTTAGAGAGAGACTGGATGTAGCAATAAATATACAGAAAGTATTTATTATCTGTTTCCGTTACTTATCAAGCGAGTGGTTAATATTTAATCGAGGTTTTTTTATTCATATTTTACTTAATTAATGGCTATTCGAACAATTTTTTTGTCAAAATATAAGTACTTTTTTCTCTAATTTTCGGTAGCTTTGTAAATTTTCTAGGGGCTATAACAAAGCCGCAAACTGACTTACTAGTTTTTGCGAATTTTCCTCACCTCTCGTTCTTTCCTAATATTCTCGGTTAAAGCAGGTGTCAAATCAGTCAGATCTCGGTCCATCTATTCTTTAACAGATGTCACGATATTTGCAGTGAATTTAGATAAGCAAAACCATATATTTCTTTGCTTTATTATAATAAATAATGAATTTTTGAATAAATTGGCTAATTGGTCTACTAATTTTTGCAGATACATTTTTGAGCGCCTCGCCTATCGTGCTCTGAACTGTACAGAAAAGTACCTTATTGCCAAAGCAATATTTTTGTTTTACACCGCTCTACTTCCGTTATTGTTAATTTAATTAAAAAATACACAATTATATCAGTTTAAGATTGACGTTTCAGGATTCCAAATCATTTTTTATTTTTTATTACCCCCCAATCAGTAGTTTATAATACATTTTAATCAGAGCACCTTACAGTGATCTTTTAAGGTTGATTTTTGCTTGTTTTCGCACAGCATGGATTGTGTGAGGAAAAATGGATTTTGGTGGCCAAAAACGTGGCTAGTTATTGAGTGAACTTATTTTCGGTAGTTGCGACTACTGCAAAAGCCTGCGCAAAAACTTTGATTTTTGATTTGTTTTTGAATTAGGATACGAAAAAAAATAATCTCTGACAACGGTGTCTAGTTTGTCAGTGGCACAATGCAAAAGGTGTGTGGTTTGGTATCCAGAAACAGTTAATTTCGTTTCATCAGTTTTTTGCAAACACTGCCGAAAGAAAAATAGCAACAGCCGATTACTGGATTTGAACATTGCTCGATCTATCCAAGTCTGCAAGCTGTTTCCATGCGTCAGCCTTGCTCAAAAAAGTTGTGTTCATTGTGAGGTTTCGTGTACTTCAACCAAATTGTGACTGCGCATGTCAACGCAAAAAAATAAATTCTTTTTTTTGCGTTGACAAGCTTCATTCGAGCAAACCGCTATAAATAAGCTTTGGGTTTTACTCAAAATAATTAACAATAGATAATAATCAACACATAATCTTTCTTGTCTTAGTAAGATTGAATTCGAGAATGGATAAACTTTATAAGTTAGTATTTTTAGTAATATTAAGTTTAATTTTGTTGTCTACACAATTGATGTCTGTGGATTAAGTAATTTAGTGAAATTCCAAAGAGGCCCAAAATAGTTTTCTCAATGGTTTAGCAATACAAAAATTAAAAAAATAATGTATTATTAATAATCCTTTCGTCACTTAAAAAAACAATAATCCTAAAGAATCTGGTCCCACTCAGAATATATCCAGAAAAGTTAGTACTATAAAGCGTACCTAAGTATGTTTTTGTATAAAATATATGCACATTTATTCGTGAATGAATGTAAAAAATATTTCTTCAATTAAACCTTGTTTTAGTTTACAAATAAATTGACACACTTATAGAAGTCAAATTTGTTGATGGTTTATAAAGCATTGCTTTATTATTCTTTTCATTTTTAATTTTCCTTGATTGTTTGCATGTGGAAGCTTAGCATGTGAACTAGGCTTTGTGAGAGAACACTTCCCCAACCGTTTTTAATTTAACCAAATCCAATTTTTTCACGATTGACTTAGATACGGTCGTAGTCACTTAATGGGCAACAAAAGTATACACAAACTTTATGTCAACATGGCATTTATTTTTAGTCTAGCATTTGTTTAGAGAATAGCTACTACTATTATATCACTAGTGGGCAAATATATTCGATGATATTATTGTCAATTATTGTCGAATTATATTTAGCTCACGAGTGATATTTAGCAAGACAATATAATGAATGGAAACAATTTCAATAATCACACAATATTGTCTTCAGAAACTGTTCCCCAACGATCTTCGGAACTCATTTTGGTACAATATATGCAAGGTGACGCATGCCACACAATATTAATAAGTAATGACACTGACAAATTTGTTGCTATGGTAAGTTATACTAGCTATAACTATCTCTTTCCAATGCCTTTATAAAAAGAGATACTTATAGCGGGTATAATTTTATACTCACTGGTTACGATATTGTTTATTATACCCGATATGATAGGGTCTGAGCTATGCGTTTTAGGTGTCCTAAACAGGTTCTAGTTGGCCATGAGTTATATTGTCGCTGTAATAAAAACTACTGTCCTATATTCGATGTCAAAGTGACCAAAATGCAACGCCGTGTGCGAGTATTCACATGCGAATTAAGTTGCCAGTAGTAATATCCCAAGGACATTGATAATTACGAAATAATTTAACGCAGTTTCCGAACGCACGTTGCTGGGTAAAACTTTTACACGGTATTCGCTTTGTGTAAGGGTCGACAGGGGACACGGAGAACTACGCCAGGACGCCAGGTGGGAAATTTCGTAAGTTATTCCGACAATTTTGTGAAAAAGTGCATATTTAATAAAATTAATCATTTAATTATTCTGGCAGTAATAAAGGCAATTATAACGTGATAAGGAACTATTGACTGTTTAATGTAGTATATTGAATATTACGTGTAAATATTTGTTGGCAATCAGGTAATACTACATAGTATTTGATAGTATAACCACAATAATTATTATTAAATAGTATTATTTTAAAACAATTAATGATTAATACGATTAATGACAAATTATCGAAGCAAAAAAATGTGTTGTGTTGAGGACTTCAAAAACACTACTTTTAAATCATTAGAAACCGAATTTTATGGGATTCCTACCGCGAATACATTATTTGCATACAAATTTGTTTGACATCGAAATTGGTTAGTTGCAATACAGTACAGTCTTGCGCTCCAGTCAATTAAATGCGTCAAAAACGAACTAGAAATTTCAAATGTTAAATGAAAGTGAGAGATGTCCACTAAATATGTCAAATGTTAACAAAAGATCCTCTCAAAAACTCCTGTCGGCGTAAGTTGTGAGTGACGCTGTAGAAATAAAGGCTCAATATAAAAAGATGTGATATAATACACATAGACGCGACGACGATGGATAAATTGTGGACCTTTGCAAATAATTTTAGTAACTCTACTGTACATAATTTTTCCCAATACGTAAATTTTGAGTTTACTGCTTTATTGTTATATTTGGCAACAAGGACGGGTTGATGTATTGCAATGTTAAATTACAGTACTGAGCACATAGCTTAAGGGGCAGACGAGCGGGAAGGGCTACTATTGACCAACTTTAAATGGTTTTGCTTCAAATATAACTTGGCGGTAAATTTTTTGTTTCAATATTATACATCTCATAATTGCCTCATTTTCAATAAATAATTAAGATAGGTCCTAAAAAAAAATTGTTTGTCATTGATTGAATCTTTATAGTTATTGGTAAATTTAGGCGGCGAAATAACGTCCTCGAGATTTTTGTAATTTATATCTCTTCGCAGGTTAAATACATTTTGCAGATGAGAAATGCACAACATTTTTTGTGCAATTCCATTGCATATGTTAATAAAATATTTAAACGTCACGTCATCAAAACCGTCATACGTATCACTGCATCCAAGCATATTGTCATGGGTTTGTATAGCGTATACATACGCTATACATACATACATACATACATACATACATACGATCGTCTGAGCTAGATGGAAACATTGATGACGTGACTGTCACCTTTTTTTGCACAAACTATATATATATTAAATCTTAATTGTCACCAAAACAATCGGCTATGGATTTTCGTCTTTCTGCCAATTGCGTATATACAAAATTACAATATTTATAGCTCGCGCTAATGGCTATTAAGTTTCGTTCTTCTGCCACATGGGCCTCCAAACCACGATCATCAGCTATTTGATATCTACCCTGCAAGTATTACCCCGCTGTTAGTCAGCCAAATAAGCCTACCGATTGAAACAATCACAAACATACAAGCTCTTAGTGGGAATTGAACCCACGGCTCACGTATATTTAAAACAAAATTAAAATAGAAGTTTTGAAAAAAGTTTTGTGTTGGCTTTTCAAAAATGTAGAAATAAGTTAAAGAAGGAAGTGAAAGTTTTACTCAAGTAAATGTTTATGAATTCCACCCCGAATTAAATACGAAAGAAAAACGCGCGTACACTACAATGTTTTCTCGCTTCGCACATTAAACGTAAGTCTGAGTTGTGTGACGTGTATAACCGACGTGATCGAGCTTTGGTTAATTTTATATATATCCGGGACTCGTTAGAGAAATCAAAATTAGCTAGCTTTGACGGAATCATGTTCAAGAAACGCCCATCCAACTCAATATCATAAATCTACCTACTACTAGAAAAAAATAATCAAATTTGTTTTTTGATCAAATTATACATATACTTCATATCTAAAATAATGAAACAGCAGGTAGAAATTAAACTCTATGTCTAGTTAGTTTATGCATTCCATTAAATTGGATATTATCCAATACATATCTCATTCTGTTAATTAGCAAGCGTGTGGTTAAAAATCAATCGTTGATTTTATTAATATTTTACTTTATTGATGGCTATTCAAAAAAATATCATGTGCAATCATAGATAGGTTTTTACTCTAATTTCCAGTAGCTTTGGACCACATCTAATAGCTGTCTCAAAGCCGCAAACTGCTTTACCAGTTTTTAAAGATTTTCCTCATCTCTGGATGTCTGTTAATGTTTTCGACTATAGTACGTAGCCAATAAGTCAGATATTGGTCCAGCTATTCTTAAACAGATGTCGCAATATTTGCAGTTGATATAGATAAGCAAAACCATGTACTTACATGTTTTATAATTATAAGTAATCAATTTGAAATAATTGGCTGTCTACTGACTTTTGCAAATGTATTTTACAAACACTGTAACATATTTTCCAAACGCTCGCCTGCCCGCCTTCGATGTAAAACGTGGAGAAAAGCAAAAGTACCATAGTACTTTCGCTTTTCGATCGTTATTTCGACCCGTACAAAACAATAGCTGACTGGTCATCCAAAATTCGTATGGGCACGGGCGGCTGGGAGCGGTTTTTTGTTAAAACTCCATTTTGAGATTTTTATATTATTGTAAACTAAAATTAACTTTTTTATCTACTGCCAAAACTATGAATGTCTACATCAACTATATTTAGGATAAAAAATATATTTATACAATAAATTAACGTTATGCTTACCGGAAAATAAAACTTTATATACGATTTACTCAAGACTAAGTTTTCGTATTTTTTGTTTTTACGTTTATCAACTGCTAAACAGAACACTATTTATCAAAAAAATGCTTATTGGCCAGTATATAAAAAGTTATTGGCCAATATATCAGGATTATAATGTTATTTATTTTCTTAATTCAATAATAATCGAGCAATTTAGAAAAAACTAACACCGGGTTGAGACGTCAGGACCCAACCCCGTTAACGCTTCGTGTCCCCTCTCCAAAGCTTTGAATGATAAAGTGGCGACCGGGCACCTCAAAAAAGTAAAAAATTTAAACATTGAAATTTTGTATGAAAATCGCACCATACTAATTTACGACCAATATAAACATTGCATTTGAATAAATTACCATGGTAACAACAAAATTTTTCGGAAATTTTATCTTACTACACCAAGCAGTAGAAAATTTCAGCGGAAATTTTTATGTCAAAACAAATGTCAAAATAAATATCTTTGTAAATTATAATTTAATTAGAACTAGATACAAAAAAAATAAGTAAACTAAAAAAATGTAACTGACTCCAGACTGAAGATTTGCTTCGTTTAGTATTGTTGGTACCGTATCTTCCACAGCTTTATCTATTGTATCCAATGACTGTGTTCCAAACCGCGACATTTTTTACTTTAACAGATTCAGTATTATGTTTTCAACAATCGGTGCATAGATACGCAATTCTATTGCAACTTGATTAAAAAATATCAAAAACTTTTTTGAATTTTGATCAATTTTTGTAAGTGTATTGGTGCGATTTTCTTACTGAATCTGCATTCGAGCATGAATTCATATACTGGAAATTTTTTATCGTGCATTCCAACAACGTAATCGGGCCCTCGTGTTCCACTCGGGCCGATTAATACGTTGTTGAAATGCACTCAAAAAAATTTCCGGATAGAATTCATGCTCTTGTGAGATTACAAGTGTGAATTTTCGTATTTTTTCTAATCTTTGCTATCGGTTTTACTGTGATTTTTGGGAACCATATTACACTTCATGTGGTAAGTTTTAAAATGGCATATGACAATAAGTGTATTACATTTCTAAAAGAAACAGAATGTAATACTTGTATTAACATATGCTATTTAAAACTTACCACGCGTAGTACAAAAAGAACCATATTTGTTGCATCCTTGTGCTGTTAATATTTTTCATTTAATATTTTATTTAGAGTAAATTTCAATTCGTGTACGATATGTCTTGCGACAACGCGCATATCGAAAAAAAAAAACATGCAGATTTGGGTTTTTTCTGTGCGTAGAAGGTAGAAGAAAACTTGACTTTGAATTGACAAGCAATTGCCGCTTGATTTAATTCTCGCTATTTATCGCTTATTTAATTCTCGCTATGTATAATCCGTTGCTTCGTTTTCGCTATTTTCGATAATCGCATTTTCGCATTTGCTAGTCGCTTCTTTCGCTTAGTCCGCTGTTGTGTTTTTCGTGCGCTCTTGTATAACATCCAGATCCATCTATTGAGTCTTCACGGACAAGGTAAGTGCAAATTTACTCCAAGCTGTCGTTCATATTATTGGTTTGATTATTTCATTCGATTTCACCTATTTGCTTATTTAAAAGTGCTACCAAAACAAAGTGCATGAGTCTCACGTTGATAATATTTTCGATTATCTTACATTTGGTCCTTCGAGTCGGATATTGGTCGGCATTAGCGCCTCCTTGCATATAGTTTTAGTAATTTTTTTTTAAAAATATTAACATTTTCTTCTCCTTAGAATCCCTCGATATAAATTTATCAGACTTGAGTTGTTTCTAAGAAGATTGTTTGTGCTGATTTTGTAGTATTCGCCGCTGTCGATCATTTTTTATAAATTTTGTTGAGTTTCTCGCTTTATTTCGTTCATCAGTCATTTCGTTCTCAGTTTATTTCGTTCATTATTCGCAAAATTATTATTCGCCATTATTTTAAGAGTTTAATAATCTACATTTTACCCTTTTAAATATGCTCTGTACTATAAAAGGTGCCGACTTGGCGGAACAAATGGGTATTCGGGAACCATTGATAAATCTTATTTCACCATAAAGGCAATTTATTCGTAATTGCTTAATGCAGTAGCAGCATTTCAGACGGTTGATCACACCCCAAGCCATAAGGGTACCCTAAGGCTGCCTCGCTTAGAGCTACCTATATTTAACAAGATCAAGACTTGGAAGGCCTCTCAAGATATGTTCAATTCAACCTGTCATATTAACGGTTCGTTATCAAATATTGAGAAAGGTGCGCCATTAACATTAGTCAATTGCACCCCTAAGTCAGAAATTAATTATTCCATCGAGAGCGTTGCATTGCTCAAACGATATGACAATACTAGCCGCTTAGTTCAGTCTTATTGGAATGCCATTGACAATTGCAGTAAAATATCCGATAATAACGTGACTCGTCAAAGTAAGGACACTGATAAGTGTATTCTCAAAAAATTTGGCCGTTTTAGACATTTAAGGATTTGACGTTTCCCAATTGAATTTTATTCTCTTTCTTCATATTCTTCTAAAGAGATTAAACCCAGATACTGTGACTCGCTTCGAACTAGCCCACACTTTCAATGTAACTCCGTCTTTTGACATTCTGCTGAGTTTTGTGACAAACCAATGTATTGTATTGGATAATGTTGCATACTCGTCTCTTAGATCGCGTAACTGTAAAATCTCAATTTGCTCAATCACATTCATCACGTAAACGGAAGTCTTTCAAATCGAGACAAGTCCTTCCTAATAAAGGCTGATGTAATTTGTTCCATTTTCTTTGCTTTCAAATTGTTAATCAGAAAAACTGGTATTGTTTAGGCTTTAAACATTAGGTTACGAATTGAAACTTATCATTTGTCTGCCAAATTCATCAACAGAAACATGACTCATTGTTGAACTTTGATAACTTTACTATCCCAGCTCAGTCATCATCCTCTGTAAAACTATATTCACAATTTAACATCAGAACCCAAAGAACAGACTAGTCTACTAACGAAGTTGACTGTTAACCACTTATACGACGGTGTTACTCTCTACCCGAATGATTGAGATCCGTGATGTGTGTATACGACTCCATTAGACTACTCTTAGACAAGCTAATTTCATTATGGAGAAGTGCACCAACATATTGGGCTTGTCAAAAAACAAATTGCGTTTTAATATCAGTGGCTTGAATTGTATGAATTCTATTGCAAACTTTCGAGTCAATTGAATAATTCATTCTCAGTATTTATGTGATGTGGTGTTGGACATTGATGCAGCTATTCTTCCAATAATCTGTGGACGTATGCCTGTCGCTTCTTTTGCACCGTAACAGTGGCCTCACTTGCGCAACATTTGTTTGGCGGATTCAAATTACACCTTTCGTAAGGTATTGACATGCTTTTAGGTGCTGATATTTTTTCCATTATTTCAAGAGATAGGCGTCTTGTTGGTAAACCAAATGAACCGGTAACTTTTCATACAAACTTTGGATGGATTTTATTGGGTAAAAAAAACTTTCGTTAAACGCTGGGAATTAGAAAATATTGCGACACCTTCAGCTGTGAATTAGAACGAGGTGCTCGCTGAACAATTTTTCACTTGTCACTACACTCGTTTGCCCTTCGGTCGATTTGTCGTACGTCTTCCTTTTAAAATTATGAATCCTGTTTTTGACAATTTGCCTCAAACTGCTCACGGTAGACTACTTATACGTATGCCACTTTTCCAAAGATCCTATAATATCTGATCCATATAACAAATGCATGCAAGATTATCTTGATGCCAGGTATATATAACTCATTGATAAGTTTGAACTTCCTACTCCGTATACATACTATATCCCTCATCACTGTCTGGTAAAGCCTGATTGCTGTACAGCAAAGTTAAGTGTTGTTTACGATGCGTCGCCAAAAACTCTGGATAATGTGTCACTTAATGATGCACTAAACATTGGCCCTAAGTTACAACAAGATATTCGTAGTCATCTTTGTCGGTTTCGAATTCAACCCGACGTGTATACTGTCGATACAAAATAAATGTATCGGCAGATTCTTACCTCCAAACCCCAGGCACTTATCAAAGAATTTTGTGGTGATTTTCTCGTTTGATGAAATTCAGGAATATTAGTTGAATACTGTAACGTATGGAGTATCTTCTGCACCGTTTCTCGAGCTTCAAAATTAAACTAGTTTATGACAAACGAAATTTCTTCTAACCGTTGTTAGAACCGATATATCGTTCGGATCAGAGTTCAAAGCACACAATGGTTCAATAAAGCCTCAATCTACATGAGAATGGTGTAAAATTCTTCATTTAGGTGAGAATTTGATCTCCAATAACCGAGTTTTCACCTAGTTTATGCGTGCTTCCCACAATCCGCCAAAGTGTGAAGGTTTAAAATTCCAAACCGGATTTTCAGTAAAGACGCAATTGATCATCAACTCACGTAATTATTGTTTTGCATCTACGAATTTGATACCGCAATCTGAATATATCGTACTGCATCGACCACTGCGAGAGATAAAGCAACGAATCCCTGCGAGAGAGCCACCCGTAGTTAAATCAGATACGAGTTCAATGTTTAGAGCTTTAGTAGAGAAACAGACAAATAAACAAACGTATATTTTTTAAGTTTTCGCTTCCACGAGTCTTCCCATGCGTGATTGTGAATGGACCACCGTAATCCACACCGACGCACGAAAATGGTTTCACTTCAGATTAGTGCAATTGAGGCAGATTACCCATTGGAGGTTGATGGTTTCAACAGAGGGTTTAAATGCCAGTGACACATTTTCTGACGATTGTCGAAACAGCTTGCTTGGCAGTTAATATCCAAAATCTGTCGTAACAGGGTTTGATTTCCAGTGTGAAGGTACCGTTGATGATACTGTTTAATAAACAGCTGAGTGTAGAACAACAGTAGGACAAATCCGCAAACTTAAGACGTCGACCTACCCTGAGAAGGCCAGTGTCACCCAAAAACAGTGATAATTTTTTAAACGATTTTGGAAGTCAACGAGAGTTAAGCAGAGATATTTCCCACATCTTTAACGAAAACTAGAAGAGAACGGTCGAAGTCAAACACCAAAACGAGTTATCAACTGATCTATATAAAATGGGACCTACCGCCCACCAAAGCCAGTGTGTCACGAGATTGGCAGAACAGACGCACAATCCGCGGGATTTTCATCCGAACGAACAGATTCTATACGGCGGATGCGACAAGTTGCTGAACGAAATAAAATCTTGATAAGTTTGGATCGTTAAATTCAACAATTTAATCAAAGGACTGCTGCACACAATTTTAGGCGTGGAAATGACACGTGTTTTACGAAGCTACTTTCGATTTTTCGTCCACCAAATGAATTTTTGATGGACGATCGAAAATCAGTCAGAAATGGTCAAAAATCCGGTCAAAAGGACGCTCAAAAATCCGATCTAATTCCGATATCAAACCTTGCTTAGTGCATGGGCGATCAATAGCTTCAACACTATAAATAAAACTCTATACAAGGATCCCATTGCAAACCAAAATTTTTTTCTGTAGAGCAAGTTTCCGAATCGAATTCCAAGAACACGTTTTGACAATAAGATTTTGGAATATTGGACAAAAGTGTAGGTGGATTACTAGTCTATTTTCGCAGTTCAAATTTACTACATTTGAGTAAAGCAATCAATTGTGTTTGTACTTCAGAAACTTGACTGAGAGTTGTACACCCGATGACAACATCATCTACATAGACATCAGATGAAAGAACAGTTGATGCGAGGGGGAAAAATTTCGTTCGTCATAAACTAATTTAATTCAAGTTCGAAGCTTAGAAACGGTGCAGAAAATACTCCATACGTTACAGTATTCAACTAATATTCCTGAATTTCATCAAACGAGAAAATCACCACAAAATTCTTTGATAAGTCCTGGGGTTCGATAAGTACCCATTCTAATACCCGAAAAACCATCTAACCCCATTCATGTCTGGGACCCGTGCCAATATTGTCTGATCAATATTAACAGTCTGCTCAATATTAACATCATTAACGTCTTAGTAATGGTGAATAGATTTACCAAATATCTCCTAGTTCCGTTAAAAAGTGCCACTGCCAGTGAAACTACATTCAACTTGCATTGCAGCAGTTTAATTTTTGCTTTGATACGCCTAAAATCATTGTCATGGAAAGCGGTACAAATTTTCATATCTCCGTTTGTAAATTCTTGGGCGAATTTAATATCACTTCATAACTACTGACGTGCACCTTGCAAATGGTCAAGTGGAACGCATTGCAGCATGCGTGAGGACCCTTATGAATTTGACTGAAATCAAAACGACGTGCAAGAAGGAATGACCAAGTGTTATTTAGAAGATCCAACTTGTATTAAATACTACTGTGCATAAAACTACTTCTATGGGCCCTTTAAAAACCTTCATCTAATCAGCTTTGAATGATTTACCCCATTTGACACCCGTGCAAAATCTATATGCTGACACGTAACGTGTGCGAGAACGATCTAGAACTAATTCGAACAAATTCCAAGAAATGAACAGAAATCGTCGTGATAATTTGCACTATTCCATTGGTGACTTCGTACTTCTTTATTTGGCTAGTACTTTATTTGGCTAGTTTAAACTTTTACCAGTGTTGAAAAATAAAAGTTTCACCTAGAGCGAATCTGCTTGAACAGCAATACAATTTAACGTTTCTTTGATTTTACACAAAAACTTTAAATCATCAGCGTACAGTAAACATTGGCAATGCTTAAAACTTAACATAACATCATTCAAAAATAGCACAAACAGCACTGGACCAATATGAAAGCCCTGAGGCATACCACTTGTAACTTCAATCGTATTAAAAACGCAACCGCCAGGTTTTATGCACTGAACTCATTTGGATAGATATATCTATCCAATTTAGATCAGACCCGCAAACACCTAAGGCTATTAATTTAGCAACTAACAAAACATACAAAACACTATCGGAGGCTTTAGTCAAATCCTCAGGAAATATTCCACTGGAAAAAGACCAATTTAAAAAAAAACATGATGGCTTATCTAATGCATCGTAGCAATTTTAGAATGAAACTAGTGAAATTCCATCGCAACCTGCGTATTTTTTAATGTCAAACTTCAAAAGTTTTTTTTATTTGTACAATTGTAAATTGGTACGAAGGAAGAATTTTTAATGGGACGGAAATTGTCGATACAAACGATGTATGAACATCATTATCACGAAGTATAACATGAACTAAACTGCTGAGCGAAAGCATTGGCAATATCAAGAGAACTATGTAGTGTGTTATTAAATTATGTTACTTTAATGTTATTAAAATTCATTACGTTTGGAACAACGTTATTATTGTTGAAACCTTTGATAAATGGCCAAAAGTATTTAATGTTTTGAGTTATCATATGCAATAAAAAACATATATCACTAATATTATGCTTTGTCTCTTTTCTAGCTTATAGGCGACATCTTACTCGACATCGCTCTTAGTCGACATCTTGGCTTGATCGTTTATACTTTCTATACAGTTTCTTTAGAGCCATAAGGGGTTACAATTGTAAAATGTAGCCTTATTTCAATCCTAGCCTTATTTCAATTAAATTAACTAAGTAATGATAAGTTAAATAAGTTAAAATTACTACTGGAATTCAAATTTGAAAGAAATCCGAGCATTTTGACTGTAAGGGGTATATTAAGGGTAATAGTTGTAAAATAAGAGTCGCACACTATTTTTAATTTGATTATTCGTAAATATAGTTACAATGTATGGTAGAAACAAAATATAAAGAAAATCCGAACTATATGACACAAACGGTATAATAGGGAGGAAGGGGTGTATGGTAGAGGTCGAAAATTATTTTCATTCGCTCTTTAAGTAAATATTACTGAGATAACTGATGTAAAATTTTGGGTAATGCTGCTATATAAGAATCACAACACCGTCAATTTTGGAACAATTAACTTAAAGGGCAAATGAGCCCCAGAGGCTTATTTTTAAGGGATTAAATTTTCACCAGCATTTTCTTCAATGTATTCTTAATATGTATTCAAAATTTGGTTAAAATCAAGTGTTTGCGTGACAGGTATTCATGTTAAAACTTATGCATTTTTACATCTTTTTGACCATTCAACCCTTAATAAAAAATCAACCCTTCAAAAAACTACAGATTTTTTAAAAGAATTTACCACTTACGTAGCAAAACATATGTTCAATATTTGGTAAAAATCGGTCTGCAACTTTAGAGGATTAAGTGGATGTACCGATTTTGCTGTTTTTGGCATGTTTTTGGCCTATAATGCGCAGGTTTTTGAAAATTTTATAATTTTTTTTACGAAATAATCCATGGATGGACAGATAGAAATAAAGGGCGCAATTATGCTTTAATCGGATCAGTAGATCTCGAAATATAATGGTTTATAAAAACGACCAGACCGACAGACGGAAATTAGTGAATAAGATTTTTTGAAAATCCAACATATTAATACAGGTTTCTGTTGCATCAGATTGTAACATTTTTTGACAAAATTACCAACAAATACGACTTAAAAATAGTTAATTTGAATAGTTATTTATATTAAAAATATGATAAAAATTAAAAATTGGAAACAAAAAAACATGCGCTTGTCCTTTGTAGAATATTATAAATTGATTTCGAACTAAAATTTCCTAAAATAACTATGTAATTAACTTTATTCTCTACCGCTGCATAGCTAGTATTTCTATGATCATTAGGGATCTTACGGTGCTAATAATTAATATGATTATTAGGGATCTAAACTGCCGTCATCTTTATCACTCCAAGTGATCTCTTTTGCATTTGCTCAGTTGATAATAGATATTTCTAATTTGTTGATATTTTGAATAGTTAGAAATTATGGAGAAATCTAAGGCAAAATCAGTAAAATCATTTCGATATCAAGGGCGAATGAAATTATCGGTTTATAGATCAAAAATTTATAAAAGAAAAATATTGGAAAGCCACATTATTCCGACTGAATTTTTCTAAACGTCTGCTCGATCACGAAGTTTACCTTTATTGTAAGATACATTTCCCCGTACACTTCTGTTCCTCACTAACTCAGCAAACCTAACATACAAACTCTTAAACTACCCACACAGGAAAACTTTTTGACAACCAACAGATTTTAATTTCTCAGAAAGGTAGGAATTATTTAAAATAATACTTAGCTTTTAGTGTCAAAATGCAAAGAATTGTTTTAATGCCGCAGTGGAATAACCACTTTATGTGCAAATTAGGAAATTTGGTGGAGATGAATTTTTTGGTATGTTTAGAGTGTGTGGTATAAGGGTTTCCACAAAATTTAAAACACCTATTATTTTTCACTAGTTCCGATAACATTTGTTTAAAATAAGGTTTTCTTATTTTTTTTCTTATTTATTTTCATAAAATTTATTAAAAAATGCCCCCAAATTTAAACAAGATCCAATACAATTCAACAACGATTCAACAATTGGACTACAGTACCAAAACTCCAAAAATTGTATTACATGGCCCTTCTGTTGATAAGATTAAAGAGTAACGACATACACATAAACACATTGCCACGGAGCACATGATATTGTTTAAGAAAAGTACCCTTCTTAGAAAGCGCGAAACGGTAATTTAAATTCTCGATTTTTTGTATCAAGAGGAGCGGGGTCTGTATCACGCTTATCTCCGACTATCGTAAGCTTGCTTCGATGATAGACTACAAAATTATAGCAGTTTTTCATTAATAATTTATTTATTATAAAAAATAAATGGTGATGCAAATTGAATATGCCTCCGAAAAAGTTTTATCTTAGGCTATTTAAAAATTATGTAAATTAAAAATGAGTTCAGCCATTATGATTTATCCTCAAACAAGTTCTCGAATTTATCGGAAAATCTTAATTAAGACACACAAATAATTATTAATTCAATAAGTGTTTGAAAATAGTTTTCTATAGGTCTATGCGGATGATTTAGCTTAATATTCAATAAATTTCAGAAAGAAGTAGCCCTGGCGCGAAGTTTTTTATGTATCCCCCCTTAAGTGATAGTTCGAGTTATAGTTAATATTTTTTTTAAAGGCTAAATTCAATAACAGATTTATTTGTATTAAACAAAATCCGAAACAAAAATTATGTAATATTATTTCACTACGAAAACATAAATTATTACTTTTAAACAATTTATTGTTTACTCAATTTTTTATATCTATGCATACCATCAAAACTGATGTGGAATCTCTGAAGATCTGCTCGGGTTCAAGCCAATAAGAAATCTAGTGAAATATTCAAAAATATTGTTTTACTTGCGTTAAACGCGGTTGAATTTGCTCAGTGTATACACCGGGAGTTACCTAAAACACCGTTCTAAAAAACTAAATGTTGTGGTGTGTTTTTGACAAGATTAGTATTTCTGTTACTTCAATTACTGTTGCCATTAATAACTTTTTGAAGGTTGACAAATAGCTTCTTATTCACAATATCATTCTGTTAGTAATATCGTAATTTCTAAGGTAATTTCCGAGGTAATTTCCATAAAAAATAAAATTTACTTATAAAAGTTGGAAATTTAGTACTTAATAATCGAGATGAAGTGAACTTTTGCTTACTATAACTTTTTATTTTTGAACCGGTTAAAAAAATTACTTGCCTATACTGTATAGCTTTTAGCTTGTCTTCCATATGACTAATGTATTGATCTAGCTCAGGCGTTCATATCGCTACTTCATATCAGCCCATTATGTTGAAGATTCTTTCGTTAACTGATACTGACATTACGTTTTTCAGTTTTATGGATTATATTTATTTAGTGGGCCTTACAGGTCGATACTTGTAGGGTACTCTGTCAGTACTGAACTGAGGCTACTACTCATTGTCATCCACTCGGTGTTCTCGCCAACTATTGGTTATTGCTGATCAGCATTAGTTATGGATAATGAATAACGAATTGCTAAAATACCCAGGTTGCTAGACATCCCTGTTTTTTAGAAAGAATGGACTTCACATTTGCAAAATGAGTTTCATGAATGAAAAAAAGTTTCATTCTGGCTATTAGGTTGTAATATATTTACCGCTACACAATTGATTAAATATATACTATTGTTATACACTCGGTTATACACTATCAATTTGGGTATCTACAATGTACATAATGGTAGGAGGTTCACTTCAATGCTAAAATTAATTATCTATGTGTATACCATTTTATAGAAGAATCACTTATTAGTACATCTTGCTACTGATCTACCTTAACATAAACTACTTTATCTATGTTATAATGGTTTAAAATACCCAGTTTCACATTGCACACTATGCGTCGAGCTATGCGCTGTGTTTTACTATCTTTACGCTCATGTTTTATTTATTAAATAATTGCACTATATTTTTATGAACTGTGACAAGTTTATCATTATTTATTGTACAGTTAACATCATCAGAAACTAATAAACTAATTTTGTTTAAAAATGTAAAATTGTTCCGTACAAAAACACTGATATCCTCTTAAAAACTCCAGTCGGCGTAAGTTGTGAGTGACGCTGTAGAAATAAAGGCTCAATATAAAAAGATGTGATATAATACACATAGACGCGACGACAATGGATATTTTGTGGACATTATCAAATAATTTTAGTAACTCTAGTGTACACAATTTTCCCAATACGTTTACCCCTCGCGCGGCACTGTATCAATGAAAATCTCTACACCATTTAAACAGAATTCAAAATTTGAACAAACCGATGGTGGCAAAATTATTGTAAAAAAATGTAATGAATATAATATTTAGGGGTCAAACATATTCGAATTTTTGGATAACGTACAGATTTTAGAAGCATCAAACTAGAATACGAATGAAAACTAAACTCAAATTATACTGCTAATTTGCTTGGAAGACATGTAATTAACAATCTTGATTCAAAAAACTAATTATTTTGTGAAATATTTCAATAACTTACTTTTTATAATTTTGTATCAAAATGACGTCTTTTTAGGTGTATTTTCTCTATCAAAATGGCCATGTTTATCGCACAAGTGTCACTTTTAGGCCCTAGTGCCTAAAAGTAACACTGTGTACGCACTAGAGTTTAAAAGTGACATTTTGAGCAACTATAATGGGAATGTTGAACTACATATTTAGTATTAATTATATATTTAGTATTTATTTATTTAATCAGCTCACATAAAGCAGCCTCTGCAGCATTTTCGATATCAGAATTCTCTGAATTACTCGTTTTATCAGCGATTTTATGCAAAACTTTTTGACAAAATTGTTTTACTTTTCTGAGAAACTTCACTATAATGTCTATTGTCACTAGGTCACTTACTTGATATTTTATATTTCAAATTACCAATTTTTCAACAAAATAAGCAATATAGTTTGTATAATGGATCTTGGCCGTGCGCTACGTGAGCGTTGGTCTGAACCAAATCAGGAGAACGTTAACTAAAACTTTTGGTCAGTGGCGTAACAAATTTTTTTTTAGTGTGCTACAACATAATATATGCAACTAAGAATACATCAAAGTATAATATATAAAGGTTATAGAAGCCTGGGAACAAAGTCTCGAAAACTGCTAGACTATATAAACATATAAAAAAAATTATAAAATGAATTCGTCCAAATCTTCAGTTTTTTGTTTCGGTCGAGGCCTCAATTTTCCCGGTGTACTTGATCCCAAGTTCATTTTCGATTTGTATTGAATTCTTCGGATCGTACGAGGGCTGATGTTTAAAGCAGCAGCAACCCTCTGGGATATTAAATAAGGTTTGTAATCAGCGGGCAGTTATAAGTATAATTTTTGAATAATGTTGTAACTTACATCAGTAACTTTATTAACATCTATTAGAGGACCTTCATTCTACTTTTCCGCCGTAAAATATTTTATCAAATCTAAAACCATTTTTCTTGCTCGCGAATTCAATCGTTTTGCAGGCATTTTAATTTGTATTTTTTATAGTGTTTTGAATATTAAATATTTCAAGTATCTATAATATTATAGTGGGACTACACTGGTCAAAATATAAACCGTGAATAAAACCAAGACATAGGTTTGTAGATTCTCTTTGTTTATTCATTCTCGAACATGGCGAACGTATGTTAAAGGATTTCACATACGTTAATTTATATTAGTGCATGTGAGTCCGCACAGTGCAGCAATAAAACGCTACGTCGTAACTTTCTACATAGAGTGGCCAACACTCAGTATACAAACTATATGCAATATTTCTCTCAAAATTATGAAAAATCTTGTATGTACCGCGTTACAAAATAAGTGTTTTAGGTACTTGACGTGTTGTCCACCTCGGCTTACGCCTCGATGGACAATTTCACGTCGGGTGCCTAAAACACTGCTATTTTGCAACTTGTTGCAAAAATAGCTATTTTATGATTTGCTCTAATATTTCTGTTAATTTATAATTTTGTACATCAAAAAAATATATATAAATAATGATAGAATCCCCAATCGGCTTCTAATGACAAAAAGTGAATAATATTCTTAGTTTTCTTTTAATTAATTGTTACAAGCACTGTGGCGCCATCCTCAATTTCAAGTATATGTCGGCACGTTCTTAAATACTGCTCATGTAATCAAATAGTAAACATACATGCACTTCATGTAGTACATACACTCCAACAAATAGTTCCAAAATGCCATGACTTCTACTAGCTAGATGAAACTTTGCTTTGTACAAATATACTACTATGTGCTGTCTTAACCCTTAGATACCCAAGCGGGGTAACTTCGGTCCCCCACTTTTAAAAATGTTACTGTAATTTTTTTTCGATTTGAGTAGGCAACCAGGCTTGTCAAATGATATTTAAGGTTATGTTTAATTTAATTACTACAATTTTGTTCACAACTGTAAAGTATTTACATATTTTAGGTAAGTAGGCCTCCAAAGTACCTCCCTTGAGTCACGTGTAATACATGCAAAAAAATTGTTTGCGAGGCCCTCCGTAGAAAAACTACTAAAGCTCTATGCTTTAATTGTGACGCGAAAGAATAATTAAATTTTTGTAATTAAATAAAATAAATAAAAATCACTCTGAGTTTATTAAATAATTCTTACTATCGTTAGATTTAAATCTCGGTTTAAATAATTTAAGCACAGTTATAACTGCAGATTAGTTAAATAATTCATTAAAACCTAGGAATTATTTCAATATTGACTAATAGCAAGTTAGAGAATAAAACCAAATAATGATTTGTATCAAAATTTTTCATTATTCTATATAAACATTATTTTTTAGACAGTTTAAAAACTCGAAACTAAGGTTTACGCCGGTTTACCATCAAAGTGTATAGCACCATTAAAACAAAACTCAAAATATGACTCAAAATAAAATTGACTTTCTTTAAGAACATGCACATATTTCCTGTTCAAAACGTAAATTGTGCTATTTATCTTTATTCTAACGTCCCTGTATAAAAATGATATATTAGTAAGCCCGTCAGACAGTAAGCAAATGACTCATGTACATATTAGTATTAGATTACGTTATTGTATCTCTAGTAGTCCAGTATACAATAAACTTCCACCTTTCTAAACGGTTATTACTTTGACCGGTTTGATTGCTGGCATATATGTGGTGTTTTTGCTGGTGTTTTTCAGCTAAATTCAATATAGACTAGTCGATGAAGTATTGTAGTTATTTATAATGTAATGAGTCAGGAACCTCGTGGATAAATGACGTCATATAGGCTATGATGCCATGCTTTCATTATACGCTAACAATATAAACTGGCAGCGACGATCGATTTTACCGAGGATTTCATAATTCAATTCACAATCTTAGGCAAGCGGTGATGGCATATATTTTGGCATCAAGTAATTCTCTAACTATTGAAGACGATTTGAAGGCCATTTTATTTATTTATGTATAAATATTAAATAGCATACATTTCCGGAAATATAAACAAATAAACCATTTTACTTTACTTTAAAAATGCTTTACTTTAAAGTATTTTATATATATTATATTAATAATAATAATTAATAATTTATATATGTATTTTATATAAATTTTATTTATATATTTTTTATTTTTTATATTTATATATATCCGCACTTTTTTACTTTTAGAGGAACTGCAGCCATTTAGATGCATAAATCTTAATAAGATTTATAAAATTGTATATAACTGACATTATATATAAATCTTGTCAAGATTTATGCATATAAATGGGTGCAGTTCCTTTAAAAGTAAAAAAGTGCGGAGCATATCAAAAGACATAAAATACTAGTTCTTACTGGTCTTGGCTAGCAAGTCTGACGTCATTTCAACCTAGTCCTACTTGAATACTGCTGCAGGATCGCAGGATCAACAGCAACTAGAGTAGACAGCAGCGCACAGCAAATATTTTGGCAGTATTTTCAATGTATAAAGTAATTTTACACAGGTTCAAGTCCATACTACCACGAAATTTGCTTTTCAATGCCGGTATGGACTATACCTGCGTTGTAAGAGTCGGTCGAACAAGCCCATCCCACGGAAAGTTTCAGGGCGATTGACCTATTTACTTACCGGAAACATTCGATGGAAGACACTTGCAGGTTCATACTTATTACTCACTAATAATACGCACATTCATACTTATCATTAAACCATAATTTAACTGGAATTATTCATTTTCCATCCACTAATGTTGTAAGACACTTACTTTCTGCCTTGGTCCAATATGTTCCGGCTGCGGTAGCGGTTGCCCCCGAGCCCTTGTCACAATCCAGTCCGTCTAGATGTTCTGTAGAGAAGGTCAGGTTAACATTGGTCGCTCGAGAACTAAATTAGCAGGAGCCTGGCGCCCTATTACGCACCCAGACACTTCACACACTCAAACTCAACTCGCTCGCACGTCGCACCACTCCGAGCCGTTCTGGCCGATGGACATGTACCCATAAAGCAATAGTTCTCCGTTGGCGGCGCTGCAGACAAACGACTGACGATTGCTTTAGCAGCTAAGCAGAAAGCAAAGCAGTGCACAGGCATTCCCATTTCACATTCAATTCACGAATTACGATTCACCATAGCGGCATAGCTTTCACAATAATACTAAAAATAATATTTCTAATTAGCCGATTATTCAAATAACTGGGTAATCGTATAAAAGTTTAAATGGATATCTTATGATTCTATCAGGATACGCAATTAATTTCTATTCGATTATCTATATTTGCAGGAGTATTAATTTTCAATTTTCTTTAATTCTTATTAATTAGAAGAAGCAACCCAATGCACATGGTTATTAGCAGCAGTACACAGAAAAACGCCCAATAGTCGTAAGAATTCAGCTGAGGCGCAAAAAAATGCAAAAAAAACTGGTAGTATTAGCTTGAGGTGAATAAATGCGACGCATGATACAGTTTATGTTATTTATTAATAAATAACTATTTTACGAAATAATAAATAAATTAAGAACAAGTATAGCTTTTAAAATAATATAAGTACTTAAGGACGAATTAAGTATTAGTTGAGGCTGCACGACCGGTTGTCATTCTGACGAAGCACACCATGGACAATGGGGATGCTAATGAAGAGTCCTGTGACGTCACATATTTAATACACAAATGGAGCACAAATGGGACGCTCTCGACCCATTTTCGCTCGGCATATTCTGGTGTAAGAAAGCAAAAACAAATACGTTATTTCAAGTCTAGTCGAAACGCAAAAATTTGAAATAATCTGACCAAAGACATAGGTTATAACGGAAAAAAGCTCATTTGTTAAATAAAACGACATTTCAAGTTTATTTACACTGTCACTTTTGAGCCAGATTCAAAATAACTAAGTTTAGCCATGACAAACCGACTACTTTAAGAGCGAGCCACAATTCAAAACTTGCTATACGTCCGCTAGTTGCGCCTCGATCGTATATCGGGTCTGCATAGTAGTGACATAAAATCAGCGTACAAAATGCGTACTATCTCATATATGAGTTTCTGCCAAGTGTGCTTCTAAGCACTCAAGTCATATAGTTCGGATTTTCTTCATATTTTGTTTCTACTATACATTGTGAACATATTTACAAATAATCTAATTAAAGATAGTATGCGACCTTTATTTTACAACTTCAACCCTTAATGTACCCTTATTGCGGTCAAAATTCTCGAATTTCTTTTAAATTTGGGTTCCAGTAGTAATTTTAAGTTATTTAACTTATCATTATAAACTTAATTTAGTTAAAATTAGGCTAGGACCTACATTTTACAGTTGTATTTTTACATTTACCCCTAATACGTCCCTCACAGTTTGTGAGGGATGTATTGTATACACAATTTGATTTGTCAGATTTCTTTCAAATTTGTTTTCTAATAATAAATTTAAATCTAATTTCAGCTAGTTTAATCAAAAATAGGCTAAAATCCTCAATTCATGTTTTTAACTTTTAACACACCCCCTACACTAATAGTGCTAGAATTTACTTCAAACATTGTTTTATATTGGTTCCTACAACACATTTTTTAGGTTTTTATCTCTTCATACACACGTTTCAACTTTATCGCTTAGGTTTGTTTCAAATTTGTTTCCTAGTTAACATTTAAAAAGCAATTTTAAAGAACCCGATACAGTTTTTTCCACAAAATATGCCTCAAAACTCTAAAAATGTGAATAAGGAATTTTAACATAGCTACGAGAGAGGTACTTTGGAATCTCATTTCCAGCGAATTTATTTTGGTTATTGTTATTTGGTGGCACCAAAATATTTTAAATGCTACATGTAAAATTAAATGATTTTATTTGGACATTGAAATAAATTCAGTTGCATCAAGAACCCGCTGAGGTATATTTCATAAAAATACAAACAAGCGGGCGAAAAGGCAATAGAGTGAGGAAGAAAAACCATTGGATATTAGTTATCTTGAATTGTTAGCGGCATTTATTGGCTTAAAACATTTTGCAGGTGATCAATACAATCAAAAAATCTTATTAAAAATAGATAATACGACTGCAATAGCGTACTATTAGTTACGAAAATAGGTCATACAAAAATATATTTAGTTGCATACCCATTTTGAAAAATTTAGTGGTGTAATTTGATTGAATAAATCAATATTAAGTGATAAATAGAAGTTGCCTCACCTGACTAATTTTATTACAAAAAGGACATTTTTTATGGAAATACAATTACAAAAACCTATAACAAAAATTAATTAGTATCAACATTTTTTTATAACAAATATAAGTTATAAAAAAGTATATTTAGAAATAAATAGAGAAAATTAAATTTGAAAATTAAATTAAATCTTCTATATATTGATCTATTTTTAAGCAAAAGAAACTTAGTTTACATTGTTCAATTTTTGCTTGTATGGCCTAATTTTGTATGGCCATCTCAATGATTTGGCTCGCGAAATCTGGAGTTAGTATGAGCGACGAAATCTGTAAATTTTTCTTTTTGCTTCTAATATAAGATGGGAGGCGATTCGAAGCGATGGAGGTTTATACTCCCTGTCTGAACAGGGAGGAGTCCCCCGTATATATACGGGGGACCGGTGCTTAACACATTCCTCCATCGAAAAAAAAACAATAAAACAAAAGACTCTATTTTAGTCGATTTGAATTTTCAGACTTTAAAATTAGTGCTATATTGATATAAGACAGGGGTACTAGATATTATTCAACATAGAGTGATGTCTTCGAGCACGATGTTAGCATAATCAAGATCGAAATTCCCTTAGGTAAGCTCGTTTGATCTTGTAATAATATGCGCTACAAATTATTAAGTTTTGTCCAATGTTGACCCTTCTTCTATAATTCGCTAATAATTCGCTGGAAATGAAATTCTACAGTATAGTAAAGTCGACTATGTTCTGACCTATTGTATCGAATGCTACGCTATGCCAGCGCATTACACGTATATGCTGGTTTAATGCTGGCATTAACAGGAACGTATGTCTGCCAGACTCCAACATGACTTCACAGATTTTATGAATACAATCAATGTGAATGACAAAGAAGTTACATGCACGTATGTCTTTCGTCTTGTTGTCGTTCAGTGCCGCCGTATGAATATACTCTTTTAATTTTGTATTAGCGTGTCGCTGCTGCTTAGAAGATATTCTAAGCAGCAGCATGGCCTTCAATTGATTCAGGTTGCTATGTTAAAATGTCTTATTTCAATTTTAGATTTTTGAAGCATCTTTTGTGTAAAACATTTTATCGGGTTATTTAAAATTATTTTCTAAAATTTAACTATAGGAACCAAGTCTGAAACATTTAAGCGATAAAGTTTAAACGTGTGTATGAAGAGCTGTAAAAGTGATAAATGTATTTAATTCTAAATTCGCTGGAAATGAGATTCCACAGTACTTCTCTTATTGCTATATTAAAATTTTTATTTAAAATTTTTAGAATTTTGAGGCATCTTTTGTTGAAATTTGTTTTTCGGGATATTTAAAAATGCTTTTTGAATTTTAACTAGGAACAAAATTTGAAACAAATCTAAGCGATAAAGTTGAAAAGTGTGTATGAAGAGATGAAAAACGGAAAAATGTGTGGCAGGTACTTTATTTTAATGAAACTATTTGTAGCAAGATTTAAATTACCAATTTAAATCAAAGTTTGATGAAGTAAATCCTAGCACTATCAGTATAAGAGGTGTGTTAAGGGTTAAAAACATGAATTGAGAATTCTAGCTTATTTTTGAATAAAACTAGTTGAAATTATTACTTTTAATCACTCATTATGTAAATATATATAAAATTACTGATTGAAAATGGTGGGTTATGCTGACATATACGAATCAAAACACCGGCAATATTTGAACAATTAATTTAAAGAACCAACAGATCATAAGGGCTTATTTTTAGGAAATGAAATTTTTACCAGCATTTTCTTCAATGTATTCCTAATATGTATGCCAAATTTGGTTCAAACTATTTGGTTCAAAATATTCCTCCTGGCAGGTATTCACGTTACAAATTATGCATTTTTACAATTTTTTGACCCTTTAACCCTTAATAAAAAGTCAACCCCATAAAAAATGGGTTTCCAGATTTTTTGAAAGCCATTCACCACTTGGGGTATACACCAAACATATGTTCAATATTTGGTCAAAATCGGTCTGCAACCGCAAGAGGATGATCGGTGCATCCAGTGCAAAGTGGATGCACCGATTTTGCTGTTTTTGGCCAATAATGCGCAGGTCCTTGAGAATTTCCTAATTTTATGGGCAGATAGAAAAAAAGGACGCGAATTTTGTTTTAATCGGGTCAGTAGATTCCGAAATATAGCGGTTTAAAGAAACGCACAGACCGACAGACGGAAATTAGTGAATATGATTTTCGTAATCTACGCATTCTATAAAGTAGAAAAAAGTGAAATTTGGAAAATGAAATTTTTTCATGAATACTTCCTCTACGAGAGAAGTAATAATATAGCTTGCAGCAGTATACGCGGTTACATATGAGAAATTTTTATAGGATTTTTCAGGCGATTAAACTAGTTGAAATTTTATTTAAACTTATTAATAAAAAACAAATTTGAAAGTGATCTAACAAATCAAGCTGTGAGGGGTGTATTGGGGGTTACAATTGTAAAATGTGGGTCCTAGCCGAATTTCAATTTAATTAACTAAATAAAGTATAAGTTGAATAAGTTAAAATTACTACTAGAATTCAAATTTGATAGAAATAGGAGCATTCTGACGGTAAAGGGTATATTAAGGGTTGAAATTGTAAAATAAGGGTTGCATACAATTTTTAATTATTATTCGTAAATATGTTTAAAATGTATAGTAGAAATTAAATATAAAGAAAATCCGGTCCATATGACTCAAACGGTATATTTTGTGGGTGGGGATGTGTGGTAAGGGTCGAAAATTATTTTTCATCATTCTTTATGTAAATACTAAATATTACTAAAATAACTAATGGAAAATTGTGGATTAACTTAAAGGGCAAATGGGCCACAGGGGCTAATTTTTAAGAGATAAAACTTTCACCAGCATTTTTTTCAATGTATCCCTAATATGTATTCAAAATTTGGTTCAAATTAAGTATTAAAAAGCTCCAGATTTTTTGAAAGCCCCATTCACCACTCGGGGTATTCACAAAACATATTTTCAATATTTGGTCAAAATCGGTCTGCAACTTTAGAAGATTAAGTCGATCCACCAATGTTGCCATTTTTAGCATGTGTTTGGCCTATAACGCGGAAAATTTATAATTTTTTTTCTTCGTTATCATCTATGGGCAAGTAGAAAAAAAATACGCAAATTATATTTTAATCGGGTCAGTAGATTCCGAAATATAGTGGTTTAAAGAAACAAACAGACTAACAGACCGAAATTAGTGAATATGATTGAAAAAGGACGCAAATTATGTATTAATCGGGTCAGTAGATCTATAGTTGTTTAAAGAAACCAACAGACCGAAGACTCACAGGCTGACAGACTGACAGACGAAAATTAGTGAATATGATTTGCGTATTCTACAAATTCTAAAAATTAAAATTTGGAAAAAAAAATCGCGAATACTAATACTTACTCTACGAGAGAAGTAAAATGTACCAATAT
The DNA here is from genome assembly GCA_963556235.1 of Cryptophagus acutangulus. Taxonomy (NCBI): domain Eukaryota; kingdom Metazoa; phylum Arthropoda; class Insecta; order Coleoptera; family Cryptophagidae; genus Cryptophagus; species Cryptophagus acutangulus. The sequence continues at coordinate 8,926,192 of OY744558.1, forward strand.
GTTTAATCTGTGACTATCATTGGTTCCATTTCAATGTGCGTTTCTCAAGTTTAATACATTCTTTGTAAAATCTTAAAATTATTATGTTGCAGTTTAATATTTATTTATTGTGTACTTTGAAATTTAGTCACATAATCATAATTGCATCTAGTACCTATTTATTTAATAAAATATACGACGTCTTATTAGCATCATGAAATGATAAATAAAATAAACAGACATAACTATTTAAAAAAAAATGTAATTTAAAACTAAACAGTTAAGGTTATCAAATATAATTATAAAGTAATTAAAATACAATAAATCTAGCTTTACATTGTATAATCCTATTTAAATGTAAATCCAATTGAATTAAATAAGATGCTTTAATGAGACTTGCACAATCAACGTAAACGTAAATTTTATGGATGATCGTAAAGATAAATGCATGAAATTCAATGTAATTTAACGTATTTTTTTTTATATTGGATTGGAACAAGTGTTTATATCATAAATTAATAAATGCAAAGATAAAAAATTGTATAAAGAATTTTGTAATTTGCGCTTTACGTAAGTTGTGTAACAGATCTGAGATTTCAATAAAAAGAGCACGCTTGCAGCGGCAGCACAGGTTCATTGTTAGATTTGCGATGCCTTCTGTGCCGAGTCAGATAATACAAATTCAAATAAAATTTATTAATAAATTTAACTTCAGACTAAAACAGTGTATTGTTTACAATTTTTAATTTCGATGAGGATAGTAGGGTACAGCTTAGACGGCCAGAGTTGATAAAGGAGGTAGCGTCAAGGGGAATACTAGGCGTAGCTAGTCTAATAATTTCTATGATTAATAATTTCAACAATCTGTACAAAAAATAACATTCCAGTTGTAGAAACATATTTCCAAACCAAACAAGGAAATTATCGCAAAATTTAATGCTCTGTCATATTCAATCGAGTTAAAAATTTAATTGCTATGGAAGAAATAATTTTTAACAAAACTTAATAAATGAAAAGCAAACAAAAACTTCAATTGACAACTAAAAATAATTTTTCAAAAGACCTATTAAATGTTCATATACAGAGTGTCCAGACGATGTCTGAAAGCCCAATGTTTGCCTTTAAGCTCGGTTTATATACAACTAAACAAGGAATAGCAACTAACCCCTAAGATTTAAAGTTCGAGGAATAGCAACTTACATGTTTATACAGCAGTATAAGAATAAGATTTAATTTAAAGCTAACATGCTTTTTATAAGCTATTGTATAGATTGACTTTTAATTAAGAGGTATGGGATGTCAGCTGATTGAGACTGAACCAAATCAATTGAAAACCATGTATCTTCAAAGATGCAGCGACTTTTTACTCTTCGGTCTCAACTTTTGAACCGTTCGTTTCCGTAAGTTAAGACTAGTACCATTCGATTTGTTACAAAAAAACTGATTCTAGAAAAGTTGGTGCGATTACATTTTGAGGTGGGGGGTAAAGTAAAGTTCTACCTATTTAAGTATGTGTAACTTTTTACTCTTCGGTTTCCTAAAGTTTAGACCAACGCCATTAGATTCTAATTGTCAAGCATAGTCCGAATATGTATAGAAAGTGTTATTTCTCCTCGGCCCATAAAGTAAATTTTCACCCTTCTTTGTCATTCACATCGATTGTAATCATTAACCTGTGAGATCATGTCGCAGCACTGGAAGATATAACTCGTATCAGTATAATCAAGTTCGAGCATATACCATAATGCGCTGGCACAGCGTAGCAATAGACACGTACGTCTGACGCATTCGATACCATAGCTCATTACTAAAAAGTTAAACATTCTTTATCACGGAGAACGGTAGTGTGAAAAGTGACGCGCCTAGTTTTGTATGCAGAGCTGGGCTGGACACCTATCTATACACAAAACTCGGTTAAATGGGAAAATAGCATTTTTGAATTGCCATAGCGACGTAACTACAAGTCCAATTGCAATGAAATTTATTATGATATATCTTATATTCGGGTCTTCTTTACTATGCCAACTTTTTAGATCTCTACCTATCCTTAATCCTGAGATCCAGAGAACCAGTTTGAGATAAAATCGAAAACCGAAAACAATCGACACAAATCGAAAACCGAGCTTATGATTTTGATTAAATTTTCAGGGATATTTTAGTTCCCAAATTATGGGAAGAAATTAAGTTTAAAAAAATCCTCCAGAGTGTAACAGGTATATGCCTTTCTAGATCCCGCTAAGTTTACGGGGCTGTAGCGCCTTAAATATTAAATTGAAATAAAAACTTCAGAAGTGAATTGTTGATAATTAAGTGCTCTATAAAAAAGATGTCGACACTTTTTTCAATGGGGTTAACCAAAAGCAAGATATATGGTCAATAATGGTCCCACTGATATTGGTCCCACTGAAAAAAAGGTATAGATTACAAAATATAGATAATTTTATTACAAACACAGCTGGTTAAATGTTTTTTTTTTCTTTTCAAATACACTGTTTTATACATCGTACATCAAACCCAATTTGTATAATTTGTATAGATATTGCTCTGATTTCATTCAAATTTGATTTCTAGTTAAAATTTTACTTATAATTACAAAAATTTTGTATAAAAATAATGTATAACCTTAAGTACCCGTTCTCAACTCTTAAAATAATCCTTATTATTTTATGCTAAGATTTTACATAAATTTGGTTTCTAAATGTAATTTTAATTATTCTCAAGATAATTGTCAAAATAAAATTAATTAAACAGGTCAAAAGTGAATTAATAATGTCACATGTAAACTAAATGTGACAGATGTAAACTGAATATGTCAAAAAGTAACCTAAAAACCTGAAATATCTATTAAATAGAAAAGATGTCAACTAAATCTCGATTACATATGTCAATTAAATATGTCAAAACGAACTAAAAATTTCAAATGTTAACTAAAAGTGACAGATGTCCACTAAATATGTCAAATGTTAACAAAAAATGACAAATGTCAACCAAATATGTCAAAAATAATGTTAAATGTCAACATAAAGCGAGAAATGCCAATCACTGTCTGTCAATGTCAATGTAATTGTCATGTCAATGTAATTGTCATGTCAATGTCATTGTCAAATGTCAATCAATGTCCGTCACTTAAAAACTGGGTCCGAGTAATTTTCTAAAATACCGCCACAAGTTGACGCCCGAGCAAGGCGCCAATTTGCATAAATTCAATTCAATTCAACCGAATTTCCATCCTTTATAGAGGGGGGAAATAAAGAGAGTATTATTTTTTTTATTCCGGAGCTTCGCTGTCCACAAGACGGCCGATATCGATGATGATAAGACCACTGGTGCAAAATCTAAAGTAACTGAAAATTGAGCGCAGGTAAGCGGAGCTTAAAAGCCTCCTCTGCCGGCTACATCTGAAGGTGAGATTGAAGAGAGTCAGTTATCCTGGGTTTAAGGGGTGGATGGTGTGACCAGCGGCGGTGAAGCAATACCAAGAGGTGATTCCGCCGTCGCTGGGGATAGACAAGAGGGGTTTTAGCCGGTAGGAGTCCGGCACTACCTAGCTCATTGACATCAGAGCTGGGTGTCCATGATGGATTTCCCCTCTCCTGAAAAAAATTCGCTGGAAATGAGATTCCACAGTACTTCTCTCGTTTATATACTAAAATTTAAATAAATCTGACAATTCTAACTATGAGGGGGGTATTAGGGGTTACAATTGTAAAAGGTAGGTCTAGCCTAATTTCAATTAAATTAACTAAGTAATGATAAGTTAAATCTGTTAAAATTACTACTACCAAATTTGAAAGAAATCCGAGCATTTTGACTGTAAAGGGTATGTTAAGGGTGGAAATTGTAAAATAAGGGTCGCATATTATTTTTAATTAGATTATTCGTAAATCTGTTTTAAATGTATAGTAGAAATCTAATATGAAGAAAATCCGATCCATATAACTCAAACTGTATATTTTGGGGGTGGGGGGTGTGTAGTTAGGGTTGTAAATTATTTTTAGTCACTCAATATGTGAATATATATAAAATTACTGATGGAAAATGGTGAGTTATGCTGACATATAAGAATAAAAACACCGCCAATTTTTGAACAATTAATTTAAAGACCCAACAGGCTACTAGGGTTCATTTTTAGGGGATGAAACTTCTACCAGCATTTTCGCCAATGTATTCCTAATATGTATGCCAAATTTGGTTCAAATAAAATATTCCTCCTGGCAGGTATTCACGTTACAACTTATGCATTTTTACAACTTTTTGACCCTTCAACCCTTAATAAAAAGTCAACCTTTAAAAAAACTACAGATTTTTTGAAAGCATTCACCACTTGGGGTATACACAAAACATATGTTCAATATTTGGTCAAAATCGGTCTGCAACTTTAGAAGATTAAGTGGATGCACCGATTTTGCTGTTTTTGGCATGTTTTTGGCCAATAATGCGCAGGTCCTTAAGAATTTCCTAACTTTTTTTTATTTGACCTAATCAATGGGCAGGTAGAAAAAAAGGACGCAAATTTTGCTTTAATCGGTTCAGTAGATTCCGAAATATAGCGGTTTAAAGAAACGAACAGACCGACAGACCGACAGACAGACCGACAGACGGAAATGAGTGAATATGATTTTCGTAATCTACGCATTCTATAAAGTAGAAAAAAGTGAAATTTGGAGAAATTTTTTTTTTCATGAATACAATACTTCCTCTACGAGAGAAGTAAAAAGTTATCCTGGGTTTATGGTCTGCGCAAACAGGAGCTATTAGTGCAACTCCAGATGAGGAGTTGGCCGACCGACGGAAAGTTAATGGCGCTAAGGATTCGGCTGATCTAGTTTTTATGTTCAACAATGAACAAATCTTCGACTCTCGCCACTACTGTACCGCCGCCGACGACGTTTTCACTTCATGTACCGATGCCACCTACGAAATCGCGACCGTTCATTAGCAATACGATGCATTCAGCACCCGTGACAAATAACTCCGTCGATCTGTCAGCTATTGACGCTATTCGGCAATGGAACGTAACCTTCAATGGAGAAAACCACCTTCTGGCGTTTCTGGAACGCATCGAGGAGCTCCGCAACATGTACGGTTTGACCGGCCAAGTGTTAGGAGGAATGGCACTTGCTCCAAAAAAAAATTATATGTAAAAGTGTGCTAAAAATTCTTGATTTTTCAATATTATAGATTTAGCACACTATTCCATACCATTGAATTTAAATGTCAATTTCTTCAAAAATCTTGTACCTAATGAACTCAACTGATAAACATAAATACATTATAATTTGGTGTATCATATGAATGAAATTTTCTTAAGAGACCAATTAAACTTACAATAAGGCTGTCAAATAAGCCTTGCGCATCGGGTGTTCATTTAATAAGATAATCAAACAAACTGTTTACCACTTGCCGACCTGTGGCTGACTTGACATAGCTATTTGTGTGTCTAGAGCTTAAGAGGGGCGTTTCCCAAAGTAGGTGACCCACATTGCAATTTTATAGTGTAATATTCAGCTGCAATTGGTAAAAAGTTATTAATCCAATATTATTTTTCAAAAAACAATGGACAATACAAGTACGACATGTATTTTTTTTGTGAAATTGGATAGTGGTTACTTAGTTATTGATTTCTGAAGTTTAAAATGTATTTATCACAAATCATGTTTCTAAAATGATTAATTACTTAAACAAGCATGTTTAAATATACCACTAAATTTTGAAACCATACTTTGCACTAATTGAAACAAAAACTACAAAACAAGTTTGCGTACTTATAGATAGATTGATAATAATAATAGATGGCGCTAACAAATTTATTATTTTAAATTTATTTGCAGGAGCACCTATTTACATCTCCAAATTAGCATCACCTTATCACCTAGCATTTCAAAACAAGTAAAAAAAGTTACCATGTTTATAGCTCGCGCTAATAGCGATCGACTTTCGTCTTTCTGCCACATAGGGCTACGTTTTAACGTGGAATCCGAACCACGATCTCAGCTATTTGATATCCCCCTTGCGAGTAATACCCCGCAGTTGGTCAGCCAAATAGCCAACCGATTGAAACAATCACAAAGAGACAAGCTCTTAGTGGAAATTAAACCTACCTCACAAATTCCTAATCAGTACACACACCCTGCTAGTCCATAGCACCACAAGAGTCAAACTAGAGGTTTCTGGCAAGCTTAGGCGCCATTTGCTGCGAATTATAGCAACAATTTTCTACACGTTGTTATTTATCGACAATTTCACACATGATAAAATCGACAATTTTTGACAGATGTTGCAATTAACGTCAAAATAATTTAATACTTTTTACGATAATGATTTATTCAAAACATACCACTCATTCAGAAAATTACTTCCACACCGAATCGTGCGATTTCTTCGTGTTTAAGGGTACAATTCCCGCAACTGCTTCGTCAATTTGGTCATGAGATGTATCTCCAAATCTCATTTTTTTAAATGATGCACTTGAATAATGAACTCGTTTCAAAATTAAATTGACACTAATTAACAAAACTTTATTTACTTTGTCAATCGTTGCCATGGTCAATAAGGACGGACCGACGGACAATAAATATGATTTCAATAAGGACGGGTCGATGTTAATATGAAATAAAAGAAGCTGTGTTCGAGTTATGATCAAAATTTATTTTTTAATTAAAAGGCTCATGTATGCCATTATGTATGGAATACCACATCATTTAAATGTCCACCGCGGATTCTCACGGTTGCCCGGATCCGAGTGGTCCAATTTTCAACAACTCTGCCGTATAGATCATGCTGAATTTAGGCAATGGCCTGGGATATGTTGGTCTTAAGATCATTGGTCGTTTGCGGTCTATTTGCATGGACCTGCGACTTCAGAAAACCCCACAAGAAAAAATCTAGTGGGGTCCAATCGCAGGATCTTGGCGGCCAATTGACGTCACCTTTTCGAGAGATAACCATACCCGCAAATCTTTGATGCAGAATGTCCATCGTGTCGTTCGTTGTGTGGCATGTAGCGCCGTCCTGCTAGAACCACATGACGTTCACGTCTATGTCGTTTAGTTTGGACCAAAAGAAATAGGTTATCATCGTCCTGTAGTGTTCGCCGTTGACAGTGACAGCCTCACCAACTTCATTTTCAAAATAATACGGACCGATGACGCCACCGGCTCAAAATCCGCACCAAACGGTTACTTTTTGTGGATGCATGGCTATCTGGTGAACTTAATGTGGGTTGGCACTGTCCCACATTCGGCAATATTGCTTATTAACATAGCCATTCATCCAAAAATGCGCCTCGTCGCCGAAAATAATTTTTCGGTCAAAATTGGGGTCCTCTTCCAAACGCTCCGAAGCCCACTCAGCAAACAATCGGCGTTGTCTATGGTCAGTTACTTTAAGCTCTTGTGTCAAAGGCCGATTTCTTGTGAACGGCGGGGAAATGACTGCCTTGGGTTCTCCTGCACACTTTGACAAACAGCGGCGATGTTCTCGGCTGATCTGGCGTTCTTTTGACGTACGGGTGTTGGTTGATTGTTTACCGAACCGGTGGTTTCAAATTTGGTCACCAAACGTTGGAGAGTAGACTTTGAAGGGCCACCGCGTCTGCCGTAAAATGGGCGCAAAGCGCGCAACGTTTGCACTAACCAACATTTAATTTGGTAATAAAACTTTATCATTTGCGCGTGCTGCTCAATCGTTTAACTGGTCATAGTGATTTGGCATGAGTTAATAAATAATAAAAAATAGGTTAGAATAAAATTGCCAAAATAACATGGCTGCCACAGGCTACCAACATCGACCCGTTCCAATTGAAAAACCCTTTAGAACGTGTAGATTACGAAAATCATATTCAGTAATATCCGTCTGTCGGTCTATTCGTTTCTTTAAACCACTATATTTCGGAATCTACTAACCCGATTAGAACATAATTTGCGTCCATTTTTTCTACCCTCCCATAGATAATATCGAAGAAAAAAAGTTTATAAAATTCTCAAAGACCTGAGCGTTATAGGCCAAAAACATGCTAAAATTGGAAAATCGATAGATCCACTTAAATCAAATATCGAACATATGTTTTGTGTATACCCCAAGTGGTAAATGCTTTCAAAAAATCTGGTGTTTTTCAAAGAGTTGAATTTTTATTAAAGGTTGAAAGGTCAAAAAGTTCTAAAATTGCATAATTTGTAACTTGAATATCTGCCAGGAGAAATATTTGATTTGAACCAAATTTGGAATACATATTAGGGATACATTTAAGAAAATGCTGGTGAAAAATTCATCCTCTAAAAATAAGCCCCTAGAACATATTTGCCTTTTAAGTTAATTGTTGAAAAATTGACGGTGTTGTGCTTCTTATATGACAGCATTACCCACAATTTTACATCAGTTATCTTAGTAATATTTACATAAAGAGTGATTAAAAATATTTTTTGACCCTTACTACACACCCCCTATCCCTAATTATACCGTTTGAGTCATATAGTTTGGATTATCTTCATATTTTGTGTCTACTATACATTGTAAACATATTTAAGAATAATTTAATTAAAATGCGACCCTTATTTTACAACTTCAACCCCTTAATATACCCTTTACAGTCAAAATGCTCGAATTTCTTTCAAATTTGGATTCCAGTAGTAATTTAAACTTATTTAACTTATCATTATTTAGTTAGTTTAATTGAAATTAAGCTAGGACCTACATTTTACAATTGTACCCCCTAATACACCTCACACAGTTTGATTTGTAAGATTTCTTTCAAATTTGTTTTCAATTAATAAATTTAAATATAATTTCAACTAGTTCGATCAAAAATAGGCTAAAATCCTCAATTCATGTTTTTAACCCTTAACACACCCCTTACACTAATATTGCTAAGATTTACTTCAAACATGGTTTTATATTAGTAATTTTAAATCTTGCTTCAAATAGTTTCATTAAAATAGAGTACCTACAATACATTTTTCACTTTTTCATCTCTTCATACACACGTTTCAACTTTATCGCTTAAATTTGTTTCAAATTTGGTTCCGAGTTAAAATTTAAAAAGCATTTTTAAATAACCCGATAAAATTTGTCTCAAAATTCTAAAAATTTGAATAAGAAATTTCAACATAGCAACGAGAGAAGTACCGTGGAATCTCATTTCCAGCGAATTTTTTTATTTTTAAATTTATATATTTTTTTATTAATAATATCATTCACCAAAATATTTTTATTTTGTTGAATTGTAGAACGTTTATTGGTAAACGGAAAAAAAGGTCTTCTAAATAAATATACTATTATTCGACTGGGCCTATCATCCCAAACACTAATAAAGATCCAAATCGCCGTGGTTTAGTGCTTTTAACACCACTTGCGCTTGCACAGTCAAAAGCATTAGTACGAAATGCAATAAAGTAGAGCGAATTTAATCCATAGAAAAATTACAGCAAGACGACCGTCTTGAGTCGGAACTCAAAGGTTCATTTTTACTTGCTTTTGCCAATGCATTAAGGCTAGGATAAAATATTAGGTTTAGGGTAATCTTCTTGTCTCTCAATACTCACTTCAGTACAAAATATAAATGATTTTATAAGGATCCATACATTTTTACAGTTAACACCCTGTACGACGCAAAGTCAAAAGAAGGACTGGATTTAAAAATTAAATACAGCGAACAGTTAAATTAAAAACATCTCATATTCACATAGTTTGGACGAATCTGTATGAGCTGCTGTTGGGGTGCTTGCTTTGCAAAGAGTATAATAACTACATATAGTTAATTTCTTAAAACAAGTTTACTAAACGTAAAATCAAAATAAAACTTTAGATAAAACTCATTGAAGTATTACAATTAAAATATATATTATGTACATTGGTTAAAACTATTAAATTGGTTCCTAAGTTTCAAAAAATCAAATATTATATAATACAGAATTCGAATTTTCTTCACAATAACAAATTTGTCAATTATAACTTAAATGTCTAATAAAAACTTAAAAATACCTATAGTAACCTACAAAATCTTAGTTAGCATTTTCAATAAAGTACTATACGGTCGTGGAGATTGGTCGTACAAATTATCATGATACCAAAAATTTGTTATGATTCGTAGAAAGAACTATATGAGTATTCTGAGAATTGTTCTGTATTGGGTAAACTAAAATAATTGTTTTGTTTGATCAATTACGAATATCACTAACCTTATAAAATTAACTCCGTAAAAATAACTATTTATGTTATAAGAATCGTAATGCCACACCATCATCATGGTATTCGTCGGGAAGTTTACTTGTCCAGATGTTACTCGAGTCTAATAACACAACGTGGACAATTCGCTACTAATTGATTACGATTCGAATTGCATACAAAATTTTAACTGCCAGCGTATAATATCAAATAAATTATTTGGTTATTCCCTCGGTTATTCCTTATCACAAATTATAAGGAATGTGTTCATTTAGCTCATAGATCAACTAGGAACTGTAATCATAACACGAGAATGTTTTGATTCCGGTAACCTTAGTAGAGCGCAAATCCAAAACGACTACAAATTACAGAAAAAGTTCAAAATAGTACTCTAAACGAATCAATTTTTTTATTAAATATAAATGGTTTCTTCTATTTGAGTTTTACAAAATTCCTGAAGTTTTGTACTTTTTTGAGATGATAGTATACCTACAGGCTGTTCTAGATTAAAACTTGTTCCCTAAAATGCTACACAGACGATCTAAAATTAATGTATTTACGAAAATATTATTTGATCAATATGATTATTTTGTCTTAATGGTACACCTAGTACCTATCTTTATACGTTTGAATGAAAATATACGATCAGAAACCCGTCCTTCATAAAAAGTAATATTTAAGATTTTTTTTTAAACTATACATGTTTAAGTAAAAAAAAATGAAAACATGTTTAAATCCAGGAAGCCCTTGTATAAAAATAACAGGTACGGAAATTCAACCAAATTCGTAGCACTAATATTTTAGATTAATTTCAATTAGTTTGTGAATTAGCAGCTAAATATAAGTCTTCTTAATTTTTTGGAGTGTCCCTTCATTGGTAATATTTAGATTTTTTGTTGAACCTAAATTGTCTTTTTTAGGTGGCAACGGTTCCACTGAAACATTATCTAAATTTACGGTTTTGTTCGCTCGCGGTGTTAAAAAACTATTTTGATTCGCATGCCTGCAAATATAATCATTATATAATAATTTAATTAAATAATAGTAAAAAACAAAATATTTACCTGTCTAAATGGTTATGTTGTTCAATATATGACGTATTGAGATATTGAGACGGAGTGTGAAAGCGGCGTGATACAAAATATCCACAAACAAATCCCACCACGAGACTTAATAAGCAAGAACTTGCCACAATAATATGTAAATATTGAGATGTGTATGAAACTAATCTACTTTGTATTGCACAACCTCTAACAATGGCATCAGTGGGTATTTCGTTACAGTCTATTCTTGTGTCCAACCCTAATGAAGCATCAGTTGCATTGAGCATCCCACTATTTATGAAGTTACTGCTTAAATCGCTTCTCTCCTTGATCGGAACAACTTCGAAATTGTAATCTGAATGTAATAAATAAAAAAATTCAATAGTAATTCCTGTGTGTACAGTTATTTAACATTTGGTCTAAGTGTGTTCACTTTGGGATAAAGTCCTGGCTATTACCAAGGGTGAAATATCCACCAGGTATGCACGGCTGTGAACTAAATATTGGAACTGTAATTACAACAATCACTCAACAAAGAAGTTTGGTAATAGCACGCACAATACCAAAGTTTACACTATATTTGACCAAATCGACTATAGTTTAGCACTTGGATTTTGAACTCTTACCAGATTGTGAGTTACATATGGATATATCGCCGTTGAATATATCTTGAATCAAATATCGCTTGGTGGTACTAGTATCCGTACTAACACACAACTTTTTCGATTTATCCCAAGCGCAGTGAGGATCTCTTAAATCCACACATTCCTTGCATTGATGCAGGGTGTTGCAATGATTCAATGTAAGTAATCTTACTTCATTTTTACCAACAGCAATTATTTTACCATATCCGGAAGCCAACTTTAATTGTTTTACGGGCATTTTGTAAGTAAACGCTTCATTTTCAGATATAACTATAGTTTTCATTGTCGTTCGTTTTGGAATATTAACAACTTTTAAGACTTTTCCATCATCCGTCCCAATATACATGACATCAACAAATTGGTCGTTTTGTGTTGGGACTTGAAAATCTATGATGATGGCAGTAAAACGATAATGCAATGAAACGCGAATTAAAATTGGTTTTCCAAAAAGTGGTGCTACTGAATCTTCCATTAATGGGTGATTTTTTATAAAGTTGACATTTTTGTCCGGTAATATTCGACTATCTCTCGAACATTCACCAGGTCTTGGTGATGGTACAAGATTTTCGGGTACTGGTAACCAATTCGAATTGATACCGTCTTGATGTTTGAATGCACCTTCAAATACATCCAAAATATCTTGCATACGATAAATGCACACTGCTGAGCCACCAATCGCATTATCTGGTGTTGTGAAGGCTGCATAAATGATTTTTGTAACATCATCATTGCCGTACTTGCCTTCAATAATTTCAGTTGAAGATTCTGAAATAATATTACTGCGTAATAATAATCAAGTTATTTAGTAAAAAAAATAGTTTACGGATTTCATTAAAGTAAAATGGATATTCTCCTGGTACTGAACAGTTTAGTCTGGCTTTTAGAAAAGTAGTCCACCTATCTCTGGATTGATGAGGACCTCCTTTGTCATGTTTACAAACTCTAGCAACTCTCGAATATATTGCCTATAAAGATTTCAATTCGGATTGAACCAGCAATACATTTTTATAATATAGATACAGTTGTATCGTTTCAACTAGACCTACTTAATATACGAACACATAAGTTTAATATATGTTTCTAAACATGTCAGAGAAAATATGTAGAAGAGGCTTATTTAAATTGTAGGGGGGGGGGTTATTTCAGCTTAAGTGGCTGCTCGTGCTTTTACACAAACTGTGAGTTTACTGCAAAGTTAGTTTTTATTAAAATTCAGCGACTTTGCAATTTGTCGCATCGTTGGACAGGCAGGCCTACAAGGCAAAATCGTTTGGTCATATTTAGATAGTTCCAGTTGAAACTTAATACACTGCATTAAAATAATTTAATAAGTTTCAAACCTTGCCACAATTCATGAATTCCACAGCTGTTTCTCTAAAAAAATAATAGATATAATCTTCATAAACCATCGAAGTCACAAAGTTTGGGGCTACAATAAATTATAAATGAAAAATAGAACAAAATATAATTGAGAATTTGTACCATTTAATTGTTTGAGATCGGACAATTCTGTCCTTAAAGGTTCTCTATAAATAAGAGGATCTCCACCAGAAAAATCCGCGACCGTTGCTGAAAATAGATGTTCATTGCTATATATGGCAGTGCTATTGTGTTCTGGGTCATAAGGAGACAATCCTTTGCCATCATATTCTCTTCCTACCACGTACTTTCCATTCTAAAATAATATACAATATTAAAAAAAAAAAAAAATAGGTGTATTTGCATTAGAATAAGTGTATTTAGAATAAGTGTATTTAATGATTGAATACTATAATATAATTGAAAATACATATTTTTATTTATATTACAAATAAACAATACGCGATCATTCGAAACAGTACTTTCAAAACAGTATTTCCATCTTCTGACGTATCAAATACGTAAAGTTTCCTGCTTTAAAAATCAAGTTAGTTCAAGAATTGAACAAAGATGATTTTGATCATTGGCTTCAATTTTGCAAACTACACCTTTTCCAGTTGTATTTATGTCAGATTAGTCAATAATATTTCAGAAGCGATCATTTGTATTTCAGATTAGTCAATTGTTAAAAGGTCTTGTTTTAAAAGTATTTCCATGCAACCTTCTACTCAAAGTAAATGCTGCGAAGTAGTGATTGTTACTAAACCAGATGCATCTTGTTCTACTTGCAGAACTTTGCTGAAGGAAAGTGATGTCGTTGTAAGGAAAACATATAAAAAAACACAAATCAAGATAGAGAAAAGATTGTGGGGTGTGCTACAAGAAGGAATGACTAGATAAATTTAGCTAAGCATTGGACCCAACTGGATTCTGTTTTCATTTCTGCTTGTATGACTGGAATCAACGTCCGGTTTACCCTCTCAACCAATCCGTTTCCTTGCGGATGCCTTGCTCAATCCAATATATGCTTTATTCCCTTCAATCGACAATAAGCCTCAAATACCTCCAAACTAAAACAGGTTCCTCGATCACTCACCAGAGTTTTTAGCACACCAAAACCGGCACACCGTTTTTATAAGATACAACAGCACATATCGAGAAAACGAATCAATGATTACTGAAATATGAACATTTCCCCGGCTGGTCATCACAAATGACCCAATATTGTCAACATGTACTCTTTCAAATGGCTTGATCGTAGGCGGAATCGAATGCAGCTCCCCTTTTCCTTTTCCCAGTTTCGTCACTACACACTGCAAACATGATGCGATATGTCTTCTCACATAACGCGTCATTCGCGGAAACCAATATTTTTCCATAATCCGGAACATCGTCCTTTCCACCGAAAAATGTCCCGCCAGATCATGACATTTTACTACTACGCTCTTTCGCATCGCATCCGGAACTACGTAAAAAAATTTACTTTTCGGTCCTGCGGCTACTTCAGTCACTAGATTACCCGCTATCAGACTATAATTTTTGATCGTTCCGATTTCTTCAATGGTTCTGTCGCGCAACGGTTTTTTTTTAAATGTCACGTAATCGTCGCAACTTTGCAACATCACTTGCCTGCGCATAAGCAACTTCTTCATGAACTTTTTGGAATTCAAAAATACGATGGTTTGACAATCGGTCACGATCTTAAAACTAATACCAATTAACACACTGCGCAAGCGCTCTGTACACCATACAACTGCCAATAATTCAAATCTACTAGAGTGATATTTACTTTCCGCTTCAGTAGTTTTCTTCAACACACAGTAAACTAATCGTAAATGGTTGTCTTAATCCCTTTGAAGTAACATACCAGCTATGCCCTGGCTACTAGCATCTGTATGTAACTCCGTAGATGATTTCAGATCATATAACTTGAGTATCGGCGCCTTCAGCAGACACTCCTTTAATTTTTCAAAAATTTTCATACATTCTTCATCCAAAACAGAAGGTACTCCACTTTTAGTTAGTTCGGTCAACGGTCGACACATGACCGCATAATTTTTAACCAATCGCCTAAAAACCCCTGTTGGACCCTAGAAACCTTACTTCATGTACATTCGTTGGTTCCGGAAAACTCTCTACCGCATTCAACTTAGTCGAACCTGGTTGAAGTCCTTTTCCACTCACTAAAAATCCAAGATAACTCACATGAATTTTACCCTCGATTTTACCTAATTCCCATTTCCGCAAATTCAGAGTTAGTTTGGCGTTTCTGAAAGCCTGTAACTACAGTATCAATCGCTCTATCAACTGATTCCATGATTGAGCCGGAATTATAACATCGTCCAAATAACAGCAACAAATCTTATTTTGCAACGGACCCAACACCAGGGTCATCAATCGTACGAATTCATAAGGAGGGTTAGTTAAACCAAACACCATGCGATTAAATTGCCCCGTCGTATCTGATGTAATAAACGCGGTTTTCGACTTTGCTTCTTCGACTTCTTGCCATTTGCCAAGTCTAACGTTGCAAAAATAGAGTTACCAGTTAGATGCGCTGCGTTTGCGCATTCAACTTGCGATAGTCTACTACCATTCATGAATCCCCATTGTTCTTGCGAACTAAAAGAACTGGCGACGCATAAGGACTCACCGTCTCTGAGACTATCCCGCTCTTTTTTAACTCTTCCATCTATTTTGCAATCGTTTCACGATTCTTGTTCGATGTTTTGTACGGCGCCACCCGCACCGGTACGTGATTATCAACGATGTCCATTTTACAGTCACATTTGTACAACCCAATTCGTCCAATGTAAAAACTAAAACTTTTTACAATACTTTTAGGGTCATCATCGAAATAAATAGGAGACGAATGATACTGGGAGTCGTCAAATTAACGAGAATTTAGAGATGATTAGTTGCCCACTTTCGCAATTCAAATCATCCAACCGAGAGCAAGTCAATTAATTGAGTTTAAAGAGATTGGGTTTCCTTTATAGTTTTACATCCCGTCAATGTCATCGATGTACACGTCTGGTAATATAAAATACTTGATCCTAGCGTAAGAGGACGATCCTCATCCTTAGCCAATCACACCAATATTCGAAGAGCTAAAAAAGGAGCCGCTGACATTCTGGAAGCGACAGTGTTAAAAGACTTTAAACATCAAAACTTTGTATAATGTTTTACTACTACGTAAATAAAAATATCTGTATTAATTTAGAATAGTTAAGCAGAGAGATTTAGCGCAGGCGTTCTCTCGCGTGCTTAGACATGCGTTCGGCTCTTAACATTTATCGGAATATTTTGATTAAGTAATTAGTAATTTTTGTATTTAATTTATGTAGTTATTGTCTTCGCGGATCTATTTTTATTCATATTATTTGTAATGGGTGTTCTGAAATACAAATGACTATTCTCAAATATAATTGATGGTTTCTGAAATGCAACTGACGCATTCTGAAATACAAATGACTATTCTTAAATGCAATTGATACTCTCTGAATTATAGAATTGACTAATCTGAGATACAATTGATGCTTTATGAAATTCAAATGCCTATTCTGAAATACAAATGACCGTTTCTAAAATACAATTGACTAATCTGAAATATAATTGATGCTTTCTGAAATGCAATTGACTAATCTGAAATACAATGGATGCCTCCTGAAATTCAAATGACTATTCTGAAATAGAAATGACCGTTTCTGAAATACAATTGAAGAATCTGAAATACAACTCATCAACTTATTCATTAGGTATTAGGCTAAGCTAAACCATCTTGTTGATCCATTTTTTATCAATTTTTGTCAGTATCAATAAAGATACGTATTTAAAACTGTTAGGAGACGCGATTGAAAAATGATGATAGTCTTCTAGAAAATGAATTAACCTTACAACAAGATGAAAGGATAATTCAAAACATTCAACAAAACATTCATTTAGGGTTTTGTAAAACAAGTAGCACAATAACTCATATTTACCAAAATACTAGACAAATACTTATAGCAATATTTGCGTATGATTTCAGCGATAATTTCACTATTGTGATGATCAGCATAATCATACGTTTTAGAAAATTTCAAGTCGCAGAATATCAGTAAAATGGAATAATCATATACTGTATCCCAAGTGCAAGCATTACTGTATACTGTAGATACATTACATTATAAAAATTATACATAGTTAAATAAATTATAAAGAAATTTAGTACAAACCTTTGATTCATATTCTCTACAGAGTGGTTTATAGGAGTTGGTGCCGCAAATATGAAGATGTCCTGATGGAGTATGGAATAGAATACGAAGATAATTTTGGCAATCATCTTCACTTTTCCCTTTTAAAATGCAGAGTTGTTCATGTGGTTCAGATGATTTCCATATAATTCCAGAATCTTTTCGGTCTTTAAAGTCAAAAATGGACAGATTGTAAATTTTATTTCTACCACCGACTAAAATAGACGTATCATCTTGATATAAAATAACAAAATAATCCGAAAAACTGTTGTTTCCAATAAAACCAATAGTTGATACTTGTTTTAAATTGTTTATCAGTTTTGATTGTGTATTTGGCAACCAACAATAGCAATGTTGAAGTAATATCAATACTATGGAAGTAACTAGTTGTATAAAAATGGTAGCATTTATTTGTGACAAAGTCATGATTGCTAAATCTAATGTTCAATCAGATTGGTTTAGTCGATATATTCCTTGTTTCCATCGGTTCTTGAGTCATTTTATCCATTGTGTCCCTGAAAAAACAATTAGTTAAGAAACAAAAGATATAAAATTCTAAAGTTAAACCACTTAATCTTCTAAAGTTGCAGACCGATTTTTACCAAATATTGAACCTATGTTTTGCGTACACCACAAGTGGTGAATGCTTTTAAAAAATCTGAAGTTTTTTAGTCAAAAAGTTGTAAAAATGCATAAGTTGTAATACCTGTCAGGAGGAATACTTGATTTGAACCAAATTTTGAATACATATTATTAAGGATATATGGAAGAAAATCCTGATGGAAGTTTCAGAATATTTAAATTGAATGAATAATCAAATTAAAAATAGTATGTGACCCTTATTTTACAACTTTAACCCTTAATATACCCTTTACAATCAAAATGCTCGGATTTAATTCAAATTTGGATTCCAGTAGTAATTTAAACTTATTTAACTTATCATTACCCTAGCTCCCTAACTAATAGAAAATCTTTAAAAAAGCTCATACGGAGACTCAGCTTCCTGACTACTGGTTATTAACATCAACATAGTTTCCTTAATACATAAATAACTAAATCTTGAAAACTATTTCAGCGATCCACACCAAATTGAGATCTTTACCAAATTTTTAACATGGGTTTCGTTTACATCCAGATGGTGATGGTGACATATGTAAATTCTAAATTGCATATTCAATTCCAATCTCTCTTTCCTTTATCATATCATATTTGCACAAACTATCAGAACTAATCAAGAAAATCTTGTCAGATCTAAACTCTGCTCAAATTTGCAAATTCGATTAACTGTACACTTCTCAGCATATTTAATTGGCTTACCTATCATGGACTAGACTTCTCATTCTCCAAATATTCGATGTTGCACTGTTACTACTTCGAAGAACAAGACGGTCCACTGTAATAAAAAGATTCGTGTTAATAACTTTAAAATACTACTGGGGTAATCGATACAATTCTTATGCCCACAAAATTTAGACTGGTCGCGGACATGCAGTTTTCAGTCGCGCAACAGTTTGATTTGCGAATGGGTAAACTACGCTCAAATATTCAACTAAACTTAATATCTGCACACAAAATAAATTTCCAAAAATCGCAATCGTTCCGCAATCGTTCAGTTGGTGTCAAAACACAACCAATTTAGTTTCACAAATTTACGGTTGCGTGCACATGTGTGCGGATCCTCATATAAATGAATGATAGTCACCCTCACTAAAAATTGCCAGTCTCTTTGCATAAGAGGCGAAAAATTAGTCCTAATGTGAATTGACTTTTTGGAGGTAAAAAGTCCTGTGCGCAAAAGAGTAGGGTTCTGATCCAAAACGCACTTGTTGATTTATAAAGCAATAGTTTGGATCACATTTTGACTACGCCAGTAATGAACTGGATGTTTTGGTGTCCAAATGAGTATATATTATAATCAAATGGTCTCTATAAAATGTATGATGATATCGTTACTTAACAACATAATTTTGCATAAATATTTATAAAATATCCCTACCACTGTGGGTAGATATACACGCTGCATTCTGAATACAATTGCCCTGAAACGGACACACACAGTCCGTTCAAATTCAACTCAAATGGGTACGCAATAAGTGTATGACGGAGAAGGATTTAAGAGAAGGACTTTTTAAAGCTAACGGTAAACGCAAATTGTGGAAGCGACAAACAATACCCTTCATCTCTTTTATTAGAGTTAGGACACAAATATTAGCATGAGACTACACCTTTTCCATTTGTAATTCAGAAAAACTCAAGCGTATTTCAGAAAATCTCAATTGTAATTCAGATTGATCAATTGTATTTCAGAAAATCTCAATTGTAATTCAGATTAGTCAATTGTATTTCAGAAAATCTCAATTGTAATTCAGATTAGTCAATTGTATTTCAGAAAATCTCAATTGTAATTCAGATTAATCAATTGTATTTCAGAAATTCTCAATTGTAATTCAGAAAATCACAATTGTAATTCAGAAAAACGCTAAATTTTATTCGTAATCTTTAGTCAATTGTAATTCAGAAAATCTCAATTGTAATTCAGAAAGCTACAACTGCAATTCGAAAACACGCAAAGGTATTTTTACATTTTTTTAATTTATTAAAAAAAAATTGAACTATAAAATTCTTTAACAAATATACTCGCAAATATACAACGTATTTATTCTCCTACTGGCATATTATCTAAAGCTAATGCTGCAGCATGATGTATTGTAGAGTGCTGGGCTGCCCGTGCGCAATCACCTCCTACAATAGTGTTTTTTGCTTGGTCAATAATTTGTTCGAGGTAAACTAATCTTTGCTCTATAACACCTGGACCAGTAACTTGGGGTATGCGGAGCTTAGTTTTAACAAAACATTTTATTTTTGACCATATATTTTCAATCGGGTTAAGCATGGGCGAATATGGTGCCAACCTTAAAAGTTTTGCCGCAGTTCCGGCAAAAATTGCTTCAATACGCGAATGGCAAGGTGCGTTATCACAAACAACAACCAAATCGGCTATTTGGTTTCCCATATCTTGCCACTGTTGGAATAACTTTGCAACCCAAGCATTTGCCAAAATCGAAGTAAACGAACCTCTTCGACGTTCCATAATTACTACTCCGGCAGCTGAAATGGCGCCTATCAAATGAATGTTAGGACCTCTTGCTGCTGGAAGCTGTTGAATTGCTCTTGCTCCAGCTCGTGCGCGACCCCTTGTACGCCGGCAAAATAAGTTAAAATTTGTTTCGTCTATCCAAATAATTTGTTTTCCATCTTTTAAAAATTGGTTTAGAGCCTGAACATATTCAGCTCTTTTTCTGCGATTTTCTTCAGAGTTCATAGTTATTGGCTCCGTATGAACCTGTTTTACGGTATAAAGTCTGTTTTCTAAGTAATTGCTCACAGTGTTTAAACAAATTAGTTTTTGAAAAACATGCGTACATTTTTCTTGGATCTGCTTTAAGGTGTAATCACAATTTTCTTCTACCCATCCAATCATTATATTTATTTCGTCTTCATTAAGAGTTTTTGGTTTAATTCCTCCTTTATTTAACAGTTTTTCTCGCCCAGAATTCACCCAGTGAAACGCAGTCTTATAGTTCAAACCTAAAGTTTTAGCTAAGCTAACCCAGTCTTGACCTCTATTGGCACACGAAACAACTCTTTTACGATCTGCATCCGTGTTAATTTTATAACGTTTTCTTTGTATGTTTTCGCTTCCAATTAAAACATTTCGACAAATTGGACATAAAGGATCTGGAAGATTAACTATGGGACCTGCACATTTTGTATGAAGTAGATGTCTACATGGTAGAAATCGTGTAACTGGGTTTCTTGACATGGAGACCCGACAAATAGCACAATTATCTTTTAATTCCATTACGAAAACTAAACTATTTTTACAACGACAATTACTGATTGTGACAAAAAAGTTTGTAAATGACATAAACCTTTTCCAAAGTAACTTGATAAAAATATATTTTCTGTATAATAACATAAAATAGTATATTCTGCAACGAGTGCGGAATGAGAATATTCAGCCCGAGTGAAAATTTGTCACACGAGCCGAAGGCGAGTTTGACGGTTTTCACGAGGGCTGAATATTCATTCCGACGAGTTTCAGACTATACTTTTTCTAATACTATCGTCAATTAAAATATGTCAGTTTGAGTCGCTGTCTAGTACCTATCGCTTTTAGGCAATTAGTTCACAGATGTCGCTGCTATAATATATGTATTAATAAACAAAATTAGTTATAAAATGTCATAAAGAATGTTCTAAATATGAATGATTTAGTTAATTGACTTATAATATTACTAATATCAACAATTAATAAGTTAAATGAATAATTCATTAATCAAAATACAATAGCTTAATGTTGCGTCAACTTCCATGAGATGGCGCCACATGTGGTCATTCTATCACTTGTGTAGGAATGAATATTCTCGCACTTGTTGCAGAATGAGTACATTCTCAAATTAAAATTAGTTCAAGAATGTTATTATTCTAAAATAGTATTAGAAAAACATTATTCTGAATTACAATTAAGATTTTCTGAAATACAATTGAGATTTTCTGAAATACAATTGAGATTTTCTGAAATACAATTGACTAATCTGAATTACAATTAAGATTTTCTGAAATACAATTAACTAATCTGAATTACAATTGAGATTTTCTGATTTACAATTGACTAATCTGAATTACAATTGAACTTTTCTGAAATACAATTGACTAATCTGAATTACAATTAAGATTTTCTGAATTACAACTGGAAAAGGTGTAGTTCTAATTAAATTATAATTTACAAAAATATTTATTTTGACATTCGTTTTGACATAAAAATTTCCGCTGAAATTTTCTACTGCTTGGTGTAGTAAGATAAAATTTCCGAAAAATTTTGTTGTTACCATGGTAATTTATTCAAATGCAACGTTTCTATTGGTCGTAAATTAGTATGGTGCGATTTTCGCTGTAATAAAACTACTGTCTTATATTTGATGTCAAAGTGACCAAAATGTAACGCCATGTGCGAGTATTCACATGCGAATTAAATTGTCGTTCAAAATTTGAATGTTTTAGCTGCTACGAGAACTTGATGTGGCATCCGTAAAATTTTTGGCATTGTCATTTTATTGTTTTGATTCACTCGGTTTAACAATCTGTTGTATAATCACAATTCAGAGTTCTTCGCACAAAACGATAAAAATTGCACAAAGGACATTAAAACTTTTATGGATAAATTAACAGTATTACATAAACATAAGTACATGGCCAAGGAGAACATGATATTGTTTATTGGGTGACGAACGTATTAAAATATGTATCCCCATGGCGCTTACGGGCGCAAAACGTTAATTTAAATTATGAATATGAGGTATTATACAGTTCGCTCGTTGTACTGTTCGCAACTCTTTCGCATTTTGCTATTCGCTGCATTTCCGCAAACCTACCGTTTTTTTTTTTCATTTTTCATTCATTCGCTTTTTCGCTATTATCTCTACCTTCGTTTTCTCTGCTCATTTTCCAAACCACCGCTTTTCCTTTCTCTTTTTTTTCTGCTTCTTCAGCTTCGCTTTTCGTGTCGTACCTTCAGGACGGGGACTAGCAGCGAGCTCACCGCTGACAGCCACAGAACGCCGAGGTAAGTGCAATTAATTCACTATTCGCCGTTTTTTCTCTTATGCTTATTCTCTTTATTTTGGTTGCGAAATCAATCGGACTTCGCCGCATTAACAATTTTGGTCCTTCGAGCCGGAAGGACCAAAATGGTTAGAATTTGGAATTAGGAATAGAATTTGGCACTGACAAACATATGAAATATATATCATTAAATATATAGCCAACCATCTAAAAGAAAAATGCGTAGCTATGCTACTTTTCCACTCATTCACGGGAAGTGATACTACTTCTTCCTTCTTTGGGAAAGGAAAAAAAAGTGTTGGGAAGCATAAGATGTCTTTTCAGATGTAACCTCCAACTTTTATAGGTTTGATGCTTGAGAGAGTGTGTACAAATGAGAAAGGAAGAAAGGGAATGGAGGGAAATACTAGACGAAAAAGGGACAGAGCGGAATGGATGAGAAGGGTTGCCGGGGCAAGAAAAGAGCAGCAGAGAAAAGAGCAGCTCTGTGTAAATCAAGGACGATGATGATAGGCAATATATGGGAAGGAAAAGCGTTATTATTTTTTTATATTTTTGTTATCACTGATTATTTTATATTTTGTTTTTACGATATAATCTGTGTTATGCAAATATATATGTACTGGAAATTCTTTTATAAGCCGATAGGCAATGAAATAAATAAATAATTAAATTAAGGTATAACCATAATAATGATAATACTGGATGGAAATTTAATATACACGCCACTAGCGACTTCATTTAAATACTTGGGGTACTAAAATTAAACGTCATTTGATGAAAAATGGGGCAGAACGATTTGTCGAGATGGGTCTGTTCAAAAATTAACTTAATTTGGATTAATATATTCATGGTTAAAACAATTTGCTTTTACTCAAAAGTAGAAGTATTAAAACTTTAACTTTCTAGGCTACAGGCTTAACTTCCTTAACTTCCTAGGCTAGGCTGTTTACTATTCTGTGATACTATAGATAAAGAAGATATAGATCGCTGTCTCTTAACTACCGTGCGTCACTTAGAGTTGGCTTGTTCATGGAGGAATCACTGCAAAAATTGTCGGTAGTGATTACGTTTAGCGGGTGATTCAAATTTTATTTTTGGAGGAAAATTTGAATTAAAAGGTTTTTTTTGCAAATAAATGTTGTTTCTAAAGTGAATATTAATTTTATTAGTATCAATATTATAGCCAGAGGCATCTCGGAGTACCTGCTGGCTATGATCAAAAGCTACCTCAGCGAGAGGATCTTACTGGTAGACAAAACACCAAAGGAAGTCACATGTGGGGTCCCCCAGGGCTCTGTCCTCGGGCCCCTGCTCTGGAATGTGCTGTACGAGGGAGTGTTACGGCTGACGATGCCACCAGACTGCTGGCTGGTTGCTTTTGCAGACGACTTAGTGGCGGTCTGCGCTGCCAAAACAGAGGAAAACGTGGCCACTAAGGCAGAAACGGCTATCAGCAAAATCAACCAGTGGATCGTGGGCAAGGGGATGGCGCTTGCCCCCGAAAAGACCGTGGTTACCTTCCTTACTGGAAAGAAGCGCGTCAGCGAGATTACCCTAAGCATTCTAGGAAACCAGGTTAATGTGAGTCAGAAAATGAAGTATCTGGGAGTGACCATCGACAAAGGACTGAATTGGAGCAGCCACATAAATGAGGCTAGCATCAGGGCGGAGAATGTGGTCAGGGCACTAGGTATAATAATGCCAAGAACATGCGGACCGAAGGCCAAGACCCGCAGGATCCTTGCCTCTGTTGCTACGTCAGTGCTGCTCTATGCGGCGCCAGCGTGGGCACCGAGGGCACTCAAGGTACAGCGGAACCGAGACAGGCTGCTGAAAGTCCAGCGAAGAGTGCTGATACGGGTTAGCTCGGCGTACAGAACGACTTCGACGGTGGCACTGCATACCATAGCAGCTGCACCCCCGATTGATTTTGTCGCCATAGAACGGGCGAACAACTATGGAGCCGACGGAGCTGGGCGTGCACACAACAGAGTGACGCTCAGAAAAAAATGACAAGAGCGCTGGAGAGACGCCAAGGAAGGAAGCTGGACGAGGGTACTCATCCCTGAGGTGGGACCATGGGTGGACCGCAAGCATGGCGAGATTGATTACCACGTCACCCAGTTCCTCTCGAGGCATGGGTGCTTTAAAAAGTACCTTCACAAAATTGGCAGGCAGCAGGAACCTGCCTGCTGGTTGTGTGAAGAGCCCGAGGAGGAAGTATCAATATTATAATACGGGCCGGTATTTTCAGTTATAAATAAAGTTATAAATAGTTATTTGACGGATAAATTTTTTTGACGGTTGGACAGTTAGTTAGTGATGTTATATATATTATATTAGCAACACGGCTATCTTTTCATCAAATTTGATAACATAACCTCTAATTTTTGTGTTGATGTGCCGGGTTTTATTGTTTAGTATAATAAAAGTGTTAATGGTGTTAATAAGTACTAGTGTAAGTGGTGTTAATGGTGTTAATAGTGGTGTTAATTACTTACACTATTAACTATGTTGTTAATAGTGTAAGTGGTGTTAATAATGGGTAAATGTACCGAAGAGAAAAGGAAAAGGGAACCCAACTTTACCGATGTAGAAAGAAAACAATTAATAAAACTCACTTTGGAAAAATCTAATATAATTTAAAACAAAACAACGGATTCAGGGACTTGGAAACTCAAAAAAACAACTTGGTACTCACTTGCAGCGGCTTTTAATGCTAATCTGGGTAATAAATAAAATGCAGGGATTTTTCATAATGCAGGGACTAACAGGTCGGTGGATACGCTTCGCCACAAATACGAAGGGCTAAAAAAAGATTTAAAAAATAAAGTAACATACAACAAACACAAAACTTTTGCAACAGGAGGAGGTGTTCCAGTTTACAAAAATATCAATAATGAAGAAAAAGAACTTCTGCAGCTATTGACTATAAATGTTAATGGTTTACCGTCTATCGCTGACTCGGATGCAGAACTTCCCAGAACAAGTAAGATTTTTCATCTCGGTTTAATTATATGTTAAGTTATTTTTTTTACAGTATGCAACCTTGGTTGTGTTAATTGTTAATCTTGAATTAATTTTATTTTATTTTAGCAATTTCTGGTGAAAGATTGTGTCTCGGACTACAAACACAGAATGACCAAATTGCATCGGAAGCAAATTATGAGATCCCTATAGATGTAGAAGAAGTGTTAGAGGGAAATTTTGAGGTTGATAAAATTAATTGTATAATAATCGAATCCCATATTAAAAATAAATTCAAAAAGAAAAATACCGACTAAACAAGTTGTGAATTCAAAATTTGATACTTTGCTTCAATCAAAACAAGAATTAATAGATTTGCAAAAAAAATATTTTGAAGAAGAACAGAAACAAAAAATTATAGAACACAACAAACAGGTGGAAGCTTTAAATTTAGAAATATTGTTAAACAAACAACAATTAGATTTAAATGTTCAAAAATAGTGTATTTATTAAAGATAACTAACTAATAACTATATGTAGTCTATTTTAATGATAACTAAAACCCTTTTTTTGTAGACGTCCGTACTATGTGTATTTCAAAAATATCTTAAATATTCAATTATTTATACTATTCATTTAATAACAAATTTCTGAAATATGCTATCATATCGTTACGTGCTTCGGCACCATCAATATTCACGTTATTTTCAATCTCTTCATCTTGTTGATTATTATCTTCATCTCGATCTTCATTGTCTCCTTCAAATATTTCTTCATTTTGCTCGCATGCTATATTATGCAAAATTGCACATGCAACTGTAATTTGGGCTAATTTTAATTCGAATTGGGCTAATTCTAATTTGCATCTTATTCCCAAACTAAGAACTAAAAAGCAACGCTTCCAAATTCCAAAAGTTCGTTCCACCACATTTCTGGTTCTTATTTGAGATTCATTATACAAATTTTCATCTTCTCCATCTGGATTCTGAATTGGTGTAAGAAGATATTTTTTTGGAATATTTCTATTTCTAAATACTTCAGCGTTGTCACCACCAGGAGACTGTAGTTTTACATGTGTACAGTCGATAGCACCAATAACTCTTGGAAAACGTGCCAAATTTTAAAAGTCTGCCATTACTCTAATTTTCGTTTGTTCTGTATGCGGAAATTTTACATACACTGGTCGTAAGTGACATAAAGCTGTGACTACTTTATTTATAATTCTCCCACAAGTTGATTTGTGAATAGATGCATGATCTCCAATAGTAATGTAGAAAGCCCCAGTGGCTAAAAATCTTAGCGTTAATAATAACTAATCCATTGGTTGAATTCTCCTATTTAAATTCCTGTAATTAATAAAAATAATTTAATTAATTTAAAAGTGTACCATTTTTTTTTCTAAAAACTGAATTAAAATCTGTGTAATTTGTTAAAGCAGATTTTTCTGCAGCATTTCTAAAAAATGCATACCACTTTTTTAAAACCTGTTCAAATGTCGTTGATCAAAAACTGCAACCATGTGAATGAAAAAGTTGCAGCAGTTTTCGATGCTGCATCAAAAAATGCATGAAAAAATTATCATCAGAACATAGATTAAAGCAATTTTACAATTTTTGAGTAGATGTGGCTACTGCCAAACCGACTACCAAACCGTAAATTGAATTTTTAAAAGTTAATTATCTAAAATCTTAACCATTCTACTTGGTGTTGCAATTGATCTTCTATTTGTTCCAATATAAATGATACAGTAGCTTTGGATAACCGGTATCTTTCAACAAATTCTGCATCATTCCAAAAGTGAAAATGATCTACACGACGCCGAGTTGTGTATGTTCTATCAACGTTAACTTGGTTAATAATTTCCAAATTATCATTGTCGTTGAGAATGTCCAACTCCTCTTCAAAATCGTCTAGGCCAAGTACAATATCCATTATTGCTTACACTATTTTTAAACAAAAATATAATATATTGTGTTTTCTCTCTGTAGATTATGAGTAATAAAACAAATAGAATGAAAATTTACTTACCTGATGGGAATATGAATATACCACACCAAAATTGCACCCCAAAATTACACCATTACAAAATATAATTATATTATATTAGTTATCTATGATTACACCGTTCAAATTTTAAAATCTTAAATGTCAGTTGTCAAAATCTTACCACTATTTGTCGAATAAACTCTTATTTGGTACTTGAAGTAGCCGATAATATATGTCCCAGATAACTATAAAATATCTGGTAGATAAAGTTATTGGCAAGTGAAAAAATAGCAGTTTTGGTTATTTATCGAATAAAATTTATTTCTAACTTTATTTAGAAGTGAAAATACCGGGCCTAATAAAACTAAATTTAAAATTTGGAAATAACATTTAATTTTGCTGAAAATAATACAATATAATATACTGTTTATTGTATAAATAATAAGAATTGGAGAAAAAAAGTCTAAGAATTGGAGCTAATTTAGTAGAACCACATAATTGTAGTTCCTGTATCAGCCAATGATTTACATGGACTGTCTTGCTCACACAATAGTGGTACAATGACAGACATCAATCTCTTAAGGGCAAGAAACCGCCTTGCAAATATATGCGTAAAACGTTGCTTGGCAGCTCAGGGCATTTAACGCGGAAAAACAGTTTCAGACGCTATTAATTATCCTAGAAAATATATAATGGTAGATTTAGAGACAGAACAGATAAAGCCACAAATGGACGGAAAAATATTTTTTTATTATTTTTTTTTTACTTAATTAATGGCTATTCGAACAAATCTTTCGTCAAAATATAAGTATTTTTTTTTTCTAATTTTTGGTAGCATTGGAAATTTTGTGGGGATCATAACAAAGCCGCAAACTGCTTGACCACTTTTTGAAAATTTTTCACACCTCTCGACCTTTCGTATGTTCTCGGCTAAAACACGTGGCAAATAAGTCAGATCTTGGTCCATCTATTCTTTAACAGATGTCGCAAAATTTGCAGTGAATTTAGATAAGCAAAACCATATTTATTAGTGTAAATAATCAAGTTTTAATAAATTGGCGTCTACGAATTTTTGCAGATACATTTTTAAGCGCCTGGCCGCTCGTGCTCGTAGAAAACAGTACCTTATTGCCAAAGCAATATTTTTCCTTTACACCGTTCTACTTCTATTATTGTTAATTTAATTACAAAATACACAATAATACCAGTTTAATATTAAAGTTTCAGGATTCCAAATATTTTTTAATTTTTGTTATTACCGTAAATCGGTGGTTTTTAATACATTTTATTCAAAGCACCTTGCAGTGATCTTTTAAGGTTTGTAATGGTGTCTTGTGACACGTCGGGGTAAGATATTCGTAAGATATTCGTATTGAATATCTACCCGGAAAACAGAACGTTGTAGCTGATACGCTGTCCCGTCCATTAACTGATTTAGACACCATTAACTGATTTAGACTCGCATTTTAATGTTTGTACTGTTTCAGTCCTGTTACCAACAGAATCTGCTAGTGAAATTCGTGGACACCAACTCGATGATCCGGATATTGCCGCTATTGTTGAATGTTTCGAGGCCGAAAACCAAGACGAAGTGAATCTTGTCCGCTGGACTGATTGTGGCTACGTAATGTTCGATGGCTTGCTATACCATTATTTACCTGAAAGCGATTTAGAAGAAGCTCAACTGGTAATTCCACGTGAAAATGGTACTTAAGTTATTATCAGAATGCCACGACTCTCTATTGGCTGGACACAATGGACGCGAGAAAACGTATAGACGTTTACCGGTCGCTATTATTGGGCAACTATCCGAAGAGACGTGGCAAAATACATTGCGCAATGTATTGCTTGACAGAAATATAAGCCAAGCAACTTGAAGCCTGCGGGTTTACTCCGAATTCCAGTGCTTTGCCAACGATTTGAGACTTTAGCCATGGATTTGGTGGGGCCTTTACCGGTGACATCTAGTGGTGATCGATGGGTGTTTGCTATTGAGTGTACCTCGACCCGTTGGATGGAGCTGTTCCCGTTAGTACAAGCCATCACAGAAGCATGTGCTCGTTGCCTCATTGATGAAGTCATCTTACGATATAGTACACCTCGACGCGTAATTAGTGATAATGGCGTACAATTTGTCGCAGAAGTTATGCAACAAGTCGCACACTGCATGGGGTTCAAACAAAACCTGATTCCGTTATATCATCCGGTAGCCAACCCAGAAGAAAGAAGAAATAGAGACATTAAATTGGTGCTGTCTATTATATTTGATTCCAAACATCGCAACTGGAGCGAGGCTTTTCCGTCCATTCGATTTGCTCTGAATTCCGCTGTAAACGTTGCAACTGGTTATAGTCCGGCTTACTTAAATTTTGTGCGAGAGCTTCGTACTCCACAAGAAGTCACCCGAGATTTACGAACGATTGTTGACAACGAGAACATGATTCCTGAAATTACCTCGTACCTGAAGACGATTGCCCAGACTATGGATGACGCTCGGGAAAGGCATGAACAAATCCAGGACCGTAATAAGAAAACTGTCGATAAACACCGGCGGGAAGGTGTACGATATGAGATAGGTGCGCGTGTGCTTGTTGATACGCATGTCCTAAACCAGAGCTCAAAACAATTCACCAGCAAATTTGCACCTCGCCGAAATGATCCCTACATCCTGACAAAACAAGTGTCGCCGACTTCATATCAGGTAGCCAGTCTAGCTGATCCCGATACGCCTTGGGGTTCCTATCATGTTTCCGCCTTGCGCCCTTTTATGGAGGATAAAAATACACCGGAAGTGACCCCGGTCTGTACGATAAGAAAACGTGGAAGTCCACGAAAGGTTGTAAAAGAATCCGAAAACAATCTTGGATCCGCTCCGGAACGTATCGCTGATCCAAAAGGGGAGGATGTAATGGAACGGTGTCTTGTGACACGTCGCGATACTCTAGACACTACCAGAAAGAAGCAACTGCGCATACGCCGTGTGCAACCTCGCCGGAAAAAGATCATTAGTCGTCGTTAAGAAACCAGAACCGGCCGCCATATAACCTCGTGTTACATTTTACTACATTTTGTATGTTTAATCGCGTTTTGATTATAATAAATCTGTTTAAAGTTAATACCGTTATTATTTAAACTTCGTAAAGAAAGGGATTCTTTACAGGTTGATTTTTGTTTGTTTTTGCACAGCCGGGATTATGTTACGGTTCACTGTTAGTTTTTATTTCTTCTTTATTTCTTTCTTTATTGAAATAAAAAAAAATAAACAAACGGCTTATTGGCAATTTTTCTTCTTAATACTAATATTAATATAATATTGATTCACAAACTATGAATATATACTGAAGTTTTATTTTAATAAATGAGTAACTCGAGATATAAATTAATTGCTATCTGAATCGGAACATAGATATTACCGAAATAGTACCGAGTTTCTAATTTCTTAGAATAAAATGGAAATTTTATTCTAAGAAAATATGATTAAATGAAATTTGAAATAGTTACAATAAAATTCGACTGTGTAAACTCGCAGTGCTACAGCAAGACTGGTTTAAAAATAGTTCGCAATTGTCCGATAGTACAAGAAGTGCCCTCAAGTTTTTTACAACATTTGTATCCTAGCGAGTATAGTTCTTTTTTTACAACATTGGTATCTTGGCGATTATAGTTGTTTTTATCTGTACAACTTTCACAAAATATGTGAATGTAATTTTACATTACTTTAAAAACCTGTGAATTGACCAAACATATTCCCCGCCTTGAAATCATTAGGGATGATTTAAAGTTACTTTACAATTTATACATATATAAATGCTGGATGATAGTAATATTGAAAACTTATTGAAAACAACAAATTAATATTAAACGCGAGTATTTCAATTCTTATACTGTAAGACATTAATACGATAAATAAATTAATTATAATTCAAGCTAAAAATTATTAATCATCAATAAATTGCTAAATAACGGCCAAATAACAATAAATAATATGCATATATGTGTATATATATATATATACAGAAAAACAATATTCTGACGTCTCTTTCATTCTATTCAGCTGCAGCTTCTATTGGGAGAACACAAATTTTAATGATTGCTCTTTTCAGAATGCTGTGGTGCGTTTTTACTGTGACAACTCGAATTCTGTTGTCTTTTCCAGGGTAAACTTCAACTATGCGTCCAAGCCGCCAATTACGGGGTGGGACGTTGTCCTCTTGAAGTACTACCAATGTACCGGGTAATACAATATTATCCCTTTTGATTCTCCATTTTCCAGGCTGTTGTAGAGTGTGTAAATATTCGAAACTCCATCTTTTCCAGAAATGTTCAACTTTTTGCTGTAGTTGCTGGTATTTCTTAAGACTGTTTGTAGGGATGTCCATCATCTTCCGAAAAAGATGTTAGCGGCGCTCCAATTAGGAAGTGTCCAGGTGTGAGCGGTTGGAAATCATTTGGATCATTGGATAAAGGACTTAATGATCTAGAGTTCAAAATAGATTCTATTTGTGTCAACACGGTATAAAAAGCCTCAAAATCTAATGGATTATCGTTCATAACTGTTTTTAAATGAGTTTTAAGGGACTTAACCCCTAACTTTCATAAGCCGCCATAATGTGGCGATTTAGGTGGTATAAAATTCCAATCAATTCTATTTGATACTAAAAAATGTTTAAAATCGGTATCATTGTTAACTAGCTTGGTCTGAGCTCGATACACGTTAGACAACAAATTGTTTGCTTCAACGAAATTTTTAGCGTTATCAGAGAAAATATCTGAACATAAAACCCTACGTGCAATAAATCGTTTAAGTGCATTTAGAAAACCATTAGTCGTTAAATCACTGACAATTTCCAAATGAAGTGCTTTTGTAACGAAACAAACTATTACGCAAACATATTAGTGCGGTATTTAAGCCAAAGTAATCTGCATTTTGTGATTAAAGCATGAAATTTTAACCATAATAAAAATTTTTAAAATTTTTTAAAAAATAATAAAAAATTGGATTTTTGTTATATACTCATAAAATTTGAAGCATACAATACCCTTAACCAAATACCCTTATCCAAAATACCCTTAACCCCCCGCCACTACTTTTCTAAAAATGCGAATAAATCAAGTATTTAATGTGATCCACTAAAGAAATTTACATTTTTGCCTTTGTGTATACTCCCAAAAATTTTGTTACAGACTCGGACCCCAGTACAGAAAAAAATATTAGTAAGTGCTACAAACCCCTTCCTCCTTCCCCACTAAATGTTTTAGGAAAATTAATAATGAAATAAAATATAATAATTTATTTTAACGGTTTAGGTAAACATTATAGAATAAAACAAAACAATCCTATAGAAACGGGTGAATATTGAGTAAATACATAAATAATCCCCCCACCCTAACTGGAAGCGGCGCATTTCCCATCACATGCACACAAAGGTGTGCAAGCTAACATCGCCTTTCGGCATGCACATCTGCCGGAGCAAGACTTTTTACATCCACATTTTACCAACTCTTGGCACGTTTGGCTGGCATCTGGCAGAGTGGTCCAAAGTGGTGCCCAACCCTGTTCTCCTGAAATCCATCCTCAGTTGGAAGGACTTGGAGTGTCTAGCAACAATTTTAATGAATTGCTCCAAATAAAACCACCTTGGAATGTAGCTCTTCTGGCATGCTGTATGAGTGCGTCGCGGGTTGGTGGGATGTTTTCAATTGGTCTTCCTTTGCCTAGAAGTCGCTTCCTAGATTCCTGTAACTATTTTAATCACATTAGTAAAATTTTTACAAATTCAAGAATTAATCAATAGATAGAATACTTACTGTAAGAACAGGGCTAGCGCGTTCAAAGAGATAGACTGTAAATGCCTCCATATTATCCCAACCTTCTTTTAAATTTCCAGTGGTCATTTTTAAAAACGAGTCGGTGACCTGCGGGTAATTATTCCACACTTCCCATGCCGTCTTTTTTCCGATGCCATGAAATGATGATACCGTATCACAACCGGTGTACGCGTGAAATATAGGAAGTGCTGCAGATTTTTGTGAATCCAACGCAGCTGAAATCTCATGAGTTGGAATATACTGTTTATTTTTACCAGTTCAAAAAGATACCCACAATTTTTCGACCTTAAGTTTTAAAAACATGGATATAGCTATGACTAAGACGTTGGTGTCCACCGTTCGTATCGTTATTTTCTTAAGGCCACGTCTTGATGCATCCATAGCATAAACCATGAGTCGGGAATCAGCCTCCTCGTGTGAGCATGGAGCTAGGCCATGCAAGTCATCTCGATCTGAAAAACATAGTACATTTTCTTCCAAAGTGGAATATATTTCCGAAGAAATATTGGCGTTTAACAAGCTACGAGCAAGCAGTTCCTCGCAAAAATTTATTCCAATCTTTAGGAAAAGGTGTAGTTGGCAATACGTGCATCTTTGTACCTAATCCCCGTTTCAAGCGTTCAAACTTTTTCAGACTATCTTCTAGATAACGGTCCCATACAACATCCAGTCTGTGTACTCCAGATGCCATATTTTGAATATAAGGAATGAATACTGAGCTAGCATACTTCCTAAGTGTAGTGGCTGATGTACTTTTTGGTAGCATATTCAAAACGGCCGCACCATCTAGAAGCATGGTTTCAACTTTTGGTGAAGATACATGATTCGATCCTTTGCTTGCCTTTACAAGAAGAGGTACAAGTTGCGATTTGGCAGAATCTCAAAGCACACCATCCTTGCTTAGAGAAAGTGGACATTTCCGCAGTTCATGTTGTAAAAATGTATCCAAGTCGCCTGGAGGACTCTGACTAGATATGTACATTTTGGTAATTATTGCACAGTTTTTTTTGAGATCGTTGACTTTCCCTTGTATTTTATTTACTTGTTTCGGAGTTGAGCTAAATAGTGGAAATTTGTTGGTCTTAATAGTATCGGAAATGGGTTTTGTGCAAGTTTCAAGCCTTTCTTCTACAAAATTCAAGTACTGTTTTAACCCTTTTGCCTGTATGGTTTTAACCGTTTCAACAACATCATCGCCTGCAATGTGCCTTGTGTCTATTTGGTAAAGCTGTTTTAAATTGTCACTGAAAGGATTTCTATAGGTCTCGAATGTTTTTTACAAGGGAATCCAAATCATTTTTGAACTTGGTATTCATTGCTTTTGTTTGATCATAGTGATTACAATTATCAACGTTGATGCACCTGGATTCAAAATTACATACCGCTTGACTGAAAACTGGACCAGCCATTGTCTACTTTCTCATTGAGTAATCATTTTCTGTTAAACCAACTACCCCTCCGTTACCCTTAATATATGCATTCATTTGTTCATGAACATGATCAAGCCTTATTGCAGAAAAGTTTCTTTTAGTTTTTCTTACTACAAAAAATCCATCATTGAATGCTTGAGAAACATCCGGTAATTTTTGTTCCAATGTCACCAAATATTTTTTATGACATCTACTGTAATGAACATGATCTAAAGCAAAAAACCAAAGAATAATATTTAGCAAGCATTGCTTATAAGGATTAAAATTGGCTTCACGGATTGAGCGAACCAGTTCCAGCATTAAAGTTTCCAAATACAAAACAGTATCCCAGAATAAAAATTGTGGCTGCTTATCTCGTGAATCATTGCGCTAATTGTCGAATGACTTAGGATTTACATTATTGCAACAGTACGTTCGATAGGCATTTTGTTGAAGATTGTATAAAGCTGCAGCAGTAATTTCATGAGCATATCTTGTTCTTTTAACATGCGAGGCTTTAAAAACTGCAACTGCTTTTCCTTCCGTAGTTACTTCAGATGCGGTTAGAATTTTTTACCAACCACTTCCCTGCATCCAATGACCTAACATTCGATGTATTGTCATTTCAATAAGGAGGGTGTCCATTAAAATAAAGAATTCACTTGGAGGGTGTCCATTAAAATAAAGAATTCACTTTGGCTAAAAATACTATTAGGCATAGAAAATTGTATCTGTTTGCACAGAGCGTACAAGAGTTGGTCGACGGTGAGCACTGGTGTTTGTCCTGGATTAAGGTGTGGTACTGCATTTTTACGACCCTCATGGCATGTAACATCATTGAATGAGAGTGTGAGGTTTCTTTAAAAATCGGCAACATTGCTGTATGACTTATTGGTTTTTTTAAGGAACGGTTTTTTAAAGCATGATATGAAGACCAGTTTAAGCAGTAAACATCGGATATAGATGCTTCTAACCATTCTTCTTTCTCTCTCACAATACCCCTAAACCACTTAAATTCTTGAGTAAATGAATGATCCAAAGGAACCATTGTAACTTTTTTTTTATTATCTAAATATGGCGGAACAACAGTGTAGCTGTCGGGTAAGTCTATTAATTTTTGGCTTTTTATTTTATCTATTTCACTAGTGCAGCGGTCTCTACCGGAATTTTCAAAAGCGGGATGCTGCATCAAAGTAATGGCAGTTCCATGAAAGGAACCTTCTGCATTTGTTGAGCTTGGATTGTGGTCTATATTATCGGCAGCACCTGTAGTGAAGATGCCGGTCTTGAGTGAAGGGGGGCAAGCTCCGTTTTCTCGGTGGTAATAACTACAGATCTCATTTGCAGCATCAATATTGTCAACAAACGTTGATAAAAATACTTAAACCAAGTCTATACATCGAATCCACAAGCTCTTTGCTTCTTGTCTCTCCATGCAATTTCAAAGCAACATAAGTTGGAAAAAGAACATCAATATTATGGCGAGTTCTAGTGATTGAATTTGACGTTTTTTTGGCTTTTGTGGCGTTAAAAACAATCAACTGACTAATAGTTAGTATTGCTTGCTCAACGTTATCTTTGCCAGGAGATGTTGCGGTCATCATAGATCCAGGACTTCGAAGTATCATGCCTACTAATAATAGCAATGATGTGGGAACTGAGTTTTGTTGGCATTTGTCATTAAAATCTTGGATATTAGTAGAAGTTATATTAAATAACTCTCTGCGAACTAGTTCAACAGCATTAGATAAACATTGGGTATCTGAATCAAAATCATAAGATGTTGTTTCTCTAACTGCACTAGTTACATCATACTTAAATGACAACATCACTCCAGTTCGGTCTTGGCCATTGTAGCACTGTAGATCGGGACAAATTGCAAGCAACCGATCTTTTAAACGTGTGTTGTGGACATTTTCTTCTATTCCGAGATCACTAAATCGCTTTTTATATTCGTCTGCAATTTCCGAGCGCTTGAATACGGGGGCAATATCAATTTCTACATTTGTAGCGATTTCTTTCAAATGTGCAATGAGTTCTGTAAGGACTACCGCCCTTGTCTGTCTATCTCTATTATTTTCAGTTTCATTTTGCTGACTAAGGTATTTTTGCAATCTGTTGTTTAAGTTGGTCATACAAATATTGTGATAATCTATATCGGCGGCTATGCAGTCGGAGGGTCCTAGTTTCGCTAAGAGAACTGTATCTTCTAACGTTACGATTGATCGGATAGTCGAACTTTTTTCGTCAGTCTCTACCCTATAAAGTGGTCGCAGTTTGTCCACATTGCCTGGTTTCATACAGAAAACACAAGCACCAATTTTGTACTGCTTTACTTCAAAACGTGTTTTAATTGTAGTGGTTGGAATATCTTCGCTTGGCTGATTGTTTTTATTTTCCAGAGCTTTAACTAATTTGGTACTGGAAATTAAATCATGACAAGATCTATGATATTTCGCCTCCTTTGCTCTAAGAATTGTAACGATATCATCTTCGTGCAACAATGTCAAATAATTTCCCCTTAGTTTTATCGGCAAAACGTTTTGTTCAATCACTTTATTTAAATTTTGTGTGATTGTGTCATAAATAAGGCCAGAGTCGTGTCTTTTACTTTTCATAAGATTAGTAAGTTTATGTTTACCTTCTTCCTGACAAAGAATGCACTTGTTCCAATCAACGTTGATTCGGTTGTTTAACACAATGGGAGCTGCACTAGCGATATAAGTTTTTTGTAATGTCTTTCGCATCTTTAAACTGTACACTTTTATTCATTATTTATTGTTGCTGTTAAATATACGAATTTAAATATACTGCTTGTTTTAGAAGCATTGCACTATTTAAAGAGAATCGTGGTGGGGAAGGCGTGTGTGTATGCGTGGGTTTCGAGTTTGAAAGGTTACATTACTTTGGCACAATAAGAAATATTATTTGGCACAATAGTTATATTACTTTGGCACAATAAGAAAATGTTAAATGGAAATTTATGTATTACATAAAATAGTATCTTTATGTTTTTTCCGGAAGGAAGCCCGTACACGGAGGCCACCGATAAAGGGTCCCTTATTGGTGGCCCCCCGTCAAAAATGCAGTTTTAAACATTTAAAAAATTATTTAAAAGGTATTTCGAAGATTTATTAAATTTTTATGCAAGTATCATAAATAGCAAATTATTTAATATTATTTGCAGAAATGGGGACACTAGGGGAGCTCTAGGGGGCTCTTGGAGGTTTGTTGCCTAAGCGCAATATCAGGACCGGTAAAAGGTATTTTGAAAAATATGTGGTTAAAATTTCATGCTTTAATCACAAAATGCAGATTACCTTTGATATTTGCACCTTAAATACCGCACTATATGCGTTTACTACTTTTCTAGATCTAGTCTTTCCGTCTTTGAGCAAAAATGGACCGGCGTAATCAACAGCACAAGTGCTAAAAGGACGAGCTGGAGTTATTCGTGCTGAAGGCAAATTTCCCATCAATTGATCAGTTTTTCTTGGCTGAATCCTAAAACATTTTACGCAATTGCGTACAATTTTTCTGACTGCTTGTCTGGCATTCAGAGGCCAATAAGTTATACCGCTAATGAAGCTAATACCGCTTGTGGTCCGGCATGCATTAAATTTAGATGTTCATTTCTAATCAAGATTTTAGTGAATTGATGATCATATGGTAACACAATAGGACATTTTTGATTGTATAGTAAGTTTGAATTTTCGAGCCTGCCCCTTACACGAATAATACCTTCATTATCTAGAAACGGATTTAAAAATATTAGCTTATTTGAGTTTTTTTACTTACTTTGCATGTTTTAAGCATTGTAACTCCGCGTGAAATGCTTGATTTTGCACTAACTTAATTGAAATTGTAATTGAGCTTTTTATTTCAACAATTGATATACAACCTGTAATTTTAGATTTAGATTTTACATTCTTAATGAATCTTAAAATGTATGCCAACACACGCGTAAGTTTTGTGAACGAAGAAAATCTTTCGAAAAGATCAAATTTATCTTCGTTTACACCTACATAAACCAACAATTTTTCTTTACGTTTGTCGGGCGGCAAGATTATACTATCAGTTCTCCTCGAGATTTTACTTGTATCGAAATTTTGAGTTTGCAAAAATGCTGGAGCGTGCCACCATAACGAAGACTTTGCTAAGTCTAACGGATCTAGGCCTCGCGATATCAAATCTCCGGGGTTTTCACCCAATGCAATGTGATTCCAATGCCAATGATTAATATTTGTCAAACCCTGAATTTCTGAGACACGATTAGCCACAAACTTTTTCCATTGTCGCGGTTCTTGCGATATCCAAGCTAATACAATTTCGGAATCGCTCCAATAATAAATATTATCAATTTTGATGCTAAGGGAAGCTACTAACTTTTCAACAACCTACGCTAACAATAATGCCCCGCATAACTCTAACCTAGGTAACGAAACTTGCTTTAATGGTGCAACGCGCGATTTGGCACAGAGTAATTGCACGTATACATATCCACTCTCGTCAACTGATCTCAGATACACACAACAGCCATAAGCTGATTCAGATGCATTGCAAAAACCCTGGATTTCGATGGTAGTTGCTTGTTTAATAACTGATTTACGAGATATGGTTATTTGCTTAATATGATGTATTTGATTTAAAAATTGTATCCACGCTGTATAGATGTTTATCGGTACAGATTCATCCTAATCTAAACTAATTTTTCAAAGCTTTTGCAAAAGAATTTTTGCTTTAATTATGATGGGCCCTAGCAAACCTAACGGATCAAAAATCTGTGCTATTAGCGACAATATACTACGCTTTGTAACTTTTCGATCTTTATATTTAAGATTTAGCTCATATTTTATATTTTAATTGATCATGGACTGAATCCCAAAGATTTCCCAATGTTTCAATAGATTTGTCACAGCATATGTGCAGATTAGAATTATCGCGTTTATCTTGATCTAAAATATCGTTATTGTTGGATAACCAGTTTCTTAAAATAAATCCTGCACTTGAACAAATTTCA
This sequence comes from Cryptophagus acutangulus, assembly GCA_963556235.1. NCBI lineage: Eukaryota > Metazoa > Arthropoda > Insecta > Coleoptera > Cryptophagidae > Cryptophagus > Cryptophagus acutangulus. Next base: position 8,966,452 of record OY744558.1, read on the forward strand.
ATTATTTGATTTCTAAGGATTATGGCACTTTCCACATTACTACTACCTGTCAACAGATCGTCAGCATAAAAATTAACAATCGCTTAACAATCGCACTTGCCTCTGGAAATTTGTGAGCACTGTCAATAGCCGCTTGGTGTAATGAACGTATTGCTAGGTACGAAGCCGGTGCCGTACGAAGCCGGTCAAAGTATTTAAACGATAGTGCTCAATATTTTCATCGGGATGTTTTCTCCAAACAATGCGCTGTAAATTTCTCTGTTTTTCATCTACATTTACCTGCCGATACATTTTCTCAATGTCAGCGGCTAATACAACTTCATGCTGTCTAAATCTAATTAATATCGCGAACAAGTCGTCCTGAATGATAGGACCAACCATTAATACATCATTTAACGATATATTTGAACTGCTTTTTGCCGATCCGTCGAAAACTAGGCGTAACTAGGCGTAACTTTAGTAGTCAAACTGCTTTCGTTCTTAACAAAATGGTGTGGAAGATAGTAGGTTGGCTCATTTATGTTTATTTCATTAATCATCAATTTGGACATATGGCCCATCGCTTCGTACTCGGATAAGAAATCATCATATTGTTTTTTATCATCGAGATTACGCAATAATTTTCGCTCCATAGCAATAAACCGTTTGGTCGCGATTTCTTTCGAGTCACCTAATTTATACAATAATTCTTTTTTAACTGGCAATTTAACAATATATCGACCGTCTTTGTTTCGTGATACCGTTTTACTAAATTGATCTTCGCAAAATTGTTCATCGTCACTGAAGAAATTTTTGTGAGGCATATCCTCTATTTTCCAAAACTTTTCTAACAGTGTATGAGTCTCGTCATGAATTGACAAGAAAGCGTGAGATTTACTAGTATTATTAACTTTACCTACTGGGCCCGACACTACCCATCCTAACTTGGTTTTTTGCAATGTTGGAAACTGAGTTCCAAAGGAGATCTGTCCCACACAAAGAAGATCATAAAGAATTGATCAGCCTATCAGCATATCAATTCGCTCAGATGCATGAAAAGCTGGGCCTGCAAGTGTGATGTTTTGAGGAATATTCAAGAGTGCAGGTGCAAATGAATTTATGGCAATATTTTCTGTAATGCAAGGAAGAATTAAAAAGGATAGTTAAACGTTAAAATTACTGTGCATTGATTGAATTTTTGCATTGGTCATTTGTGATATATTGATTGCAGCTTGACTGATCCTACAACTGGAATGTTAATTTTTTCACTGTTTGTTTTTAATTTGTTGAAAAGATTTTGTGTAATAAAATTGCTCTGAGAGTCTGAATCTAAGAGTGCGCGAGCTTGCATTTTTTTTTATACAGATCACCAAATAGTGACAAATATTTTATATGATCAAATTACACTTGTCCTAGACAAATTATACAGATTTGGTGACACTTTCTTTGTAGGAGCTGACATAAATCTCGACCTTATGAAAAATGGCTTTAAAGAAAACAAATTAATTAATATTTTGATAACATCATTCAACATATTAAACAACCAACGCGTTATGGTACTGGGTGCAATGCTTCATGCGTAGACAACATATTTTATAATATGGAAATGTTGGATATGTGCGTGTGTCAAACCTACCTATCGGACCATACGGATCAGATATGTGAATTTAAGGTAACAATTCCTCCAAGCCCACCATAAATAACATAATAAAAAGAAATTATAGGCGAAGCAATATAATAAAATTTAAGAACTATTTATTAAATGAAACATGGGATACAGTACTTAATGCTACTAATCATAATAACAAATTTAACAATTTTTATACAATATTCTTAAAACACTACGATCATTCATTTCCAGTACAAAAAATGAAAGTGCG
>OY744558.1:8968510-9260510 GCA_963556235.1 Cryptophagus acutangulus
TGTCTATGCCATAACTGATTTCACAGTAAAATAGTAAGCGTCAAAAAAAATGCAAAATATTGTTCTCATTCGGATTTGTGATTTGCAAAACCGGTACAAAATCCTTGCAATACTTCCTGCACCTTGCAGAAAGTGTTGAACCCCTCGTAAAATTCTTTGTATAAGAATAAATTCTAAAATATTGTTCTGCCAAATTTTTTTTCTCTTAAATGACATTTCATTATAAACGCCCTTGTATAATGAACTGTCATTTATTCATTATACACGGGTGTGTATAACGACTATCATTTTACTTAAGGAAACACTTACATAAAAAATGTATTATTCGAATAAGTGTGGATAAAAGCTATTCATATTTCGTAAGTACTATTACTAAATACTCTTATATAACGTTTGAAAGATTAATTTATAAATTCGGTTTGCAGCCGTCTTTTTGAAAACCAAAAATATTTGCAACCGCGTATGTAGGACTGCTTCAAGCTACATTATTTTGTAAAAGTAAACTTGGCTTGCAAAAATCGTATTTTTGGTTAATATTTTATTTAAATTAGTACAATTTAAAAAAAAACTTTTTGGTTTGCGGTCGTCTTTTTTAAAACTTGTCATAGGCAACCACGTATTTAGGATTGCTGCAAGCTATATTATTTTTTAGAAGTAAATTTGGCTTGCAAAAATCGTATTTTTGGTTAATATTTTATTTAAATTAGTACGACAATTTTAAACATTTTTTTTTTTTGGTTTGCGATCGTCTTTTTAAAACTTGTCATAGGTAACCGCGTATATAGGACTGCTGCAAACTATATTATTTTTTAGAAGTAAATTTGGCTTGCAAAAATTCTATTTTTGGTTAATATTTTATTTAAATTAGTCCGACAATAAAAAAAAAAATATTCAATTTATATTTGGTTCTTAAATAAACAATCTAATTAATTTAAAAGAAATTTATTGAAATCTTTTTTATATATTAATCTAGCTTAAACGGTTTCCCTAAATTTCAATAAGTATTCAAAGTCCAAAATGTGTCATAAAAACCAAACTAAGCGAAATATATAAACAATTGAAATGTAAGTTAATATACATTCACATAATGGAATTTCATAGTTGAATATTTTTCGAATATTGCACAGCATTCAAAGCGATTTTAAAATAAAAAAGCGTAGAATAAGGCTTTAATAAAAGGCTATGTTAGTTTAATCCAACCTTGGTGTTGTAAGTTTATAACATTCCATATGTTGAAATTTATTACTAGTTTGTATTTTATTTTGAACAAATGTCAGCTGTAGAAATAAATTAAATTCATAAAGTTTATTTACAAGTTCTTAGCATAAATAATAATATTCGATTTATACAGAGAGGTGCTATACATTAGTTTTAATTGGTCCCTAACCTTAAGACACTGTTCGCTTATTGTGTTACCTTATAATGTTCCATATAAATAAATAATGCATTACAAGATAATACATTTTTAAATTATGCTAAAAGTGATGGAATGTATAGAATGATATCAAAATAAAGAAGTGACATAACGTAATTGAATGGCATGTACTAAATTTGATACCAAAATATCAAATGCAAATAACTACCTTGGTACATTTAAATCAAGTAATTATATCGATTTCACTTATATTATTTTTCTATACAATAGTACCTACATTGTTACATTTTGGGTCTAGTGACAAAAACAACCAATTTAGGATGAGTGTGATGTTTGATGCACGAGCACTAAGCGCAAGTGCGGTAAATCACACTCGTCCAAATCGGCTTTTGGCCCGTGGCACACATGATATTTTTGCCACAAAAGTTGAAAGCATTAAAAACTCGCGTTTTTCCTAGCCGATTGACCCTGAACATGATTTTAAGTCGCAAAACGTTAATAAATACTTTTTGGCAAGTATTATGAGGCACGGATCTACCGGTACACGCATAGACACAAGCCACAACTCTTCTCAGTGGCGTAGAAAATAGCAATGCGCTAGGTCCAAAAGTTGCACATTCCGTACGCCAAATTACCTACGCCAGTGAAATGAATTGAATTTGTCAAAACCGCACCACTACTCGAATAGAATACGAACGAAAGCGGCGCGTTCGAAGATGTCCCATAATACTTGCCGGCTTGTATATTATTTCTACTAAATTTAATTCATCCATTTTCGGCAGTTCGGTGCGCCACACATGCATGATATTTTGTGTTGATCGTCTTCAAATTCGAATTTGTAATCATAAGCCAACTGAAAAAATAAATATTTTAAATAATTATTAAAAAATTGTTAATCGATTATTTTACTTCTTCGCCTCTCTGAATTCTTCGCTTTGAGAAAATAATAATTCTGACATCTCTATCGACTTCTACAGTTTCAGCTACGCAATTTGGATTACAAGAATGATTAATATACCGAGCTAAACCTCCACATAAAGTTGCATCCACCACTCTTTCATCGTCAAGCCTGAACATATATATGCCACGATTCTGAAATGCAATAATTCATAATTAACAAGAAAATTAAAAATTAACTTAAATAAAATAACACATATACGAGTAGGTAGAACAAATTGAAACCCATTATTATAAGTCGATTCTTTCAAATCAAATCTAAAGAGCTGGTAAGTGTGTAAACAGTTGCTTCAAACTTTGATCACAACATATTGCTCATCAGACAAAGTGACACTTATAATCCTAATCACACAATATCCTATTTACCTGCCAAGGCAGGCAAAGTAACATTGACAGTGACACTTTCTCTTGTTGAATAAAGTTGTTCATTTGGTGGTAGTGGATAAAATCTTGTATGCAACACGACAGTAAAGTGTCACTTTACTGTCTTGGGACATAAATAGCTATTATCCAGGGTGCTACAAAACTCTATCAAACCAACAAGAACACATCTTGAGGAATTTGCACGGAAAATTATAAATGTGATATCGGCCAGATTCCTCGATTTGGATGGAGGTGGGCCAAATCGAAGATTCTGTTAGTAGTAAAATACACTGAATTGAACTATTAGTCATACCTTAGCTTCATATTGCTTTTCCCTGGCTTCCGCTAATTCTGTGCGAATAATTTCTCCAATATATTCAATTACCATAGTATGTTTTTCTAAATCCCGTGCAGCATACAGACCCAAGCCTTGAATTTTCGATCTACAAAAAAATATAAAATACAAAATGTAATAATAATAGAATCGGTATGTAAAAGTGTAACAATAGAATCGAAATGTTTTTATCGTAACTAGCAAATTTCCTAACTTACCTAGCTAAATATACGTTATTTCGCCATTCCTGCTTCATCTTCTTATATTGAGAACTCTTAGAATGTACAAACTGTTTACTGTAAGGACATGTGACTTCCCCTAAGTTGGACGTATTGGGGCCAGCTGGTGAAGGTCCAAACAAAGGCCTAGACGTTGCACCGCACGTTCTTTGCGTATGCGGTCGTTTCCAATGTAGCTGATTCTTTAGTTTCGGTTCTGTTCTAGCTGCACCAGATGGATTGATTGCCAACGGCAATTCCAGTAAAGGATTCCTTCCATATTTAAATTTGTAATCAGACAGTGTCTCAATGCCAGGCAAACTTTCCAACACTCGAACCACAGCCGGTTCAGTTAAACCAAATAAATCTTCACCATTAACGAATCTTGGAAACATTTGCAAGCAATGATTATCACGACGTGTTGTTGACAACTGATCTAAAATTTTGTTAAATGCTTCTTTAGGAGTAGCCTCTTTTAGTTCAAAATCTTCCTCGTCTTGCTCTTGGATAAGAACCCGGAATTCGGGTCTACCACAGACATCATGGATCGAACATACATAGCGACATCGTTTGTTTAATTGACGCATGCTCCAGTAAAACCGAATAATTTTATAACCTGTAACAATAAATTCTTAAAATATTGCTTGCGAAATATGAAAAAGGTAGGTAAGTAGACATTTCACAATCTTTAGAAATTAGGCCAATCGCAATGAATGAAAATGAAATTTTAACAACTACTTCATATCAACTAAATCAACTTAATATTTATTATACGTAAAAATGTATTATTTATAAAAAGTTTTGCTTCATTACAAATACTTTTTCTTTTTACTCTGAAATTTAGAAAGAAAACTGTATTCCCAATTTTCATAAACATTTATAATTGCACAATTACTTATCGGCAGTAAAGTTCTATTTTACTGCCGATTGTTGAGTACTTTAGTGCCGATTTCGGATAAATGTATCTTTGATTGAAATTATTTATTTAAAAAGTATTATTTATGTACAATTGAAGATAATTGTATGAACATTTATCATTAATCAAAAAAAAAGTTAAAGTACTATTTGTATGACTAATTTAACATTGTGGTTCACTAAAGAGTTCAAGTATGGAAAGAGTAAAAGTAATAAAATAATAGTCTTACCAACAGGATAGATGTAGTTCTGAGTATGAAAATTTTGTAGTTGATGTGGTAAGAGTTGTCCAACATTTAAAAATATTAAACTACCAACTCGTAACAAATTGTTTGTATCAGAATGATGCATAACAGCTGCTACTTGTCGGTTTTCATCACGATTCACGTAAACTCGTCTCGAAACCGATAATGTTGTCAGTTCGTTATCTTTTTCATTCTTCGGCACATGAACAGTACAAAACACAGATTTATTCTTGAAAAATACACAGCAATCCTTAACAGCACAGTTTAAATGATAAACGTTCGAACAGCGCGTTTTAAAACACCGAATTGTAGCGCCCAATTTATTGCAATGGATACAATTTGTGACAAGAGATTGTTGAATAGCATTCTCCAGATTCATTAATGCTCCATTAACTGTTTCGTAGACACCATCGGACCATAAGGCACAGTTTAAATGAACCCATTTATCCACGTCAAAATTCAGTAATCGTGCTGGACCATCTGCCACCCCATCACCAACTCCTGCAAATTGTGCATAACATTTAAATTTACATTATAAAATTATTATTACATTAAGAGGAGTATTTCGGCTGAGCTCCCATTTCAGCGCGTCTAGCTGGAAGCGCATGCTATTCTTATGGAAAAATCACTGCCACTCGGTGTAAGGACCACAGTAAAACTACTGAATCAATTTTAAATCTTTAAAGTGATATACATTCTAGAAACATTAATCTATATTTTTCATGGAACAAAGTTTTTATAGTTCATTGTGAAAAAAAGATACAGCTACTCAAAGTTAATATAGTTGATATTTCAAATACAAAATAACATAAATGACACTTTGTCCATTGAAATCACAGATAAATCAATTCAGATTATATATCAGTTTAAATATTGAAAATTGATTCTTTAGTTTTTAAGATTGCTCTACACCCGATTTGAATTTTTTTATCATATTTTGAACGAGAATCATCGTTAGAGTGTCTGTTCTAGTGCTCAGTAGATGGCTATACGGACGCTCAAACGCAAGATATTTTTGAAGATGGCTGATTGCGTCTCATTTCAACACATGCAAATATACTCCAATTCTAGTCGCATGCTAATATTTGTGTCCTAACTCTAATAAAAGAGATGAAGGGTATCGTTTGTCGCTTCCACAATTTATGAAATTCATCTAATATTCCAACACCTATTACCACTTGCTAATTACAACTACACAAGTTGTTGCAAATAACATATTATAAGTTTCTATTACCTTGACAAAACATGCATTTCCTGGTATCTTCAGGTAACTTTTGTGGTGCAACAGTAATGCCTAAGCGATATAATAATTCCATAATCTCCTTGTCAGTCGGTTTCTTATGTTTGGCAGAAGGTTGCAAACAGCCTGGAGTCCAAACTTTGTATCTGATATTTTTGTACGGTTTATTCATTGATTCATTTTTGTCATTGTGTTCTTTATTAAACGTCATATCACACGGTTTCATAAATAATGAACACCTAAAATCAGCACTCATAGCGAAATCGTTTCCTTCCATCAAATCATGTTTGTCCAAGATATTTTGCATTGTATGTGTTTGCGAAAATTCGGAAGCTCTTTTACGCTTGGCTTCGATTTTGTCTTGATGTGAAAGATGGTCAATGATTTCAGCTGCCTATAGAATACAAGTAAATTGTAACATAAAAGTGCACCAGTTATGTAACTACTTACTTTATCTTCGGATATAAATGGCGACCTATGCATCAGAGCAAATTGCATATAACATGTTGTACTACAGAAGTACAATTCCTCATCATCACTTAACAAGTCTGATTCTTTTGCCAAAAATGGTAAATCGGAAACTTTTCGCTTAATCATATTGCTCAAGATGACAACGTCACAATGCTTGCAGAACTTAGCTGCACCGTTGAGAATACTTTGAATATCAATGGGTGCTACATACAAATAAATATTTTTAGAAATGGGTACAATAAAAATATAAATTTAATAAATATATACCTCCTTCTTTGCCATCTCTGCCCTTTGTTCTATAAAGTCCCAGTTTTTGGCTAGTTGGCGTGGCAGTTCGTTCCACAATTTGATAGCTTGTTGGAACAGGTATGTGTAAAATATTAGCCAAATCACGTAAAACACCCATGATATTTTCAGCTGCTGATGACGTTAATGTTAATGTCACCGAAACATTTCCCGTTTCTTTGACAAAAGTAGAGGGCGTTACGATAAACTTGGATTTTGTATGGGATTCCCTTGTGTAGCAATTTTCTTTATCCTACAAATTGATCAGAACAATTTTAGATATATAACTTTAGCTACCAATTCTCAAATTAACTGAATACATTCTAGTAACATTATCTATACCTTTAAAAATTACAAAAATATATACAGGGTGATTCAGAACAGGTGGAGGACCCGTAAACTGAAGATCCCGGACAACATTCTAAGACCAACAGTGTTAGAAAAAAATGTCAGGGTATGATAGTGCTCAAGTTATGGACCATTGAAGTTGACCAATCACAACGCAGAATTTCAAATTGACCATTTTTTTTAAATCTAGGTTGTTGCGAACAAACTTTTTTAACTTATTTGGTCCACTATATTCTAAATGATTCTGATAAATGTCAGTTTGACACTTTTTAATTACACTGATTTTGTTGCAATTCATCACGTAAAATGTATTCAAATGAAGAGTATTTCAAGGTCAAGTTGGGGAAAACGCAATGCGTATCTTCTTGCCGCCTCATTTGCATTTCGTCTACATTCGCCGTACATCAATAACATTTTACAATACTCTTCATTTGAATACATTTTACGTGATAAATTGCAACAAATTCAATGTAATTAAAAAGTGCCAAACTGACATTTATCAGAATCATTTAGAATCTAGTGGACCAAATAAGTAGAAAAAGTTTGTTCGCAACAACCTAGATTTAAAAAAAATGGTCAATTTGAAATTCTGCGTTGTGATTGGTCAACTTCAATGGTCCATAACTTGAGCACTATCATACCCTGACTTTTTTTTCTAACACTGTTGGTCTTAGAATGTTGTCCGGAATCTCCAGTTTACGGGTCCTCCACCTGTTCTGAATCACCCTGTATATGCAGTGTGGTCATAAAGTATGAAACAAAAATCATAATTCTATTATTAAACATTATTAAGAAAAACGCTTGGACAGTTTAATTTGATGTTTGAAATACGTTCGTTTGATGTGAAAAATAAAATTATGACGTCATTAGTTTTTGCGCAATCATGACATCATCCATTTTTTCAAATGGCAAGGCATTATTTTAGTTCTTGTTTATGATAGACCTTCTCATTAGTTACACGGTGATATAAAATTTTTGCTATCTTACATAACAATTGATCAAATAACACATTTACCTCAAAAAATGTATTTCTATGAAAACCACATAAACATAACCAAAATCCACCAGTGTGACATTGGTAGGGAACATTTTGAACTATTGCCTTAAATTTATTTTGTAAACATATTTTTTTAATCTCTATTATTCGTTTTTTTCACAGAAATATGATATCAATTTTTTGAGCTAAAATTTTTTTGGAAGAAATCAAGAACATTTTTATGTATGAAACCAAAATTTTTATATCACCGTGTAACTAATGAGAAAATCTATCATAAACAAAACCCAAAATAATGCCTTACCATTTAAAAAAGTTGATGATGTCATGATTGCGTAAAAACTAATAACGTTAAAAAAAAAAATTCACATCAAACAAAGGTATTTCAAACATCACATTAACCTGTCCAAACGTTTTTCTTAATAACGTTTAATAATAGAATTATGATTTTTGTTCCATACTTTATGACCACACTGTATATAAATATTAATAGTTGCTTAAACCCGGTTAGTAGTGGAATCTCGCAACAAAAAGCCCAATGATTTTGTCATTTTATAAGTGAAAAAAGTTTGTCCAAACTTTTTCAGCAATAATTTTTTTTTGACATTGAAACACTCCATAATTTTTTTAATACAACCACTATTGAAAGTAGGTTTTTCAGTACTTTGTTCCATAGAAACGAGTTGCGAAAATCAAGGCTTGCGACATTAGTCACTTTGCCGCAAAGTAAAAAATACGCTTTATTTCAAAACACAACTGTTTCAAGTAAATGTAATCGTTATTTTCATTACTAGAGGTAACAGCTTTTTTTGCGTCACCGACTTTTGCGTGCGACAATAAATTGTCGCACTGAATTACACTCGAGCTTTTTTCGTCAAGCAACTGAAGTTTTATTGTTCTAAATTCGAATTTCGTTGCTAAAAGACAATACGACTCAAAAAACTGACAGAAAAATCACATGTCCTACGGACTTTTTCAGATCCTACGTCCTACGGATTAGTCAGACCAGTATTGCCGAGCAACAAAATTCTCACCGAAAAATTGCAACATAACTTTGGACAAAAAAGCTGTAGTGTATTTTCGACTGACAAAAATTATGCTTCTTATTAAAATAGACGAAAATAAAGCGTTGCTAAATTAGGAAAAAAAAGCACTTACATCAATGTAATCCTTGAGGTAAAGTCCAACGGGCTTCAAGCGCACAGGCATAGGCGTAATAATAGGAACAACAGGTGACAATCTTCCCTTATAAACATCTTCATAATCGTCCTTATAATCTTCATCTTCGCTAATCAATTTCAATCCTAGATATTTATATACGGGCTCAGAAAATCCACATTCAGGGGAAGAACTACTAACAATAGAATCGGGTGTATCTTCGCGACAAAATACATTAAACTTCTTATCATCGTCATTATCAAATCGAATTAATGGAAATTCTTGATCATAGAAACCACGTTGTGTAGTGACCAAGGGTTTTTCTGGTAACGAGTCGCTGTTACTGAATGGTTTCGTGTTGTAAAAGTCCGAGAAACCCGGTACATCTGCATTACCATACGATCCAATCAAATCACCTATTCGTGAATCATAATGTTTGGTTCCTAATTTTGACATGTCGCTCGAACCGAAAACCGGTACTACTCCAAAATTACGATTCAAAACTGGCTCCGACACGTTCATTTGTGGCAGCAATCTTAAATGTGACAAGACGTTGTCGATGTAGCTGTCATAATCTTCATCTAATCGCGAGTTCTTGCGGGGTCGTTTCTTCGGTTGAGCTCCACCAGCTGACTCTTTATTCATAATCTGATTTTGTCGCCGTTTCTGCTGATACATGCGTCGTTTTTGTTTCTTCAATTCCTCCTTATCCATCATAATTTTATCAGTACTACTCATATCCAAACAATCAATTTCCTCCTTTAATTGCAACTCTGAACGACTGTTATCAGATATCTCTGAATGCTGAGATGACTCATCCATAAATTCCTTTTTCACTTCTAGTGACGTTAAAATTGGACTTTTCTGTGAACCAATCGGTTGCTGAATTTCCTTTTTGATAATTAACGGGGGTGTTTGTAAACTGGATTCTTGACTACAGGAGGATCGAGGGGTTGGTGGAGATAATAAATCATCCCTACTTGGTGTACGACTTGGAGGTAAACATTTTTTAATATCGATGTGCAATTGTTGTGTGGAAGATGAAACAACCGGCAATAATTGTTGTTGGTGTGGTAACTGTTGCAGATGCTGTTGGTGCATTATTGGATTTGAAACAAAAGATGTTTCGCGTATGGGCAAACGTTGATGTGTGACGGATTTTACCAATTGCGGTTGGTGATGAACTTGCGGTTCAGTTTTAATTACTGGTGGCAATAATAATGAAATATTCGGCGTGCCTGCTTTCGTATCGAGATTTGAAACATTTTGATTAATCGGCGGAACACTCGTAGTAATTGAGGTAACCGTAGTGGGTGCGGGTGTTTGGGTACTAGCACATGCCGTATTTTGTAGCAATTTTTTTAATAACACATTTTGAGAATCTTCAGTTCGGCTTATCAGAGGTGTAGGAATATTTGAACCTTTACAACCACTCGTAGTACTAACACCACCAGTTTTATCATCGTTACCAAAACAATCGTTTTCTTGTTGCAACTCGTGTTTGATTCCTTCGATCTTGTCAGCTATTCTCATTTCTTCGATTGACTTTGTGCGAATTACTTTTGTTAAATGGGTATGCAATAGGTTGGTCGTGGTAGTAGTAATTGGTTTTACTTGATTTTGCGTATTTGCTACAATTGCTGTTGTGGTTGTAGCAGCAGACGAGACGACGTTCGAAACAACGTTCGACACAACGTTCGGTTGTTGTGCTTGTACCAAAACAGAACTAAAACCACTCCTTGACAAACTAATTGGAGCACCAAGAATACTTGCAGCAGTAATTGTATCAACTGAGACTTTCGTAGTTGGGGTAGCTGACGGTTGATTCTGCAACATGGCAGTTAAAGATAGTGAAGGTTGCAGTTTTCGGTTACTATCAACAGTATTCGTAGATACAGTTGAAATCAACGTGGATTTGAGTGCACTATTAATGGTAGCATTAACGGTTGTAACTGGAGGAAGTTTTGGATGATTTGGCATTAATTGAATAGAGCCTCCAGTAGTGCGACCTGGTAAAAAATTTGTAATTCCAGGTGAACAACCACTGGTTGTGAACTGATTTTGCATTGGAGTGTTTCTTATTGGCGCACTAGACGCTATTACACTCTTCTGTTTAAAATTTGGTGATTGGCCCCCAGCAATATGTTGTGATATTCTAGATGTAACAACTGGTGAAGGGCTTACTGTTGCTGCAGCTGAAGAAATGTTCATTTTAATTGCCTTCGCCACCGTTTCCACGGATGTTTGAATTGAAATTGTAGCACTGGCTGTTTGAAACGATAACAGTGTTCGCAACTGCTGCGAAGCATTTGCCATATTTGTGGTTAATTCGGTGGGTTGAGAAAGCGGTGATAATTGTGGCACAGAATTACTAACAGAAGATTTGCTTAATGAAGTCGCAACCGACATGGGACTAATTGGGTTTTCTGTTTTCGGTTTGTCTTGTTCAGCAAGTTTCTCCTTAGTCTTGGTATCTGCAATCGTCTTTTGAACGCCTTCATCTTGCAAAACTTTCTTTGGTGGTTCCGCAGTGATATTTTCAATCATGTCCAAAACATCATCAAATGAATCGAATTCATTTGACATGCCTTTAACATCTGTTCTTCCATGTTCCAATTGTAATGCAATATTATCCAGCATTTGCTCTTGTGATGGTGTTGGAGAAGGAATAGAAATTACAACCGATTTGGTATCATCAACCGAACTGCCATCAAATGCATCTATGGTTTCCGTGGTAGCAGTAATTTGCATACCATTTTGACTTTCTTGAATAACTTGTGCTGTCATTTTCAATTCCGGTGCATTATGTATTATAACCGGCGAAGATGATGTTTTAGAAATAATGGGATTCACGCCTTGCTGTTCTTTTACTACTTCAACTTTCCGAACTGACAACTGTTCACCTCTAGCGTTTTCTCTCCCCTTTTCAACTTCATTTTTAGTTTCATTGGTAGAAAATATGATTTTTTCATCAGAAATTGGTGATTCTGATTTAGACTTTTCATCAGAGGAGTCTTTTGATTTATCATCTTCATAATTTGAGCTGTCAGGTGAAACCGAATCATCTTCAAAAATTTTCTTTGGTAACGAGCTATCATGTGTTGTTAGAGATAACGATGAAGACGGTTTATCTATAACTCGAATATTAGGCAATTGTCGAATAGCACTTGCACTTATGACGGGAACAGTAAATTTAGATGGTAGAATTGTAGCAATTTGGGACGAACTAGCACTAACTATAGTAATTGCCGGTGAAACTGTAGTGCCAATCTTCGGCACAGCCAATCCTCTAACACCTGAATTATGTGTTAAGATAATACTTGCCAATTTTGAGGCAGCAGTCGTGCTGATGATCTTACCCTGTTCAGGTGTCACTGTAGGTGTTGTAATTAAAGACATTTTCTGTGATGCTTTTCGTGTCGCAGCAGTGGTAACAGATGCTAAATTTTGTACACCAGAACTGGCTTGTGTAGAGGTTGTCGAAATGTAACCATAAACATTTGTGGTATATTTATGAAAATCGCCAACACTCTTAGCAGTAATTATTTCAGGCTTCATAATTTTGGTACCTTCATCAATTAACTCTTCAAAATCCTCTTTAGTGGAAATGTGCTCTTCTGGTGATTTAGTTGATGCATCCAAAATCAAAATCTCATCATCATAATTAGTCAAGCACTCCTCTTCATCCTCAGGTGTCGGATCAATGTTCATTTCCTCTTGTTCGGGAGAATCAGGTGTCTCCATCGTTAACAAATGATTGCTATGAGGAACCAAATCATATTTCTTTGTTTTACCTTGCATAATAAATTCGTCATCACTCGTAGTTGGACTACGAATCACAATATGCATATTTTCGCCAGAATATTCTTCCTCCGCTTCATCTTCCTTATCTGAATACTGAACACCGCTAGTAATATCAACCACCATATTACCAGGAAACAAAAGATATTCATCAGTAATTTGATCTGGTTCTAATGGACTTGATAGTCCTTCACCTAAATCATTCTGCGATAATGATTCAATTTCAATTTCATCCGCATCGTTTTGTTGTGCAACAGAACTCAAGGACACCTCTGCCGATAATACCGTATTAGCATCATCATCAAAATCCATAATATCGTCAGACATGTTTTTTTCTGTACTGTCGACAACTACAATAGTCGCATCATTTGGTGGCATTATTTTTTTGCTAGTTGAAGGTAATGGTGGTGGGGTAACTGGGGGTGTTGATGAACTATCATCAAATTCATTATAATCGGTACTAACCAAAGAACCAACTTTACTAACGGCGAGTGACTGTAGGTTAGTTTTAGCAGGTGACTTTTTTTTCAAAATTGAAACTTTGCTTAGATGAGATTCTTTCTTTGGCTTTGGTAGTACTACCGGCTCTGTCGGTGTACTTTTTTCGGCATCTAATTTGATGATTGCTGGTGGACTAGGCACGCGTTTAGCTCCTCTACCCAAACTCCACATAGGAGAACCTCCCCTTAAACCCAAGCTAAAGTAACCAAAACGACCAGGCCCAGGTAAAATTGGTATTGGATTTGTTGGATCATTAGCATTACCACCACCACCATCATCTCCCCCTCCACCACCGCAATCCTTTAGCAGTAGACTATTAATATTATTTGAAGTGACCGCAGAACTAGAGGACGTGTGCATACTAGAATCCAATTGATTATCCACTCCGTACGGTTTACGAGGTGTAGCAGGATTTTCGACACTCGTTGATCTGTCGGGCATTGCTGGACTAGTAACTGCACTTGGTGGTCTACGCATACTCATTGGTGATTGATGGTTCTGAACAACCATTGGGCTTCTTGGCATAGGAGAGGTTGGAGGTAGATACTGATTTTGCGTCATTGGACTACTGGGCCTTTGAAGCTGAAAAGCAGAGCGCGAAACTGGACTACTCGGTGCTTGTTGTTGACTGTTTCCGAACGAAACCATTGGACTTTTTGGTGGCATAGGCGAAGGTGGCATAGATAATGGCAACATCATTTGTTGCGTAATCAACGGACTTTTTGGTGGCATAGGTGAATGGGGCGGATTGCTTTGTTGCGGTTGTTGCTGTTGGCTACTGCTTAATCTAGCTTGCAGTTGCGCGTATTGTTGTTGTTGTTGCTTTGCTAACTGTTGCTGTTGTTGAACCATTAACTGATGTTGTTGAGGAGTCAATGGTTGTGGTTGACCTATAGGCTGCTGAATCTGAACGTTCGAATGTTGAGGTGGTGGTTGAGATTGTTGTTGTTGCTGCTGTTGTTGTTGCTGTTGTTGTTGTTGACGAAGCAAGTTTCTGTGCTGAATTAACTGCACTGCTCGTTGAGAATGTAAAATGTTCGAATCGTTCTGAGTATCCGAGGTCTGCTGTTGCAATAATACTTGTTGTTTTTGCATCAATTGTTGTTGTATTAGTTGCGATGATGGAGGACTATTTAACGGCGAAGCAGGTTTGGCTTGGAAGGATTGCAATGGAGATGTCATGCGCACTCTTTGTTGAATTGCCATATGATCCAATGGACTTCTAACAAAACGCATTTGAGGAGTGCCTGGTCTTAAATCTCCAGTGTAGCCTAAAGGACTCGTCACCACCCTTCTATGTTGCGGAGATGTCATACGTGGCGCTGGTGGCGGTGGCAAACAAACTGGTGATTGAGGTGGTCCCGGGCTGCCGTCTCCTAAACACATATTTTCAAAATTATAGAATTTTCAATATGTGCTACTTATGAGAAACAATTGTGTAAATTTGTAACTAAAAACCTATAATCTGCAAGACGTTGCAAGCATGGCTTGTTTTGTTTATTTTACCTTGTGAGTGAGGCGTGCCAATTCTGGGAGACGGTTGCATGGGTGACATGTTACTGCTGGGACTCTGAAGAAGATTCGTGACAGAGCCTGGCCCAGGTGAATGACTCACTAGCGGACCCGGGCTGTGCAAGGGCGAGTTATGTTGCGCCAATGGAGATGCAGATGGTGACATCATTGGACTCTGCGATGTGGTTGGATGATGAATAGGCGAAGATGCAGGTGGCCCTAGTGGTGACGGATGTTGTTGTAATGGACTTTGTCCAGGACCGGGTCGTTGTTTAACTTGTTGCTTGTTTCGGTATTCCTTCATATAGACCAATAAGGGTAATACAAGATTATAATAGAAGGCTGTTATAGACATTGCTACACTTTTGATACAACAGAATACAAACACCATAAAATACTACGTAAAAGTGATCTAATTGTTATCTAATACAGGGATAGACACTGATGAAATAAAAACTATACCGATCAAATGAGTAAACAATATTTTTGCACGATTATGGAATTTTTGTGAGGATTTTCATGTCAGAGTTAAAATTATTTTCGAATTTTAATTACATTTTAATTATGTTTAATTATTGCTTCGATCGTGTAAAAAACATAATAAGCATTGTGAT
Source organism: Cryptophagus acutangulus (assembly GCA_963556235.1). Lineage (NCBI taxonomy): Eukaryota > Metazoa > Arthropoda > Insecta > Coleoptera > Cryptophagidae > Cryptophagus > Cryptophagus acutangulus. Next base: position 8,983,842 of record OY744558.1, read on the forward strand.
CCGTGAGTATTATACCGGTTTAGGATGTAATGGAGAAAAAACATCCTCAACGAATAAGTTGCGCTTACGGACCTTAAGGGTCCTTCACCGGCTGTCTCGAAGTTGTCTGCAACCAGCATTGGATCATAGATAAAAGAGCGCGAATGATTGGCGAGAGCTTAGAAGAGAGTGAGAAAAATATATAATAAACACGCGTACTTATAATTAGTGAATTTCGGTTATGCGTTGATGGTTTTTGATGAAAATCATGTCAAAATATTCTGAAAAGATTAATCTGTTTCCTAAAGCTTTTTTTAAAAAAAAAATAGTGGATAATTAAAGACATATTTGACAAACAAAAATAAATTAAGATAATTAACAATGATTAATTAACATTATTCAAAATTAGTGGGCTTCTTGCCCTAGAGAATTTTTTTCTGAATATTTTGACATGATTTTCATTAAAAACCATCAACGCATAACCGAAATACAGTAATTATAAATACGCGTGATTATTATATATTTTTCTCACTCTCTCCTAAGCACTCGCCAATCATTCGCGCTCTTTTGTCTATGATGCAATGCTGGTTGCAGACAACTTCGAGACAGCCGGTGAAGGACCCTTAATACTTGAATACTAACTATATTTCCATATTAAACTTGACGTCACCAAAACGAACAAGTGAATGTTAAAACAAACAAAATATACTTTTTCTACAACCACAAAAAAATTGATAATTCTAGAACATGTTTCCATGATCCGTTTTCCACTACAAACTAGTTGGGAAAATAATGCTTTGCGGAATCGTCTACGTGTAAAGCAAATCGCACGCTAACCGAATATTGTACTTGACATCGTTCTGTGGTTGTTGGAAAATAGTATGTATTACGAGTGTGAAACTTGTTACAAAATTATATCATTTTTAAATTCGTCAGTTTTCGATATACCTATCCCTGTAATTGATTAAAAAAATTAAATCGTGCTGAATATACAAAAAGAGCAGTGCCTATGTAGATAGATACCTGGATTAGCATTCCATGTTGTCGATTTTGTTTGCGGCTGGACTCAAGATGTTTTTGTAAAACAGCTTGTTCAGCTGAAATTCGTTGCAGCTCACTTGCATCAGCTTCAGCTAAGCTATTGCCAGACTTCCTCAACTGTCTTTGTTTACTATTTAGAGACTACAGAAAACATATTATTTAAACACAATCTTACAAACTGAAACTTAATAAAAACTAAGTTTTCGGAGAATATAATAATATACGTAGATGAAATCAACATTTTCCGCTTCGTTGCAAAGAGCTATGTCATACAGTTTGTGTATGGTTACGTATAAAATGTCTTCATATTTAATTGTGTGCAAAATTGCGTTTTATTTCAGTATGTGTGGTGTGTGTGGGTATGATATTTGTGATGATTATATTTCAAATTCAAACACGCAGCATATTCTTAAAAAATGAGATATTCGTAGGTCTATAAAATTACTGTCATTGCACCGCGTTTTAAAGTCGTGTCACTGCCATATAGGCCTGTCCAAAGTTACGTCAGCGAGAAAAATCACTGATACAATATTTTAAATCATAGTATATGTATAATTCAAGGAGACACTCAAGCTAAAAATGCTACAAAATTTCTGGCAAAACAAAACAAATAATCTTCTTTGAGGTAGTAAAAATGGTAAAACTTTTTAGCTTAAGTGTCTACGCTTTTACATAATGTATATTTATTCATTGTTTCTACCAGAGGCCTGTCTCGGTGATGTAATTTTGGCAGTGACATGGCCTTGAAAACGCTGTGGAAGTTGGCAAGTGGCGTGCGTAGAGTAAACAACAAGGTACAGTAGTGAACGCCATTTATGTGAAATAAGGGTATAATTAGATTTTTGAAAGATATTTGATTTCATTGTGTAATTTAGTATAGTTTTTTAGTTTATAAGTAATAACTCTATTTTTAATGCTAAATTTAATCGTAAATAAAAATATTTAGATACGTCCATAGACTGTCATTCATTACACATAAAAATGTGTTGTGAGCTATATCTATGCTTCTACTAGTACTATATGTATTATGTTCGTTTTCAGAAAAATGTAAAAAATTTGTGAGCGTGATGTCATGCTAGTAGAGTGCTATACGATATATACAATTACTTCTGTGAGGAACTCAGTGTTACAAGCTAAAATTTATCCGTAAGGTCATATAATGTAACCTGAATTCGAAGGTTTCATGGTACGGCTACTCTGATTTGTCGACCTAGCACACGTGACTACAAATTAAGACATATGATAGGATTTCAACGTAAAATAAAATAAAAAATTATTTATCCGAGTAATTCTCGGATGCTTAAAACAGCTCTAAAAAGGAAATTTGGAAGTGAATTTCGAAAAATGCTTTCTTAACGAGTGTCAGTCATAAAACTCAATTACTGCCCAAATTTCAAGTTTGCAGATTTGACGATAAAAGATGTAAATATTAAAGATGTTGTGTTTTTTAATTTTCATCTATAATGAAAATATATGTATAGCGTATTTATAGTTTTTTTTTTTTTTTTGGTGTGCAGTAGTGCAGTAGATTTTGTAATAATGATTTTAGAAAATTTGCAATATTTTAAATTTCTAAATACGCATTTTAGCCCAGTATATCCGTAGTGACGTCACATATAGCCTCCAAACAAGGTGCATTTATATCTCACCTCTCTTTTTATCTTATTTAAAAAGAGAGGTGGGATAAAAACACTCCTTGTTTGAAGGCTATATTATATGTGATGTATATTGTGCTAAAAAGCGTTTTCAGAAATTTAAAATATCGCAAATTTCTAAATTAATTTTTACAAAATTTACTGCATTTTTTCCAAAAAAACTTTCACACATCACTTAAATAAACTATATATTTCCATTATAAATAAAAAAAATATGCATGTTCCCTATTATGTAAATTTTTTAGCAAAAAATTAGCCGCAGGGCGTTGTTGTATGGTTTGTTATAAATTGAATGCATCGTAAATATAAATTCGATTAACGACATTATAAAAAAAGACGCAAGTTCATAACTTTATATGGTTCAATTTATTCTAATAAGAAACTAGTTCATGCTTTTTCGTGGTAAAAATCTAAGATTATGTTACTCGATTTGCTATGTTTTCTATGTGACTGCGGGAGTTTGCATATTTTATGTATTTTTGCGATTAAAAATGTCTCCTGCTGAATGTACGTTGATGTTAAACTTTATTCTTATATTATAAGAATGAATTGAGTTATACTCAACAGTTTCTAAACAAACATTTAAAAAATAAAAGTTTTACTTAATAGCACTAGAATTGCAAAAATATAGTTGAGACCCACCTTTCTGATTTTGCGTAACTTTTGAACCTCAGTTTCGTAATATCTCAATTGCTGTGTCAACACATTGTTCTGGTGGTTCAGCCATTGCTCATATAACATTTGCGTTTGCTTATCCTGCTCAGTTACAATATTCTCAGGAGGTAGAGGCGGCGCCTGCAAATTCGTGTTAAACTGTACTCGACTTGTGATTTCATTTAACGTTTGTGTAGTGGGAGGTCGAGTTTGTGCTTGTTGCTGCCATTGGGGGTGTGAGCTAATTCCAACACCACTTCCTTTAAACAAAACTTTAGTCGCTGATTTCATTAAAGCATCAATTAACCTACCCTGACCAGAAGTAGTGTTCACACCGCCAGTTGAACTGCCGCTAAAAACATCTGCTTTCAATCTTTCAAAATCGTGATCGCTTAAAAGAGCTGGTTTCGTTTCCACAACGCTACCGGTTGACGATGATACATCTTGATTTGAAATTTGATTTTGTTGTTGTTTCTCCTGCTCCCGCTTTTCCTGTTCTAATAATTCTTCAAGCAATAGCGGTTGCTCCTATTATTAAATATCACACATTGTTTTACGATTTAGTACGTACATATTTGATGAATTAAAATTTCACTTAATAAGTCAGTATAAAAGTTTGAAATTATAATAATAGCAGCGAACAAATCGTTATTCCACACAAGAAAATAGTCAAATACTACGTCTGAGAATGAAGATTTGTATTAAAAGAAAAAATATAATTTTACGATAGTGTTTCACATGCAAAGTTAAATTTGGTAACTACGATTACAACATTCTACAAGTGCAATATAAAATTAGAAGAAATCAAACTGAATGTCAAATTGCATTTATCTATTCATTTGTATAATGTTTCTACCATTATAGATAAATTTGTTTGCAACTTAGAGCGGAATATTGTGTATGTAATATATGAAGGTTAGAAACTTCCAATGATATTAAATTATTAAATGTTTCTCAGCAAGTCGCTTAAATCGTTCACACCATATTGCTGGTACCCAAGGATTGCCCGCAAAACCACATTCAAAGTTGGCCAATTTTAGACTAAGGGGCGAGTTCACTCTGGTATACAGGGTGATTATACCAAACGGGTATAATCATTTTCAAAACTACAGTTTTTTTATTATTTATTGACATTAAATCAAATTTTGTGTCTGCCACCAGACGCCGAAAATTTTGTTTATACAGTCAATACCAAGCTACTAACGCATTTTTCACTATGAATAGACACGTAGCTATGCAAAAGCATAAAATGGTACAGTGGCGGCCAAAAAAAACGCAACACCTTTAAACGAATAGTAGGCGTAATTTTAAAAGTTTTAGTGTTGTAAAATGACTTTATATTAAAATTGAAAAAAATAAAAAAAATTGATATTTAAAAAAAAAATATATTTTTTTCCTGCAGCAACTTCTCGCAATAACCAACCGTCTTCTAATTCAGCAATGGCTCTGGATTTTTGAAATGTGTTTAATTGAGGCCTTTATTTGAAAGATTTAAGTCTTTTGTGATAATTTATTATAAAATTATTTTGACACTGACAATAAATATGTGACTAATATCAAGTATGCTAAAAAGTTGTATTTACAAAGGGAAATATTCGGTGTTGCGTTTTTTTTTGGCCGCCACTGTACACTCTGATTGGTGGATTATCAGAGGTGTGCATATTAATCAAAAATAATTTGTTTTTCATTATTTAAAATAATAATTTTGTTTTAGACACGAATTGGCCAGCAAGATCGTGCGACTTGGCCCATTTGGACTCTATTCTGTATGGATATTTGAAGAGTAGGTCTTTCAAAAACAATTCCAGATCTAAAAATTGAAATTCAACGCCACGTCACTGAAATAGAGCCGACTTTCTGCCCAAGCTATTTTTCAGATATTCTCTTTAAAATGTATTGCCAGACTTAGTACTTTAAAAATCAATAAAAAATTTGTGTTAATTTTCTAAATAAAAAATGAAGTTGTTATTGTCACCCTTTATTATATGCTAATAAGAATCATATTCTTTACTATATGAGTCCGTTTGGCACACTCAAGGTAAAAATACTCTGTCTGAATAAATATATTCGTTGATTTATTTAAATGGCCCCTGCGTCATCAATGTACCGATGTAGCTCAGACGTTCGTATTGTATTGCCACATTGTAAAGCGGTCCTTAAACGATTAATATATTGCACAATCACTGATATTGTGCAATAACATTGACCGCCTGTAGATCATATTGATAGATACAGCGCAATATATTGTGTCGATCAAAAAAGGTTTGCTATTTATTGTACAATATAGTAAAAATTGTGTCTTCTGTGAGAAATCTTACACATATTGCATCACTTCCGTCTGATGTGCATAAGATGACTTCAAAAAAAAGAAGAACGAAACAAAATATTATAGAATTTTACCTGCAGAGGTGTCCTATGATCTAACTTATTGAGCAAAACTATTGCCTTGTATGGGTTCTCCAGCAATATTACGTGCAATATATTGATAAAACTATTAAACGTCTAGGGGCCGCTTAAGAGTATTACAGTATGCTTGAATACAGCGAATCGTATGCTTAAGACGCAAATCTGATGACGCTGGGGCCATCCCAAAAGGATGAAAAAGTGAAAGTATGATATTTTTGATAATTTATTGTGAATTCAATTTATGTTAGCGTTTGTCTTTTGTTATCAAAACATGTTGAAAAAAATAAAGATATAGTTAGTGCGCACTAGTGCAACCTATTGAAAATCTCCATTATATTTTATCGCGTGCAGGAGCAAGGCATTTTCATTTTGTTAGAAATTCATCCGTTTAGCTTCTATTTCACTTTTATTTTGTATCCGATTTTGATGTGTGGTACATCAATAGGTTCAGAAAACATGTGCCTTTAAGAATAGAGAATGAAAAAGTCCTTTAAAATAATATATATTTAATAAGAAATTTGAAGTTGAAGTTTAATAGATGAAGTTCATTATGTTAGTAAAATTTCAACCATTTCTTATTAAATATATATATTATGTTAAACGGTTTTTTTCTTTCTCTGTTCTTAAAAGCACATGTTTTCTGAACCCATTGATGTATCACAACACAAAATCAGATAAATAATAAAAGTGAAATAGAAGCGAAACTGATGAATTTTTAGCGAAATAAAAATTCCTTGCTACTGCACGCGGTAAACTATAATGGAGAATTTCAATTGGTTGCACTAGTGCGCATTAACTATATCTTTATTTTTTTCAACATGTTTTGATAACAAAAGATCGACAAACGCTAACATAAATTTATTACAATTAAATTTTGTATGTGCATTATTGGTTGCCAAATCTCGACTAAGGGAGCCTTGCAATGCAAGTGATTTAAAAATAACTATTTTTTGAAATTTTCCTATATTGTTTTCCGTGTATATTATTATTTATTATGTACCTATATAAACGCAGAGTGAACTCACCTCTCTAGTACCTAGTTCACCCTGTAGACTTTAATATATTAAATATAAAAACGCCTGTATGCAAATTTTGAGTAGATTAATTTAATTTATGATGCAAAGTGATTTGAGTAGCACTAAGAATTTGAGCTTTAGAAAGACAGACACCCAACTCCTATACCAATATAGGATGTATTTAGATTGTTCCACATACACCGCCCTCAGGTGGCGCTGAAATCTAGGTACTGATTTCAGCGATTTCATCTTGAGTTTCCTCTCTATGTAGGGCAATTTCATACCTATGACCTTCATTACTTAGTTAAATCTTAACCATTGACGTGCCTCGAGCACTTCTATAGGCACAAATTCGTGTTATAATTCGTATTCTGTCAGTTTTTATTCATAAAATTACTAATCAATAGAGCTAAACATAATATACTAAACATAAACTAGCAATAGAGCTAAACAGTAGTTTAGACTCTAACTTTGAGAAAATTTAGTGATTACGAAGTTCTGACTGTGTATTTAAATAAGACTCAAGTTTGATATTACTTTGGTTTTGTTTGAACGTCCATGGTGAAGTTCCTAACATTTTTGCAGCGCCACCTTACGACGGCGAATATGAGCTCAACCCAAATTAACAAGTTAAGTTTCGTTCTTCCTGGTCTTCTTGGTAAACTTAAAACTCAATTTGTGTTTTAAGTTAATAAAAGTTAATCCTTATTTTATTTCAGTAACGTAAACTGAGACAAATAAGATATATGACAGCAGTTCATCAATTCGCATCAAGCAAATTTAACCTTTCAAAACCCTATAAGACCCTAGTGCAACCCTAGTGCAAACATATTTAGAGAAACATAATTTCTGACATCTGAGTGTAATTTGTCTCACCTCAAGAAGCAGAGGCCGCCGCAGCATTTTTGGATGCATGGGTAAACCTTGCGCTTGCAGTGTCAGGATGTGTCCCGATGGGAGATGACCAAGCCCCATTCTCAATTGCGTCTACCACACACATGCAATCAACAATATCGTACCTCAACCAATGTTAGTAGTGTTTTTAACTACATTACCACAACCACAATATTAATGAATATACATTGAAATGCCAAATAACAACCCGTTTGTAGGGTTTTATTTCGAGTAGGTTAATTCGAGTACCGTAGGTTCAATATCCATGAAGGTATGTACAATTTATTGGGAATGTATCGTTCTCTTATATTTTATAGCTAGCGTTAGGCCGTTTACACACAGCGCTATAACGAAACAATATACTATAGCGGGCGATAAAGAGCCCCCATATGGTAAAAAGTTTTCACACAAAGGGATAATTAATAACAATAAAGCTGACGTGCTTTAAGAGAGTGGAAATTTCTTGAAGCTTTAAAACCAATGGCGCTAGTTGTAGTAAAAGTAACATTTATCTTAGATTTGACTAACCTAACCTGGCTGAATTAAACAATAACTATAACAGATGGCGCGAGATATATTTAGTAGATATTTATTTTTGTGATTTTTTAACCAACATATACTGCAGTTATCTTTATATTATAGTTTGTATAATGTACAGAACTCCTTTTATATATCGTATAGCACTTAAAAATATAGTAGAACATAGTTGATTATATAAAAATTTACAACATTTTACTAAAAATGGACTTTATTTTAGAAGCAATATGTACAAGAGATGCATCTGCTTGAAAAACTAAGCGAAATTGGATGAAAACAAAAAATATATATCTATAAAAAATATGGAAAATAGTTCGTTATTCAATTTTTTTAATACAAGTTTTATTTGGTTATTTGGTGAATTTATATTATTATTTAAGTTAATATTTTTGCTTCACCCTAATCTAATAATTATAATTGTAATAGAAATTAATTGCATATCATTATTAATTAATTTGCCACAATTTATGTAGAGTTGTGTAAAACTCACATCTATATTTCTATATCTAGTATATATCGGATACTAGAATAGTTACCATAACATATCGAACAATATTTGAAGAACAACTAGCGTATCGATGCCTTAATGCCCTATTGTACCCATAACTTTATTTTATTCCGTACATGTGAAAAGAAAAAGACGTATGTGTTTCTTGTGTTAAGTGATACTTCGACTGTTATCACCCGCTAGAAATTGTAACGTTATAGTGCCGTGTAAAATTATCGGCATGGGAAAAGAAAGCAAAATCAGACCTTGTCTTTTGTGTCGCAAAAGTGGACAAAACTCGAGTTTGCTTTCGGTCTTGCGCTTAAGGGTCCTCCACCGGCTGTCTCAAAGTTGTCTGCAACCAGCATTGCATGATAGAGAAAAGACCGCAAATGATTGGCGAGAGTTTAGGAGAGAATGAGAAAAATATATAATAAACACGCGTATTTATAATTAGTGTATTTTGGTTATGCGTTGATGGTTTTTGATAAAAATAATGTCAAAATATTCTAAAAAGATTAATCTGTTTCCCAAAGCTTTTTTTTTAAATATTCGATAATTAAAGACATATTTGACAATCAAAAATAAATTAACATAATTTACAATGATTAATTAAAATTATTCAAATTTAGTAAACTGCTTGCACTAGAGAATTTTTTTCTGAATATTTTGACATGATTTTCATCAAAAAACAATCAACGCATAACCGAAATACACTAATTATAAATACGCGTGTTTATTATATATTTTTCTCACTCTCTCCTATGCTCTCGCCAATCATTCGCGCTCTTTTCTCTATGATGCAATGCTGGCTGCAGACAACTTCGAGACAGCCGGTGGAGGACCCTTAAAACAGGCGTTTCATAATGGCAGCTGAATTTCAGCAGCCATTATGCTCATGGCAGCTGAATTTTATAAAATAACATTGTAAAGTGGGTCATCTACCTTGTGAAACGCCTCTCTTAACTGGGTTCCTAATATCTACCTAAGTATTCGGTTTGCATTTAATTTATTTTTAACTATTTTATTTTAAAATCGATCAAGTTTATCCATGATTTTTGTACCTGCGGAAACAGCTATTAGCTAAATTACATGTACTATGGATTGCTGATAATACTCGTACAAGCAAAATTTGCCCAATGTAAGTCAGACTCTTTTAGTTCCGAAATATGACAAGAAACTCCATAGTTTATAAGTTGTGATCCACGTGACTAATATATTGACCTAGCTTAGAAGATCGTATTGTATCGCTACTTCATACAAGTGCAACAAGAATAGGTATGTCGAGCCGCTAAAACAAAAGCTATCTAAGATTGTAAGGTGTAGAAAGAGATAGTAAACAAACGCCTGAATAAATCGGTTCGGGAATGGGGTTGTTTCACATAATTGCTTTGGACGGTCAGTAATTTGACTGAGTGAAAATAAAATTTAAGCAAGCCTCCTAGATTTTCTACTTTAACCGAGCAACAGGTGTTGCGCGCCTTAAATATATACAGTACAACCACGTACAACAAGAAGAGTAAAGCGGCTCCTAGTTCCATATTGCTGGAGAACCCACACAAGACAATAATTTTGCTCAATAAGTTAGTTCATACGTGACACTTCTGCAGGTACAGTCAATATGTCGGTTAAAAAGACCGCAGTTAAAAAATACAAGATTCCTGTCAATTCACTTGTCACAATACAATTTATTTTTATCTCAGGTATACTGTTAATTAAAATAATTAATTTTGGCACACGAACTACAGTTAACCAATGCAACTTTTCTGTTATAGATCCGGTATTGCCATATCATCAGGAGGGACCCTAACATGGGTCATGGGGTATCGCGCCCGGTTTTTATTTAATTTTACTCAAAAAGGTCCTCTCGTTTGAAAAGTCTAAAACCAACAGTTTTTAAGAAAAATTGCTTTGACAATCCAATTCATGTTCTAAATTTTACTATAAAGATAAGGCTATTATTTCGACGCCAACTAATGCATTGGTGAGCTCGACAAAATTTTTGAAAATAATTTGAGCCCTTATATGTGATTATTACTTTAGTCTGGTGGTAACTTTCAAATGCGTAGCTTCAAGATATTTTTCGCCGAAGTAATAATAATGTGACAAGTGTAGATATAGGCCAACATAGAGCAACTTAAGAACTTTCTATATTAAAAACCCATAACCTTTCTAATGTATATGCAGCGTATACAGTGTGGTCATAAAGTATGGAACAAAAATCATAATTCTATTATTAAACATTATTAAGAAAAACGCTTGGTCAGGTTAATTTGATGTTGGAAATACGTTCGTTTGATGTGAAAAATAAAATTATGACGTCATTAGTTTTTGCGCAATCATGACATCATCCATTTTTTTAAATGGCAAGGCATTATTTTAGTTTTTGTTTATAATAGACCTTCTCATTAGTTACACGGTGATATAAAATTTTTGCTATCTTACATAACAATTGATCAAATAACACATTTACCTCAAAAAATTTATTTCTATGAAAACCACATAAACATAACCAAAATCCACCAGTGCGACATTTAGGGGACATTTTGAACATTTGCCTTAAATTTATTTTGTAAACATATTTTTTTTAATCTCTATTATTCGTTTTTTCACAGAAATATAATTTCAATTTTTTGAGGTAAATTTTTTTGGTGTGATGTGATCAAGAAAATGTTTATGTAAGATACCAAAATTTGTATATCACCGTGTAACTAATGAGAAGATCTATCATAAACAAAACCCAAAATAATGCCTTACCATTAAAAAAAGTTGATGATGTCATGATTACGTAAAAACTAATAACGTTATAAACAATATTTCACATCAAACAAAGGTATTTCAAACATCACATTAACCTGTCCAAACGTTGTTCTTAATAACGTTTAATAATAGAATTATGATTTTTGTTCTGTACTTTATGACCACACTGTATTTGTATCAATAATGTGTGGACTTTAAGTGAAACAATTTGCCAAACATTGGACAAATTTTGCAGACACATCTTAACATTAAACATGGTCATCCATTATTACTAACTGACGGTTTTCAAAAATATTTAAAATACGGTACCGATTAAAACATTTGAATATGTAGTAAAATATAATAATAATAAAAAAAATGTGCAGATTAAAAGAACACAAAAATAGTATCTACCAAAGTATAGAAGTTTTCGAATAGCGCATAACGGAATCCCATAATGCAAAAACTTACGTTTTAGTAGATTATACAAATAGCATAAATAAAAAAAATAAAATAATGCAACTTAAATGTGCTAAAATTAATGCATGCTGTTAAAAACGTTTTAAAACAAAATCACATACTTGTTGCGTTGCCACATTGCCCGGGTATGGTGGAGGTGGTCCTGGATATGGCGGTGGAGGTGGTGGCGCTTGTTGTTGCACTCCTGTAACTCTTGATTGAGTCCCTAATTCTACAGAACCACCATGTACGTTTTGTGGGGCTTGTGGCACCGACAGCATGCGAGGTGTGTTTTGGCTTAATCGCAATTGCATTTGCTTCTGGTTTTGCACTATACGAATACAATGTAATTACAATTTAATTCAGAAGTCACTTTTACTTACAAAACTTACATTGTTGCACCAGTTGATAATTTTGTGGTATTTGCAGCTGTACATTATTATTTGGTAGCACTACGCCAATGATTCCGTCATGCGCTTGTAATTTCGTTCCCGGTTGGATTGGATTACCTTGGGCAGCTGCTTGTTGCACTTGTGAAACAAATTGGTGATGGATCTGTTGCAACAGCATCTGTTGTGAAATAACAGTTTGTTGTTGAACAATCGGTGGTGATTGTGTAACAGCTAAGGGTGGGGGTTGTACACTTGAACCCAGAGGTAAATTTCCTTGATTTGGAGGAGCTGTTTTGATCGCTTGTGCAATTCGCTCTTGCTTAATGACACCTTGCGGTGGGTGTGTGGAAGCATTTTGCTGTTCTAATTGTTGCTGCTGCTGAAGTTGTTGTGAATTCATACCCGTTTTCGCAATTTCAACTTTTTTGTTTTCCTTCTTGACATTCTTAATTGGTTCTTCTTCTAGTTCCAAATCGAGAATATTGGTTTTCTCGCCTGCAAGCGCTTCCAATTCCGGATCAGCATACTCCAGTATATTGAAATCCGCCCCCATTTCAGCCAACAACTCGTCATCATCGTCACCCAAATTGCCCAAAATATCACTGACACCCAATTCCACCATAGTCCCCGTCTCCCGTTCCAATTTTTCCAACTCAGCTGTAACATTATCCGGTATTTCTTGTTCATTATTGGGATGTTCTGATGTTGATGGAGTAGTTGCTGTGGTATTAGTACATTGCGCTACTGGTAAACGTTGTATACCTGTTCCCTGATTTAATGATAATTTCGTTGCAAATTGATCAGCTACACGATCATTTTGAAATTGCGTTTGACGTTGCAATAAATGCTCATATTGCTCGACGTTTGTGGGACGAACAGCATTTTGTTGAAATCGTACGGAATTGGTTGGGAACTGATGAGCCAGTGGTTGTTGTGCTTGCGGTTGTAGATTTATGATATTTGGATGGACAAGTCGATGTTGCTGTAAAGCGTAAAACCAAATGCATAAAACAATATACCGGGTGTTTGATAAAAACCGCCGCACGCTATATTTTTGTTATTAATGGACTAATTTAGTCGAATAAAAAAAATTATGCAATGATTGTTTCTGAACTACAAAATGGATTTATTTTTAAATTTTTTTGCAATTGATTTCATGGTAAACGGATGGACAACTTTTTATTTAAGATAGAAATGTAATTTTTTTATTTTATTTTATGTTGAAAAATATTTTTCTGGATTCAAAAATGTATCACAACTTACTTTTTTTCTAGTACTAAATCAGAAAAAAGTACATTCAAAGAACTTTTTTCTTAAGTTTTTCTCAGATCAATATTGCTTTGCAATATTATTCTGATTGCAAAAAAAAATTGACAAAAATCAAATTTCAATTTACGTAAATGTCACTGTCATCGTATTCTTTACTGATTGTGTATGAATTTGTACCAATATGAATTACCAACACATGACTGATATGATGCAAGTGTATTTTGAGTGCCGTAAAAATGCTGGTGCAGCTGTACGGTTGTATTCATATATTCATATTGATACAAATTCATACACAATCAGTGAAATATACGATGACAGTGACATTTACGTAAATTGTAATATGATTTTTGTAAATTTTTTTTGCAATCAGAATAATATTGCAAAGCAATATTGATCTGAGAAAAACTTAAGAAAACAGTTCTTTGAATTTACTTTTTTCTGATTAGTACTAGAAGAAAAGCAAGTTGTGATACATTTTTGAATCCAGAAAAATATTTTTTAACATAAAAAAAAATAAAAAAATTACTTTTCTATTTTAAATAAAAAGTTGTCCATCCGTTTACCATGAAATCAATTGCAAAAAAAATCAAAAATAAATCCATTTTGTAGTTCAGAAACAATCATTGCATACATTTTTTTATTCAACTAAATTAGTCCATTAATAACAAAAATATAGCGTGCGGCGGTTTTTATCAAACACCCGGTATACATATTTTTTATATATTACGCTTAAGGGCACGAACTCACTGTGCAAATTTATGCGTGAAACGTTGCTTAGCAGCTCAGTGAATTTAACGCGAAAAAACAGTTTCAGACACTGTTAATTATCCTAGAAAATATCTAATGGTAGATTTAGAGAGAGAACAGATGTAGCAATAAATGGACAGCAAGTTTTTTTTTATCTTTTTTTGGCTAATTAACAAGCGAGTGGTTAATATTTAATAAAGGTTTTTTATTCATATTTTACTTAATTAATGGCTATTCGAACAAATCTTTCGTCAAAATATAAGTATTTTTTCTCTCTAATTTTCGGTAGGTTTGGAAATTTTCTAGGGGCTATAACAATGCCGCAAACTGCTTGACCTGTTGTTGAGAATTTTCTACACCTCTCGATCTTTCCTAATGTTCTCGCCTAAAGCACGTGGCAAATAAGTCAGATCTTGGTCCATCTATTCTTTAACAAATGTCCCGATATTTGCAGTAAATTTAGATAAGCAAAACCATGTAGATTCGCTAGCTACCAGAGCGGCTATATATTTAGTGGTTTCGCCCCCTTAAGTGAAGAATTTAAATTTAATTGCAATTTTAAGTTGCAAGCATGTATGCAAATGTCAATAACTTTTTACCCGTTTGATTCCTGACGGAAAAATCAGTATTATCCAACAGCAATGCTTGGTAAAATACTGACTGCTTTATTAGCACCCTCAAAATAATAATAGCTAAAATACCTGTTGATGTTGTACAATAAATCTTCGAGCATCTAGGGCGTGCATTCTGTTTTCGACATTTTGCATTCTCATGTTTCCAATGATTCCGGTAGCGGACCTAACACTAGCAATCTGTCCCGGCATCCTAGGGCGGGTAGTACTCGGTGGTAGTGGTTGGCGAAACGTGGTGTCACCAGTACTGATCGCTATAGAAGTTGCAAGATCCCCTTCTTGTGAGTCAACGGGTGGCCAAACTCGTTGTTGTCCTTTTCCTGGTAGTAGTTGCTCATCCAACTTCTTAAATTGTTGTCGCTGCAATAAATCGCGCAATTGACGATTGATATCTTGATCGGGGCGCACCATGGTGTTCGTAAAACCCTATTGGATGAACATACAATTTCCGTTAAGAATCTCATCCAAAAATATATAAAAGCTTTACCTGAAGCGATGATCGTGGAGCACTAAAAGGAGGACGAGGTGTGCCTTGTTGTGGCGGATACTGATCAATGGTAGGTAATCGTTGCTGCTGAGGTGGAAAAACTGGTTTAGAAGTAGCTGTTGCTTGAGTATAAGGATCAATGTTATCTGCAGTAACTGGCTGAGGAAATTCGTGAGGTGACAGTGAGGGAGCAGGTTGACGAATATTAGTTGGCTGCATTGGTGTAGGATGTGGAAATGGTGGTGACTTGATACCAAGAAATTGCCGCGAGCTAGGCGATGGAGAAGCGCAAGGACTTAGTTCTTGCGTTGGTGTTGTAACTTCTAGTGGACTGTCATGTTCCATGAATTGCGTTTGTGTCGGATCCGATATTTGACGTTGCACTCGAGCAATTGCTAAAATGAGAAGAATGCGTTCAGAGGAAATTGTCATTTCAGTTGATCAGATATAGAACGCACCAGTACCTTGTACACGTTGTTCATGTAAAACACTTTGTTGTTGCTGATGCTGTTGTAGCCTAGAAGCTTGCAATAATTTCCATTGTCGCTCTTGTTCAGCTTCACGTGCTGATTTTTGTTGCAAGGCGGATTTCTCTTGATCCTAAAACATCCGACAATTGATTTTATCGATTTCATTTTTTCGGGGCATGTAACGTATAATTAAAATTTTCTATTTGTTTAGTTTACAACACTACAAAAGCATTCATAAGTATTAAAAATAAAGAGATATTCCACAAGAGTGTAAAAACTAAATCCCACAAAACCACTTTGTTAAATTATTAAATGAAAATATCTCATGCGAAGTAATAAATATGGTAAATCTACCCCAAAAAATAATAGTATGCTGTTATTCAAATCAAAATAATTAAACAACTACCGTTACGATTAAATAGAGATCAAATCAAATATACTTAAAAAAAAATAATGCAATATTAAAACAACTGAACAGATCATGGCTGGCCGATTGTGCCATATTTTTCATGGTAACAAATGAGAAAGCAGTTTCAAAAAAACAGCCATAAAAGTTAAGGCGAATTGAAACTCACAGCTCAGTATAAACTAGACTGTGGTCTAATCTCTACTAAAATTGTAGTTTGTTTTTAGACTTAGGCCCGGTATTTGAGTATGGTAGGAGCTTAAACTCTAAGCTTTCCTTAAAATTTAAAATTGGCAGATAGACAATTGAGAATTTAATTTATCTTTTACCCCCTCTATTTTGAACTATGTTGTGAGAATGGATTTCAGTTAATTGTATGAATATAATATTGTTTCGGAAACGTACGTAAAGTTAAGTCGACTACGTTCTGACCTGTTGTATCGAATGCGCTAGACGTACTTTTTTATTGCTACGCTGTGCCAGCGCATTACAGTATATGCTAACAATAACAGGAACGTACGTCTGCCAGCGCTGCCACATGACTTCCCAGATTTTATGAATACAATCAATGTGAATGACAAAGAAGTTACATGCACGTATGTCTTTCGTCTTGTTGTCGTTCAGTGCCGTCGTATGAATATAATCTTTTATTTTTGTATTGGCGTGTCGCCGCTGCTTGGAAGATATTCTACGCTACTGGTAAAAATTTTACATGCCTTCAATTGATTTGGTGCAGGCGGAATCAGCTGAGAGCCCACAGGTCAGAACAGAATAGGTTTCACTATAGTTAAATATTTCTCCGCGTAGGCGCTTCTTAAAAGGCGCGAAACGGTAATTTGAATTCTCTGGAGTATAAATGCCATTTTTGTTTTGTTTAGGAATGCTTAGACCTTAAGCTCACCCTCAAATACCGAGCCTATAGATACATCTACTCATTAGAAACTGATTGATAAGGTGAGTTTCTCACCAATGACTTGAGAGTCACTTCCTGTGAAACATCGTAGCATAATATGTTAGAAACGTGTTAGTAAATAGCTTCGGGTTTCTAATTGGTACACCGTGTGAGGTATTTTAATGTATTTTAAAGGAAGTGACTCCCAACTTACTGAGGAGTAACTCGCGTTACCTATCCGTTTCTAATGAGTCGTTCCGTGTGTAGACAAACTAGCGTTTTGTGTAATTCAATTTGATTGAGTAAGATAAATGTTGAAATGTTTTCCACATAAAAAAAACAAAATATTTCCTAAAAACGTACACAAAAAATTGTGTACAAATAAGAAGAACAAGATAAATGTGCTAAATTCAATTGTTCACTGTAATTTAAAATTTTTGAAAAAAGAAGTATCGTGACATATTTTTTTCACCAACAAATTGATTTTAAGAATCTCTAGTCTACCAGGAATCACACATCGATAAGATCCTCTCTTGAGTTCTACTTTGACACCTGATTCCGGATATACTTCGGAATAGAACATGAACTTATTTTCATTTTTATGTTCCAATCTGTGGGAACTAACCCCTGAATTTGATTCCTACCAATTTACTATTAATTACAATATCAATTGCATTATTAATAAGTCAATCCCAATATAGAGCTAGAAATTATACATTGTCAAATTGGAGGTTTGCAAAACCACATGAAGCGAATAGGCTATGCGCTAGTGAATAATTTTTGGTATTTTAATAATTTTTTCAATTGGCCACTAGGATTGTTCTGGATTTAGTCCAGATAGGCCAATTGGCCATTAGGATTAGTCTATTAGTGATACTAATAGACTAATCCTAAGTATGGCAGAACTTTTGAAGTGGGTTCCATAGGTAAAAAGGCAAATGAGTTTCACCTATTTTTACAGTTATGAATCATTTTGATTTGAAATATGGCTGTTATTTACAATGGAAGCCTCAGCGGACTCCGTCGATGTTTTAAATAGTAAGCGCTCAATTCGGTTCTTAAAACGTTTTTGAGCATTTTTGGAGATAAGCACTTAAACGGGTAATTACTTCGACAATACGTCAAAGTAGTGGAATGTGGAACAACATATAAAAATGCAAACTAGACCGAAATTGAAAGAGCATGGTAACACAAGACAATTTTTTGATATCCCTAAATATCCACTCAAATTAATTCTATGACCTGCATCAAAGTTATTTCATAAATATTAGAAAAATCGTACATTGCATAGAAAATTTAAGATATCAAACCTTTTTACTGGCTGTGAACATTTTGAGAAGCAAAGGTCTCATTGCAAAGATAAAAGTAATGTATGTTCGAAGAATTTTGTGCCTAAAGTGATATTGTTTCCCATGCATTTTCTGGCTCAACCCACCGGAAAACCCCTATACAAAATATACGATTTGTTACTTAAAATCACTGAATAACTGAATATTCCTATCTATCAAAAAATTAATACCAAAAAAGATCACTAGCTCCTGTACCAAAATTATACTTGATCGCTTAAACAAATAAGCACTCTATGTAATTTATTGCTTTTTCGCAAAACCATTCACAGAAATAACTTGACCCAACTAATATATCATAAAATTACTAGTAGATTCAAGTGAAAATTCTGGAAAAAAAATGTCAAATTAAAACAAAGCTACAAAGCTACCAAATTCAAAGTCAAATATTCCAGTGTTAATAAGAAAAGGGATAGTTGTGAAGGAACAAAGAACGTAGGTAAAAATTATAACATCTAAGAAATTCTTAAATCAGAACTTAAAGATATATCAATTTAACTATTGATGAAACATTAATTAAACTCAATTATTTTACAATATCTGGGCTATCATCAAATCATTCGCAATTACGTTTATTTCAAGACGATTGGAAAAAATAGTGGGAACACTAAGATAAGCAAGCCATTTTTGATAAAGTTATTAGACAACCACAAAGCATTTTGCTTTTTCAAATTAATTTTGTAAAATATCGATAATAATCAAATGCTATATAATATCGGGATAAAATGAAAATCATCAAAAGTTAACTTTTCCCTTTCCTGTGGTGTGATCAGTTCTCATTAACAACATTCTTTTATTAAGACACATACTTTGTAAAGCATATATCCCCGACATCAATGAAGATATTATTTGATCCAAGTTTTGTACAAATATTAAGGATTAATAGAAAAATCACGTTAAGGGGATTGAACACGCTTATTCGTAGTAATTTTTCTACACAGCGTGTTTCTGGAAATAACTTTTAAAAGCCACGTAATGGCTCTTTTTCCTCTCTCTCGAAAATGAATGTACAGAACAAGGTGGACTAGAGAGTGAGTGTACCTAAAGTCAAAACAATAAGTTGGACCAAATAAATAATTGCTAAAACGATCGAGGTCATGTTAGTAACTAAAGCGGGCGGATTGTACATCTCATACGCGCTGCAGAAAATATGGTGAGTGGGCAGCGACATACAAATATAGCGAGTCAGAGAGAGATGGGTAATTGTGCATTATATTAATATTCTAATAATTACGTAAAAACGAATGACATAATTAAAAATAAAATTGCAAATGTGGGTTGTAGAATGATTATGAAATATTGGACGCCTAGCTTTCAAGTTATAGAACTATTAATAACTGTGATATTACCAAAAACAAATTTCAAATCTCGGTATTCTTGATAGCAATGAAAAATAATTTACTTTGATGGACTGCATAAAAACTCCGTTTATTGTCTAGTTTACAAAAAAAAAATGAAAGTAATCGGTTTTCTAATAATCATTTAATTTCAAATCTACGAAAAAACGTTTTATGGGATATCTAACATCTCTGTCCAATGCAAGTGATTGAATGGAGGCAAGAGAATAAGCCGATGCAACGTTTGGGAGTAATTTTGTGCAGAAAAAACTTAATATAACTAACTCGTGTTCAATCTCCTTAAAACTGTTTCCCTTAAAATTTACCCAATGAAAGGTAAAATCTACCGTTTTTGCCAAATCCCACAAATTTGTTTGTTATCGCTGATCTTTCAAAATTTTGAAAAATTATTTGACATCTTAGACTCCTATTATGACTTTTGAGCAGAAAAAGTTGTCATTTAACGGTTGCAACGATGTCGTATGACTACAACACATGTACACACCTTCTATATAATATATTGGCCAATAATGGGTAAACAAAGATTTTATCACCATAGAAAGTACAACTTTGCAATACCCATTCAACGAGCGAAAAGATCACCTAGCCTGCCAAGGAGTGTAAAGTACTTTACCTGACTCCTACTGCTTAAATAGGCCTAGGTCCAGTCAGGTAAAGTAGGTTACCTACCTAAACAGACAAAGTGTAATTTTTTCTTGTTGAATGGATAGGAAAAATTTGTACTTTTAGTGGTATTGTATGAAAGACGGCAGTAAAGTGTCCGATTTAGTGTCACTTTACTACCGTGTTACACAAATAGCTATGGTCAAGAGAACTGAATCACATACAATACTGAAGCGCAGCTGAAAGAACATGTTAACCTTATGATTTCGCAAATTATATAAGAATCTAGTTTTTTGGTGAATTTAAGAAAGTAATAAGACAGATACCGTAATGCTTCAGGCAATTCCACCAAAAGAGCGCCTTATAGATAAGTAAGACTTCGTGCAAGTTTTTCACAATTTTCTACGGATATTACTGAACACATATTAGGATACATTATTCCCGGGACGTGTAGGTACTATCAATTTATCTTTAAGATTTATTGGTCTCTTGATAAAAAAACTTAAAAATTCTTAGTGCGTAGTGTGCAAAGAATTTATCAGACAGATTCATTTGGCCGATTTATTTAACCATTTTATCGCTCAAATCAAATATTTTAGTTAACTATTAACTAATCAATTATTTTTACCAATTTTTCTATTTATCGTACGAATTGGCAAATGAGTGGGCTCGAATGTATCCTTATTTAACATTATTTAACATTTACAAAAATATTAAAAAAAAAATGAGTTTATTTGTCTAACTTCATATCAAATTGTTGAATTTGGATAATTCATGTTCTAAATTTTACTATTAGAAATTAAAAAGAAAGCTAGTCGTCGCTGTCAAAAAAAATAAAATGAAGTTATTAATGTCTTGTTGAACGCAACCCGTGGCAGAAATTTTTTAATAATTTTTATCAGTAAGATTAACTCATAGCTGTTGTCTCTAGACAACAGCTACTCATTTTCTGACAGATAAAAATTACCGGCAAGATTTGTGGCCGCTTGTTAAATTATATATGACAATACGTTTTTTTATTGTGTTGTTTTAATAAAAAACTTTTGTAATTCTGTAGTTGTTCTTGAAATACTAAATCACTAATATTCGTATAATAAGAATTTAAATATTCCTCATGCTGTC
The DNA here is from genome assembly GCA_963556235.1 of Cryptophagus acutangulus. Classification (NCBI taxonomy): domain Eukaryota; kingdom Metazoa; phylum Arthropoda; class Insecta; order Coleoptera; family Cryptophagidae; genus Cryptophagus; species Cryptophagus acutangulus. The sequence continues at coordinate 9,005,433 of OY744558.1, forward strand.
ATACTGGTACTAGATTCGGTGTAGTAAAAACAGAAAACTGCAAATTATCAAGGTTCAGTGAGTGTATGCCATTTTCAAAATTAGCAACTGTTTTTCATTTTATGTCTAATCCTTTGATTATGGAAGACTGGATTGCTAATACAGTTTTCTAACAATGCATCAGACAAGCAGTAGCGCTCGTAATAAAAGAAGTGAGATAGAGCCAAGTAGTCCAATACAAGTAATGTATAACAAGCTTCTATTTAAGAAACTCCTCCCATTTCCGTCAAAGGTAAATTCTTACGAATAAGTTTTATTGGGTTGTTATATTCTTATGACGTCATATCCGGTTATATATCAAGATTGTGTTATGTTTACTTTTTCTTCTTGTCTTGCCTTATTAAGAATTCGCATTTCGCTCTATCATTCATCGACCATCGTTGTTTGATTTAGTTTTTGTGATAGTTTATGTAAATTTAAATTACGCGCTAGGAAGTGGATGGTATAAAGTCGAAGTCAGTATCATGAGGCGGAGTTAAATGATTTCATCTCACTCTGCTTGAACCGATTTGAAATCTCACTCTTTTAGCAATCCAGTCTTCCATACTTAAAGGTCTAATCTAACCTAGAGTTTATCATATTCGTAAGCCAAGTGTTCGAATATTGTGGTGTGTTTCTGCGATGAGGATTAAAGTTTAATATAGAAAAATATTCACCACAAGATTGTTGTGTATAATGTACCTAACTAAATCGACGAAAAGCGTCTGGTATCCAATCATGCATCTCGTTGTAGAAGTGTTACTTAAATTTTTCATAGCATGAGTTCATAGTACTGTAAATAATTAAAACTCGATACAAACCCACCTGCTTTTACACACCGATTATAGTACATCAAAAATCGCCACACACAGCGCCAATTTCTATCATTTAAATTCTCAATACTGTACTAATTCTACAATAAAATAATCGAAAAATTACACAATCGTTCAGTATAAAAAAAATTGAAAAAAAGCTGAAAAAACTTAAAAAACAAAACTATACAACGAAATCCATTACGAAATAAAGATCTCACCAGTGGCTGAGGAAGTGGCGGTTCATAATTTTCCTGACAGAGGGAGGGAAGTGTACGCATAATCTCTGAGGGAGTCAAAACACGGATCTGCTGATCCGACGCTTGCGAATTATTACCCGACACTAAAGGAGTACGTGGTGGCATATTATTTAATCCCTGTTCACAACCACTAGGCTGGTAGTGCGGATTTACAGTGACATTAGGTGCAGGACCCACATGATCATCGGGCCCAGCAAAATGTCCGTGCACAGTAAATTGCTGATGGGTTGGTGGTGAGAGTGGCTGAGAGGGTGTTTTATTGTTACTAGTATTATTATTATTAGTAATTGTATTAGTATTGGTGGGTGGAGGTGGTGGAGAAACAGACACAGAGCTAGTGGAAGCGGTGGTTAGTATTGGCGTAGGTCTCTGTTGAGTGCACACCTCTGAGACTGCAGCTGGGGGAACTACTGCTGTTGGTGACACCCCTGATTGAGATGTCGATAGACTGTTGATCAAAGTTGTGACAGTGTTTTGCTTCACCACCGTCGACGTTGTTGTTGGTACGTTGTTGTCCTTGTTGCTCTGTGATTAAACGAGGTGACAACACATAAACATACTACATAGTACTAGATTCTTTCTATCACAGATATACAGTCAAAAACCAATTCATGCCATTTATATCTTTATGTGGTTCACATATAAGAGCACATTGTTTTTGTTAGTGACAAAAGTGAAAACCCGCTAGCCGATTTTTAAGCTTGACACTTTGTCATGCCCGTGTTGTTGAAAGCGTTGGAATTTATACGCACAAGAATCATTAATAGGTTTCTTTCAACATATTCCTGTTTGTTTAAATAAATTTTGAAAAATATGCACAATTTCTTGAACCATATTTCAACAGAGTGTACTTTAATGTTTCATATGTCATGTTATCTTTACAAAATATCAAATACAGTATTTCTACAAAGTCGATCGTGAACATGTGCGTTTTGGTTAAAATATTATTAGAAGGATATGCCGTTTGCTACGTTCTCCAATAATTACTATTTTAAGCAAACCCATCAATTCCACGAAAGACTTCCAAACGGTATAGAAATGCAAATGGATAATACAGTGTCACAGTAAAATATACATTATGTCCGTAATGATATGAATTATATGTATATAGTAAATCTGAATATGCGAAAATCTTTACATAGGTTCACATTTTTAAAACATTACAATCAATTACAATGGTCTTATCTAGGGCAGCAAATGCAAACAGAACACGGTGGTTTATTGAATAAGCAGTTGCGACGTTTTATATTAATACATTTATTAATAACTCAAATAACAATATGCGTATTCTGTGATAAAGTCAAGTCGACTACGTTCTGACCTGTTGTATCAAATGCGCTAGACGTATTTTTTTTATTGCTACGCTGTGCCAGCGCAGTACAGTATATGCTAACAATAACAGGAACGTACGTCTGCCAGCGCTGCGACATGACTTCCCAGATTTTATGAATACAATCAATGTGAATGACAAAGAAGTTACATGCACGTATGCCTTTCGTCTTGTGGTCGTTCAGTGCCGTCGTATGAATATAATCTTTTATTTTTGTATTGGCGTGTCGCTGCTGCTTGAAAGATATTCTACGCTACTGGTAAAAAATTTACATGGCCTTCAATTGATTTGGTGCAGCCGGAATCAGCTGAGAGCCCACAGGTCAGAACAGAATAGGAACTACTATAGTTTGTTTCTAAAATACACCACGCCGCTTAAGAGCGCCGTGGATTTTCTTAAACCAACAGATGTCTCACAAGTCAGATTGTAGGGTTAATTTTACGGACATAAGACAGCGGTTTGATAAATGTTCAACTTAGGTATTATAACAATTTTGGTATAAATTAACTAAAGGATGTCGAAAATATAAGCTAATGAAATAACCCTTTTTTCAAAAATAAATTTTACAAAATGCTCCGAAACATTTACTTAACCTATATACGATAAATATAAACAATTCTGAATAATTAAAATAATTGGTATTTCTTTATAACAAATTTTTTCTTATGTTTTTTCGTTTTTAATTATTGAACAACCAAAACAGCTGATCCACCAAAATATTGAGTTTAGTTTGCCTACTAAGATATAGATGTCACTGCTACACGACACTTCTTAGGATTACTGTAGAATCACAAGAGAATTCGAGAAAAGTCCACAAAAATTTTAAAAAATTTGCCTGCCACGCAATTTTAGGAACGGCAAAAAATTTTAGTCTATGGGCGGCCAAACTATAAATCCGCCTTTGTCGGTGGATCCATCTCTTATCCAAAAGATTTACTCTATTTGTCAATATCAATCTTGAAAACACAAATGAAAATATTGTGCCTGCAGCCATCTTTTGACAAGTCATGTAATTTATTTAATAGTAATGTAAAATATGATTAGACCAAAATTCCCCCACTACATCACGGCACTCTTAAGGGTATCCCGGTATGTCAGATCTGTGTCAACTTTTTCCATAAATTTTGAAAAACGACAAGTGTAGAAGATGGATCTAAAGCTACCCTCTCTAGACAGAAATCTGGCCCAAGTAACAAGTTTAGTAGTCTACCCACCCCAGCTTATGATCGCCAAATGGATATTGCTTAGTAACAAATCGTAATTCATCAATCGTTAAGTAGATATGTGTCAACTAACACAAAATTAGAAAAGCAACTGAGATTTTGAAAGCGTTTTACCTTATTATTCACGGATGTACTGATTTATTACCATGGCGTTAAATAGTATCTTAAGGGGCGAAACCGCTACATATATAGCCGCTCTGATCGCTAACGAATTTACATCGTTTTGCATATCTAATTTTACTGCAAATTTTGCGACATCTGATAAAGAATAGATGGACAAAGATCTGACTTATTTGCCACGTCCTTTAGGCGAGAACATTAGGAAAGATCGAGAGGTGTGGAAAATTCTCAAAAACTGGTAAAGCAGTTTGCGGCTTTGTTATAACCCCTAGAAAATTTCCAAAGCTACCGAAAATTAGAGAAAAAAAATACTTATATTTTGATGAAAGATTTGTTGGAATAGCTATTAATTAGGTAAAATATGAATAAAAAATCTCGATCAAATATTAACCACTCGGTTGCTTATTAGCGGAAAAAGTTAAAAAAAAAACTTTCTGTCCATTTATTGCTACATCTGTTCTCTCTCTAAATCTACCATTAGATATTTTCTAGGATAATTAATAGTGTCTGAAACTATTTTCCGTGTTAAATTCCCTGACCTGCTAATCAACGTTTCACGCATAAATGTGCAAATTTATGCGTGAAATCTTGGTCCATCTATTCTTTATCAGATGTCGCAAAATTTGCAGTGAATTTAGATAAGCAAAACTATGTAGATTCGCTAGCGACCAGAGCGGCTATATATGTAGCGGTTTCGCCCCCTTAAATAGGTATTAAGAATGGTAAGGGTAGTTTACTGGTCGAAGACAAAAATTGGCTTCGTTGACTTCGCTTCGCTTAGTCCCCAATTTGTCTAGGACCAGTAAACCATTAACGATCGAGATGCTTATAGCATTTTTTGCAGTAATCAAAACGCAATAAAATACTGTTGGATTAATATACAAAATGACGTCCATTTAATAATTGGAGTAAACGCTCTTTTAAAAACAGCGGTTTCTATGGTTGTTTTTCTACAAAGATATGTTGATTTTATTATCGTGTAAACGGTAAGGAATTACTTACGGTTCTAGAACGGTAAGCAAAGTTCAGTGAGAACAGAACAGTTTTACGGCATAGTAACCGTAAAATCCAGCGAACTGACACTGTGAATTGACAAAAAGACTGGTCGTGCAAAAAATATAAAAACGTATAGCTAAATTAAAATATTTCATTTTTAATCTATATGTAAGTACTATATACTTTACACTTTACTGCAATACTTTAAAAATATCGATCGTATAGATTGTTGCATTTGAAGAGAAAATATGAGAAAATGCCATTTTGAACGCAAACTTATATTTACTGTGAACACTATGTATTGAAATATACTTTGAATTGAGTTGACATGGATGAAACTATTAATGCTTAAATAATTAACTTTTATTATGACATATGAAACATACGAAAATGAAACGGAAAAAAATAAGTCAAGTGTTTGCTTACCTGTTGCTGCTTTTTCATGCGTAGTTGACTGCGATTATCTCTAGCCTGTTGCAGATATGGGGCTTTCTGATCTTGATTGAGAGTTCGCCATTTTTTAATAATTTGTTTATATCTATCGCTCCAGTTGGGAAAGTCCGTTTTCCATTCAGGATGGTTAATATTGGCATAAAGAACGGCCGATATAGTGGCACCACTGTTCAAACCCTCATCAGCCTTCATTTTTTCTGATGATCTTTGATTGTATGTTGATGGCACTCCTATCGTTGTGTTATCCACATCGCCTTCCGAACTAGACACCCAAGGACTGGCTGGTTCAGAAAATGCTGGACTAAACTGAGGACTACTAAGATAGAAAAATATATTAATGCAAAAATAAACTCCCAAAATATTACTACTTACTTGCTGTATTCGGAATGGTACGGCGATTGCGACGGAAAACTTAAAGGAGAGTTGATGTTATTTTGATTAACTGTTTGTAAAGTTGTAGGTCGCTTGGCTGGAGCCGGCACTGAAAGCGGTATCGACGTGGTTGAAGGTGCTGAATTTGTATTAAATATTGTATTATTTGCGTTAATTGGAAACATATTACTTTCTTGCGACTCCTGAGACTCGTCTGTTAAAACGCCCTAAAATATTTAAATTAGTTTTTTGATCGGAATATTACCTATTAACGTGTCTTATACCTTAAAAATATCCTCAACGTCTTTGCTATTAATGTTTGAAATTGATTCTAAATTGAAATTTGATCCTAATATATCACTTAATTCGTCTTTGGTATGTTTTGAATTATTTGAACTATCACCTAAAGTGTCTAATTCATTGTCACCTGGCAAATTAGAATCTAAAATAAATGTATAATATCAGTTTCAAATTTTCAAACCATTACGTTATACTATTGCTAAAATCTGGTCTGACTGTTTTTAAACAAGAAGAAATTTCAAAAATGAAGCACATAAGCGAAGCACTAGAATGATTATTTAAAAAAGATTGTCCTTTTTTCTTATCATTATTAAATGTTATGCAAATAACATTTCTTACAGTTCTTACTGTTTTTTTTTTTTTTTTAGTGAATGCCTATAATTAGGCAGCGGTCAAACTGAGCAAGTAACGTCGTGTCGAGTAGTTTAAAAATTGATGGGTCGGTCTGACTCAGCAAGTAGGATCGATCAAAATTCGTTCATTTAACATAAAAAAAATGTAGCTGTTGTTTAAAATGTCTGATACCGACAAAGATTTTTTTTTAAATATATGACGTGTCAAAAATGCATAAAAAAAGTTTAGTAGACTCGCAGTACTATAGTCCAGGCAAGGAAGGGTTTGACCCATAGAAAATGAGTAGTAGGCTGAAATTTGGATATTGGATAAAGAAAATTATGGTGAACTTAAAAATCCAAAGTTACAACTTTTTATATAAAGTTACACTATCGACCCGGCGTCTAATTAAAAAAAATTAATTCACATTATAAAATAGGTTATCCCGGTCTATTTTTTAGTATTCTAACCAAACGACAACAATTACGTAAAAAATGTATCGGATCTTATTTGTAGAGAAGAAAATTCTCTACAAAAAGTCCGCGACAGCATATATCCATCTATTACCGTTTAAATGCAATGTTTAATAAAAGATGACAAATTATTTATTTGTTTCTCAAAGCGGCGAGTGGGGCAAGCGCTACCTACCTACATATGTCGCCGGCAGGACCGTATCGTACCGTATTCGAGCATTTGTCCATGTTTTTAAATAATAAAACAATATTTATAATTTAAAAACATAGTTTTCAAGCCTTTTTATCGAAAACCTACCAATGATTGATGAAAAAAATGGATAGATCAATCTGGGCACAATTATTAACGGTAAATCCAAATGCTTGAATACGGTCCTGCTGGCGAGGATAGAGCGCGCCGCACTCGCCGCTTTGAGACACAGATAAATAATTGGTCATCTATCATTAAACATTGCAGATAAACGGTAATAGATGGATATATGCTGTATCGGACTTTTTTGTAGAGAATTTTCTTCTCTACAAATTAGGTCCTATACATTTTTTAAGTAATGTTGTCGTTTGGTCAGAATACTATAAAATAGACCGAGATAACCCATTTTATAATGTTAATTAATTTTTTTTAATTAGACGCCGTGTCGATAGAAGTTGTAACTTTGGATTTATAAGTTCACCATAATTTTCTCTATCTAATATAAAAATTTTAGCCTACTACTATTTTTTTATGGGTTACATAGCAATTTCCTATGTAACCCTATGTAACCCAATTTCCTATGTCTACGCTGCCTGGACTATGAGAGCAGTGATATCGCAGAGAGGCTTTGGGGTGTTTAGAGTTGAAAGAGTGACAATGCCAATAATTGCACCATATGGTGCTATAATGCAATTATATTAGCATGCAGAGAGATACAAGGGAAATTGTTCTTAACGGTTAAAGAATTTAAATCACTGTAAAATAAAACAATGTACTGCAAAGAATACAAACCTCCTAAAGCGTCCAAGGAATCTGTATTCTTGGTAAGTTCATCGTCATCATCATTAATAATACTATTAACTAAATCAGTGTCCAATAGATCACCAGGTAAAGCAAAGACATCTTTAAGATCCTCATCTTCCTCTTTCGTGATTATTTTATTAGTTTGTTTATTATCATCGTTAATTATACTCTTTGATAGGATATTGCCGGTAAGTGGCTCCTGCTTAATTTGTTTAGCTGTAACAGCGGCCACCGCTTTCAATTCATCTTGTGATAGTTCGATTGACTTGCATTTCACATCGTTCTCCTGATCACTGCTTGAACTATCCACACTTTTTTTCGAATCCATAATGTCCATTAGGTCTTTACCAAAGAATGCTTCTTGTAGATAAGCTGGAAACGTTTCCGAAAGTTTGCTTTTCGGTTTTCTTCGGATTGGTTTCCGTCGCGGTTTTTCCGCGTCTACTGTTAATGGTGTTGGTAGGTCACCTTGGGTCGCTTGCCCTGGTAGAAAATCGATTTCGTCATTGTCTAGACCACCACGGATTCCTCGCATACGCACTAAGAATCCCCCTATCCCTAATTTCTGCAAATTGCGTTGACGTTTCCGACGCAAAACACTGACGCCACTTTCCATTGTGTAAATAGTGAAACCTTCGGGCGGTGCCCCATCTTCTTTCGTCCATATCATACCTTCTTTATACAATTCTTGAGGTTCCTCTTTAACATCTACCAGTTCCAGTTTTGCACTGTCATCCAGTAAATTTCTCGAATTTCCCGCAGCGACTACCGATTCAATAGTAGCCATAATACCCGCTTCTTTATCTTGCACTGTTGGCACCTTTTTGCGCTTTTTTTTAGTACCGAAATTATCAATCGACAACGATTTAATCATACAATTTCCAAACTCACTCAAGCAAACACCATCAACGTAATAGTTTATGTTACTTTTAATCTCCGGACTTTTGGTAGGTGTTGGTGGTTTAACAACCGTCACATTAGACACCATATGCGGTGGTGGTACATCTCGAGGCCTGCACAAAATGCAATTGTAACCTTCTTCGGCGCATTTTTCCGCGTCCTGTTCCGTTTTGATGAAATCGCAAGTTGCATGCAACCACCTTTCACATTGCACACATTGTATAATTAAATCTCCTTCACTATATGGCTCCGTACAACTTGGACAATTCACATGTGAAGCACATGGGCCACATTCCGTGCAACTATTCATCCAAATACAATTAAAACCGGGATCAGTAGCACCACATGTTTGACAAATAGCACACCATTTGCATTTCCAATTCCCATGCGGCACATAATCCAGAGGGGGATCCATACAATATATATGATAGGATACATCACAATCATCGCAAAGAATTAATCGGCCTTCGTCGTTGCGTTGTCCACAACCTTCACAAACCGTGCAATCCAAACATCTATAATATTGTATTACAAATTAATAGAATCAACATATTATTGTAAAACTAACTAATATTGTACAAAGTAAACATTAATCACTCTATTTGAGACAGTCGTGAAGTTAACGCTCCCTTAGTGGACTTTGCAACCAGTAATGCACCAAAAAATTTAATGTGAAATATCTTATGTTAGCGTTTGTCGATCTTTTGTTATCAAAACATGTTGATAAAAATAAAGATATACTTAGTGCGCACTAGTGCAACCTATTAAAAATCTCCATTACAGTTTATCGCGCGCAGGAGTAGGGAATTTTCACTTCGCTAGAAATTCATCAGTTTTGCTTCTATTTCACTTTTATTTTTTACCCGATTTTGATGTGTGATACATCAATGGGTTCAGAAAACATGTGCTTTTAAGAATAGAGAAAGAAAAACTCCTTTAACATAATATACAGGGTGATTCAGAACAGGTGGAGGACCCGTAAACTGGAGATTCCGGACAACATTCTAAGACCAACAGTGTTAGAAAAAAAAGTCAGGGTATGATAGTGCTCAAGTTATGGACCATTGAAGTTGACCAATCACAACGCAGAATTTCAAATTGACTTCAGCCGAACAATTGATTTCAAATCCTTCAGCCGAAGGATGGTCAAGTTGGGGAAACGCAAAGCGTATCTTCTTGCCGCCGCAATTGCATTTTGTCCACATTTGCCGTACATCAATAACATTTCGAAATACTCTTCATTTGAATACATATTACGTGATGAATTGCAACAAAATCAGTGTAATTAAAAAGTGTCAAACTGACATTTATCAGAATCATTTAGAATATAGTGGACCAAATAAGTTGAAAAAGTTTGTTCGCAACAACCTAGATTTAAAAAAATGGTCAATTTGAAATTCTGCGTTGTGATTGGTCAACTTCAATGGTCCATAACTTGAGCACTATCATACCCTGACATTTTTTTCTAACACTGTTGGTCTTAGAATGTTGTCCGGGATCTTCAGTTTACGGGTCCTCCACCTGTTCTGAATCACCCTGTATATTTAATAAGAAATGGTTGAAATTTTAATAATATAATTAACTTCATCTATTAAACTTCAACTATTTCTTATTAAATATATATTATTTTAAAGGACTTTTTCTTGCTCTATTCTTAAAGGCACATGTTTTCTGAACCTATTGATATATCACACATCAAAATCGGATACAAAATTAAGGTGAAATAGAAGCAAAACTGATGAATTTCTAGCGAAATAAAAATTCCCCAGTCCTGCACGCAATAAACTATAATGGAAATTTTCAATATGTTGCACTAGTGCGCACTAAGTATATCTTTATTTTTTCAACATATTTTCATAACAAAAGATCGACAAACGCTAACATAAATTTACTTCACATCAAATTTTTTGGTGCATTACTGGTTGCAAAGTCTCGACTAAGGGAGCCGTTAATTTTAAACTGTGTAAGTATAGGCAAAGCCGTACCAAAACCAAACAATGGATTATCAATCCGTGCCATTGCAGGCAAGATAATTCTCAATAACAAATAATAGATAACAAAATTGTGCTGTGACAGGAAACTTCAAGCTTTTTCCAAAATGACACTAATTCGCACAGTTTGCGCGTTATTGTCTAAAGGTCGGTCCCGTCGTGCTCCGCTCTGCGCAAAACGTTGGTGAATGTTCCAAAATTGTCGGAACAACAAATTGGAAATTTGGAAATTTAACAAACGCGAATGAGTTTCACCGGACTAGAGCTAGTCAACTTCGGAAACGTTTTGCGCTCTGCGGAACACCAGTCTGGACCGACCTTAAACTGGTGCAACGTTTATTAAAAATGTTCGTGTTAGCCAATGTTCCAGTTTTGCAGTAATACCTAGAAATTTCCGCGTTCGTGCGCAGTATACCGCCAGAATTAGTCATGTTTGGTAAAATTTGCAAGGTTTGCGAACGTTTGTTCTTGTTAATAATTTTAGGTTGTTAGTTTGCACAATTCTTACCTAGCTGAAGTCAGATAAAGCAATTTATTCCTTACTAGTATATTAGAAACAAATAACACCTTAGTTACGGTAAACACGAGGGTAAACATAATGATTCCAAGAGAATAATGAGAGGGCAATTATAGCCTCATAAGATCCCTAATTTTTTTAAATTATTTAATATCAGTTATAGAGCAAAAACGAAGAAAGCAAAACATTGCGTTTCTGACTTTGCGGGCAATAGAGTTGTCAGTTGCTCGAGCTTTCTCAGCCTTTTGCAACAAATTTGGAAGAATATCTTCAAAAGCGTCACTCATTTTTGCAAATTTTAAGAAACTGATTCTATGCGCAAGTTACTTGATTATTTGAAACTAATTTAATTAAAATTAGTTTATTTAAATTTTAAATCGCGTCGTGTTACTATCTCCGAGTATATTCACCAAATTTCATACTCTAAAAATTAGGACCATCAAGGGACGGTTTACATGTAAATTACTTCGTAACTATACAGCACTGTTAACAACACTCATTATACAAGTGAAACAAATAAAAATAGTGGTCCTTAAAATCTACGCCACTTACCGCCAGCCTTTTTGTAGAATCACTTTCGTTACTTTGACATTAACACAATAAGGATGATAACATTGTCCGCATTGAACACAACTAATCAAACATCCTTCTTGATCCGTGCCCAAAGCACCACACATAACACAAATATCCTGAGTCAGCACAAATTTATCTTTAGCAGAACACAAAACTAATCGATTTTCCACACCCGGCTCTTCGTCACCCTGTCCATCCGAAACTGGTCGTTGAAGTCGAACCCCGGGCACTCCAAATATACCTCTCATCTTAGCTTTCGGTCCACGTTTCCGACCGAAATCAGTTAAACGTTGCCTTTTCATAAAACCTATTTTTCCGGACATTCCTTTACCAACTCCCTTCGGTCGTCCCGGCATTCCTGTAACGTAACCTAAACGTTTCTTCGCGATTTTATTGGTACTATACGGCTTGCCTTTGCCCAAACCCATACTGCGTATTGCATCTTCAGAATACGATGAATCGAATTCTGATATATCCTCGTACAAAGATTCTTGAGATGCTGAAAAGTCCCCTGGATCATCGGTGCCTGAAAAATATTGAAGGCATAATTTATGATTTTATTCGTTTTCAATTTCGATCTACTTACTGCATCGCTTAGCAATAGTTTGTCGTCCAGGCTGACTTAAATTCTTGCATATCGTGCAAAGGTACTCATATTCCGGATGGGCTTCCTTTCTTTGATGGTATATGTTTAAATCTGCATCAGTATCACAAGTACCATGTACGAATCTACATTAGAAAACAAATAAAAAATGCCATTATTCTCGATATAAATAAAAATATCTCATAATAGTATATTCTGCAACGAGTGCGGAATGAGAATATTCAGCCCGAGTGGAAATTTGTCACACGAGCCGAAGGCCGAGTGTGACGGTTCCACGAGGGCTGAATATTCATCCCGACGAGTTTCAGACTATACTTTTTCTAATACAATCGTCAATTAAAATACGTCAGTTTTTACGTTTTTAGACAATTAGTCGCTTTTGGCAACTAGTTCACAGATGTCGCCGCTATAATATATGTATTAATAAACAAAATTAGTTATAAAATGTCATAAAGAATGTTCTAAATATGAATGTTTTAGTTGATTGAATTATAATATTACTAATATCAACAATTAATAAGTTAAATGAATAGTTCATTAATCAAAATACAATAGTTTAATGTTGCGTCAAGTTCCATGAGATGGCGCCACATGTGGTAATTCTATCACTTGTATAAGAATGAATATTCTTGCACTTGTTGCAGAATGACTACATTCTCAAATTAAAATTAGTTCAAGAATGTTATTATTCAAAAATAGTATTAGAAAAACAATAATTTATATGAACATTTGGAGGTATTACATCACTTTGTTGGACAATGAGAAACAATTTCAATTTTCCAATAAAATCTTTAAATTCCTGAAATGTTTGAAGTCCATACAGAATTGTGGCATATGCAAACATAATCAAAATCGTTCCACGGAAAGTTGGGTCACACCCGAGAGTAAGTACTCGCATAAATTGTAGTAAAGCTCGCCTGTGGCACGTTTTATAAATATTTATGCTCGTTGGCACAATATACTATTTTATAACTAATTCTAATAATATACCTAGTTCTCTACTTACTTGCGACACATCGTACATTGAACCATTTCTCTGTGTGCATGAGCTCTGTAAGCTCTGTGGCACAATGGACATGAAAAGCCTTTATTTCTTTGTTGATAACACGAGTCGCACACCGTGTAATGAGCATGCCATCGTGACGACAAACCAGCTCCCGGGGTTCTAGAGCCACAGTCTCCACATACTCTGCAACACTAAATTAAAAATAAATTTTAACTTTTTTTAATTATAAAATGTACAACTGCAGGGTAATCATGTTAAGACTGCACCGGCCGTTGGTAAAAGACCAGTTTACTTAAGGGTCCTTCACCGGCTGACTCGAAGCTGTCTGCAACCAGCATTGCATCAGAGAAAAAGGCACAAATGATTGGCGAGAGCTTAGGAGAGTGAGAAAAATAAATAATAAACACGCGAATTTATAATTACTGTATTTCGGTGATGCGTTGATGGTTTTTGATGAAAATCATGTCAAAGTATTCTGAAAAGATTAATCTGTTTCCTAAAGCTTTTTTTTAAAAAAATAGTGGATAATTAAAGACATATTTGACAAACAAAAATAAATTAACATAATTAACAATGATTAATTAAAATTATTCAAATTTAGTAAGCTTCTTGCTCTAGAGAATTTTTTTCTGAATATTTTGACATGATTTTCATTAAAAACCATCAACGCATAACCGAAATACAGTAATTATAAATACGCGTGTTTATTATATATTTTTCTCACTCTCTCCTAAGCTCTCGCCAATCATTCGCGCTCTTTTTTCTATAATGCAATGCTGGTTGCAGATAGCTTCGAGACAGCCGGCGAAGGACCCTTAACAGCAAAATATGACTTGGTTGTGAGATAAATGTAAAAAATTAAAATTTAAATTATACAATTGCGCTAATTCGCTGAAACAACAAAATTCATAAACTTGTAACCTACCCTGCATTTCCAGCCATATTTTGGAATAGATGTAACAGTGGGTCGTTGACAACTGGCATGATAAACTTTATCGCATTGTTCACAACTCATTAACTTGGTTTCGTCACCAATGACTTTACACACTTGGCAAATGCGACACTTCCTACATTGCCAACCGGATCTTACACCTTCAGAATGATAAAATTAAAATATACAATTGAAGTAAATAGAATTAGCACAAACCTGGTAATTGGGCCAGACCTACACAGGTTCCATGATAGTGAGTACCACAACTCGAGCAAAACATTAAATTTGCAATATCACCAAACGTTTTGCAGGTGTTACAAACAGATGCTGAAATAAAATGATGCATTATTGTCGAATTAATTATGTTTGAATTTTATTTTTACATTCACATTCAACGGTTGCTTGTCCTATATGAATAGCGCAAAATACCGTTAGTGAGTTCAATTCTTGAAAGGCACCAGATGCAGTAGCACAAGGATGATGATAAGCTTTTAAGCATCCTTCCGTTTTGCAAATTAAACTGGCTCCGTAGTGATTGCAAAATGAACACTTTTTGGAAGAACTTTGTAATACTACTTGGTCGACGTTTTGGAGAGCCAAATTTTCTAAAAATAAATGTTTGTAAATTTCAATTTGATTCCAAATATATTAGAAATCTACCGTTTGTAACCACTCCACTTGACCACAAAGCGCAACTTCTATGCACATAGAACTGTCCATTGGCCTCATACAGGGCAGCCACTTCCGGTTCTTCATTATACCCGATAATAGATAACTCGTCCACATATTCGCTAGTCAACGACGGATGCCTGCATTTGTTGAAACTTTTTTGTCGGCGACAGGTTACTGGCCCTCGGGGACTTTTGTCCCCAAAATCTCGTTCTGGTATTTGCGAATTTCGGCAAGCTTGATTTTGTTCCAAAACCCTGCGTTGCGGTATAAAACCATCAGAGCAATTTAATCTCAATAGATCACCCTGGCCCAATTGACTCCGTTCTCCCAAATTACACAGAGCACATACTTTTCCTGGCCATTGTTCCGGCGAATACGGAGGTTCCTCGTGAGTTGCAAATAATTTTTCACGGTCTTGAAATATTAACGAACCAGTCTCAGGATCGACTAATGGACCGTCGTCCATTGGTGATGGTATCATACAACCACTGCCTATGTCGTAGTCTATTCGATCTAAATGTTTAAATCTTCGTGAAGATCCACCTCTTGGAATTCCGGACAGACGAGCCCGCCTAACTCGTGTACCACCATACCCCCTTCTATTCGGTTTTCCTATTTTGGGTATCAAAGATATTAGTTTTCAGATAAATTGTACAAGTACAAGTTTTTGACATTTTACAGTTTCTGACTTTTACAATTTTGAAACGGCAAATTTTACAAATCCCGAGTATACAGACATTCTGTTATGTTATGGTCAAGCAAAACCAAATAATTTGGCGGCACAATGCATGGATTTTATTTCTATATGTAACTTAAAGAATATATTAGAGCGACGCCACTGAACCACAAAAACCGACAAGACATATGTGCGTGTAACTTTTTTCTGATTCACATTGAGTCATAAACACTGCAAGGTCCTACCGCAGCGCTGTGAGACATACGTATGACTGTATTCGAGTATACAGTGTGGTCATAAAGTATAAAACAAAAATCATAATTCTATTATTAAACACTATTAAAAAAAAAAACGCTTGGACAGGTTAATTTGATGTTTGAAATACATTCGTTTGATGTAAAAAATAAAATTATCACGTCATTAGTTTTTGCGCAATCATGACTCATCCATTTTTTTAAATGGCAAGGCATTATTTTGGTTCTTGTTTACGATAGACCTTCTCATTAGTTACACGGTGATTTAAAATTTTTGGTATCTTACATAACAATTGATCAAATAACACATTTACCTCAAAAAATGTATTTCTATGAAAACCACATAAAAATAACCAAAATCCACCAGTGTGACATTGGTAGGGGACATTTTGAACCTTTGCCTTAAATTTAATTTGTAAACATATTTTTTTAATCTCTATTGTTCGTTTTTTCAAAGAAATAAAATTTCAATTTTTTGAGGTAAAATTTTTTGGTGTTATTTGATCAAGAAAATTGTTATGTAAGATACCAAAATTTTTATATCACCGTGTAACTAATGAGTAGATCTATGATAAACAAAAACCAAAACAATGCCTCACCATTTAAAAAAGTTGATGACGGTCATGATTGCGTAAAAACTAATAACGTTATAAAAAAAAATTCACATCAAACAAAGATATTTCAAACACCACACTTGTCCGAACGTTTTTCTTAATAACGTTTAATAATAGAATTATGATTTTTGTTCCATACTTTATGACCACAATGTATGCTATAATGCGTTGGCACAGCGAAACAATAGACACGTACTATTACTTACAAAATTAGGTTATACAAGCAAAAATTGAACAATGTAAACTAGGTTTATTTTTAGTTTAAAAATTGATAAAAAAAATGTCATTTTTATAATAAAATTAGTTAGGTTAGGCAACTTCTATTTGTCACTGTTACTTTTGTTTTATTTAATCGAGTTTACACCCCTATTTATTTAAAAAATAGATATCTTAGTAAATATTTTTTTTGTATAACCTAATTTTGTAAATAAAGGTACGTCTGGTTAATTCTATACGATATTTCATAACTAAAAAGTCAGACTATAAGTAACAAAGTTAAATCCACAGATTTTCAAATTAGTACATATGCTGTACTCATTTATAGTTTTTTTCAGATCATCAAATAAACACGCTGCATACTATGTTTTACTCTATTAACCAATCCGGCTAGTTTGGGTAACAAAACAAGTAGTTTTTTACTTCTCTCGTAGAGGAAGTAAAAGAGGAAGATATTTTTTGATTTTGATATTTCTATATCATTTCGCAGTATTTTTGATCATGTGATTATATCTATCCAATCATATTATTATTATAGTGGAAATAATGTGTTTACATTATTTTCGACTGTAATTACACAAGAGACTTTTTTTTATCGGGGGTAAATACATAAGAGGTTCAATTTTCACCGGATAATTTTATTTTAATACGAAAGATTTGTTGCTATGGAAATATCTCGAACAGAAAAGAAATGAGAAAATCGCGACAGCGCAGCTGGAGCGATTTTCTCATGTCTTTTCTGCGAGAGATATTTCCAAATAGCAACAAATTTTGAGTAAATTTAAAATAAAATTATCCTGATGAAAATTGAATCTCGAATGTATTTTAGGGAGATAAATACATGATTGAGGCTAATGTCTTATTAATTGCATCTTGAATTGTCTTATTAATTGCATCTTCAATATTTAGAAGTGAACAGTTACCGAAACGTTCTTGAGCCTGCATTTTTCAATTTTGTAACATTAATTTGACATTAATAGCAAAAAATAGCAAAGCATACTAGATAATTGTCATGGCAACAACTATTAAATAGTAATACGGGTTTTTATCGTTTTTTCCACCTATTGATAGCGGTTTTTATCACTTAATAACGAACGTGATTGGTTCAGATTTGAAAATATTGGACTTTTGATTGGCTTCTCATATAAGAATGTATTTATCAAAATAAAAGCCATCAAATGCATTGTGACTACGATTTTTACAGGTAGGAAAAAAATTGCCAGTAGTAATATAACAAGAGAGTGAAAATAAATTAAAAATAATTTGACAGATAATTTGACAATTATTCTGTCAAATTATTTTCTAATTTATTGAACTCTCGAGTTGTATTCGAAAGATTATTTTTTGACAAACCAATAGAAACTATTATTAATTTCGTCTATTGATGCGCCAGTAAAACGTTTTTCGGTCATGTTTGAAGATTCACGATACGATGATGACAATCAAACGATAAAAATGTCGATACGATAAAAACTCAAACGATAAAAACAAATGATCAAAAAGAAATAATTGCGAAAATCGCACAACTATTTAAGCAACCAATAGAATGGCCGCATTTAAGCTTGTTGCTATATGTAGTTACAATTGATCAACATCAATATTTTTTGGAAATATTTTGGAAATATTTAAAATATTTCCGATGTCACAATGAAAGGTGTTGTCAAAATTAATTTATTGGAAAAATTGGTAACATTAAATGAATCCAACAAATATATCAGAAAAACTAATTAAAATTAAAAACACAGTGATTGTAAGTAGTTGGTTGTTGGTTTCCAACAGAAGCAGAAGTGGAAGTCGAGTAAGATAGATGAAAAACTAAGATAGATGTAGAATGGAAATATCTAGTAGTAAAATGTCATTATAATTTATTAAATATTTTATAAAATATAACATCAATTAAGAGTTGTGCGATTTTCTTACCGAATACCATTCGTACAAAAATTAATTCCGAATTTTTTTTATCGCTTACACTCATGCATTAGTTAGCGTGAGGAAATCTGCCCTCGTCTGCGACTCGGGCAGATTTCCACGCCAACTAATGCATTCGTGAGCTTAAAAAAAATTTCTGGAAATAATTTGTGCACTTATGGTATTACATGTGACAATTTTTTTCCTAACTGTTAAAATCGTAGTCACAATGCATTTGATGGCTTTTATTTTGATAAAATATGTTACAACCCCTATTTTCACTTATCAATTTTCTTATTTACCTAAGATTTCTATTCGTCGCACCATATTATATTCACATCACATCTCTGATACTATTTTCTACAATCGCATATAAAAGTAGGCTTTTGCGATTCCATTTGACAACGAAAAGTGGACGTTTTTCGAGAAGTTGTCACTTTGCCGCGCTAGATCTTTTTGTTGATTTTGCCGCTCGCTAAATCACAACAATACAGTTCAACAATAGTTTTTGTTTTTAGAAATGATCGTTTCCTTGGTTACTGATTTTATGTAAAATCACCACATTTTACCAAATTTTACATTTATTTATGAAGTAAAAACAAAAATAATGAAATTGCCTGATATAATTGACAGTGTTTTGATGTTACAATACGCTAGCAATCGACGCGAATTTATAGAATTTATTTCCTTAAACGATGTATTTTTAAGCACGTCAAGGGAAACGCCTACTGCGTCTAATGTCTACAGTTGAACGATGAGTAATTTCTTTCATTTTGGTACCAGGTACCAGTACCATCAAATACCGACTTGAATCATGCATTGGACCGTTGCTCAATGTTACATCGTCAATTATACGATAGAACACATAATTGGTATTTTAGAGTAACCTGCGGCATCATATGATTGTAATTTTTAGACAAATATAAATATTTTTAGACAATAATAAATTGTAATTTTTAGCCAAAAACTGTGCAATTGTCTACAGATCAAACAAGTCAATAAGTAATAACATTATTTCATACGATAAGAATTAATATTTTTGCAACTCACAATACGAGTGCCTGGCCGGTACCATAAATGTTGCGCAAATTAATTTATTGTTCTAAGTTAATTAAAAGAAATCACAAATCGGGCAACGTCAGTTAATAGGGAAGATGCATCGATTTTCTTTTAATTTATAATGAAACTATATAGTTTATTTAATAGGTGAGTGAAAGTTTTTTGGAAAAAAATGCAGTAGATTTTGTAATAATGATTTTAGCAATTTTCGATATTTTACATTGATAGAAAACGCGCTTCTACCCCAGCATGCATTCTGACATCACATTAGCCTCCAAACAATGAGTGTTTTTATTTCAGTTCTCTTTTAATTAACAAGATAAAATGAGAGGTGAGATAAAAGCGCACCTTGTTTGGAGGCTAGTGACGTCAGAATGCAAGGTGGACTAGAAAGACGCGCGTTTTCTGAAAATTTTAAATATCGCAAATTTCTAAAATCAATATCACAAAATCTACTGCACTTTTGACAAAAAATCTTTCACCCATCAATAAAATAAACTATATATTTTTATAATAGATGTAAATAAATAAAAAAAATATATTATGTATCTTCCCTAATGAGAATTTAAATATCTTTTTTGCACGATCGTGTAATTTGACATGTTTACTGATTTTATAATAATCATAGTATGTTACTTTACAAAATACCGTGCGGTAAGTTTACGTACATACCGCAAAATTGTCAAAATAGAGAAAATTATGGTGAACTTAAAAATCCAAGGTTACAACTTCTATCGACCCGGCGTCTAATTAAAAAAAATTAATTAACATTATAAAATGGGTTATCTCGGTCTATTTTATAATATTCTGACCAAACGACAACAATTACTTAAAAAATGTATAGGACCTAATTTGTAGAGAAGAAAATTCTCTATAAAAAAGTCCGCGACAGCATATATCCATCTATTACCGTTTATCTGCAATGTTTAATGATAGATGACCAATTATTTATCTGTGTCTCAAAGCGGCGAGTGTGGCGCGCTCTATCCTCGCCAGCAGGACCGTATTCAAGCATTTGGATTTACCGTTAATAGTGGTGCCCAGATTGATCAATCCATTTTTTTTCATCAATCATTTGTAGATTTTCGATAAAACGGTTTGAAAACAGTTTTTAAATTATAAATATTGTTTTATTATTTAAAAACATGAACAATTGCTCGAATACGGTACGATACGGACCTGCCGGCGACATATGTAGGTAGTGCTCGCCCCACTCACCGCTTTGAGAAACAAATAAATAATTTGTCATCTTTTATTAAACATTGCATTTAAACGGTAATAGATGGATATATGCTGTCGCGGACTTTTTGTAGAGAATTTTCTTCTCTACAAATTAGATCCTATACATTTTTTACGTAATTGTTGTCGTTTGGTTAGAATACTAACAAATAGACCAGGATAACCTATTTTATAATGTTAATTATTTTTTTTTTAATTAGACGCCGGGTCGATAGAAGTTGTAACTTTGGATTTTTAAGTTCACCATAATATTCTCTAGCCAATATCTAAATTTCAGCCTACTATTAATTTTTTATGGGTCAAACCCTTCCTTGCCTGGACTCGGGCCTGGACTATATGTTTATTTATGTAAATAACGTAAGCACAAATAAAAATTCGAAAACTGGATCACATACCGAGTTATATACTGAATAAAGAAATAGAACGCATTTGACAAGTTTTCAAACAAATTAAAAATAATATAATTGCATAGTGTAAACACACTAAACGCACATTGCTGGCACGTGTCGCCAATCAAAATCGAAAAAGACATAAACCGTTTCTAATGTGCCAATTGCGAGGCCAATTCACACCGCGCCAGCGAGATATAATTAATTTTAGGTATTTTGTCGATTTAGGAAATGTTAATGACGTGCACTAATTGGTTGAATTTTCGGTGCACAGTACCCAAGTAATCGTGGAATTTAATTTGACAACACCACTTTTAAATATAGCCGGTTATTTTGTATAGAAGAAATTAGAATTAAAAATTTGCATTGTACCTCCTTCTCGACGAGGTCGCCCTCTGCCGCGCTTAATGCTAAGAGGCTTGCCAGACAAATTAAAGGGCGGCAGAATGTCATCACTGTTGGGTGGCGAAGACGCAACCGAAGTAGCGGTGGATGCAGGGCCCGACGACAACAATTGAAACGGCGATGGTATAGGGTCGTCCTCTAACTCGTCTTCATCCAAATCAGATACCTCTGGATCATCGAGGTCCATCAATTCATCGGGATCTAAACTCGAAGATACATCGTCCATTTCGCTGAACTAAAACACCTTTGATAGCGAAAACAGAAAATACTATAAGAAATGTGCATCTATGAGATTAGAAGACCACCGCGGACCGCCATGTCCTCGGCCATGTCTAATGTTATGCCGATTTGATTTGAATGAACGAACATAAACCACATATCAACAACACTTAACTGTCCGCCGTTTAATCGAACGAAGATTAAATATATTGCTTCCGAATACTTACTTCAAATAAATGTGTACATCATAAATTTGCACATAATACAACAACAGAAAAAAACCACTTAATAATGTAGATGTAGGTAGCCATCACTATTCCGTATTCCGAGCCGAGCACGCCCGAGATGCAACTTGAGCGGTTTTCCAGTGACGAACCCGGCTGGTGGTACGGTTCAACCAGGAATGCCAGTGACGTCACAAAGAATTTATGTCGCAGAATAGTCGCTTTCCGCTGTATTATATATACAGTGTGGTTATAAAGTATGGAACAAAAATCATAAATCTATTATTAAACGTTATTAAGAAAAACGTTTGGACAGGTTAGTGTGGTGATTGAAATACCTTTGTTTGATGTGAAATTTTTTTTTTATAACGATATTAGTTTTTACGCAATCATGACATCATCAACTTTTTTAAATAGTATGGCATTATTTTGGTTTTTGTTTATGATAGATCGTCTCATTAGTTACACGGCGATATAAAAATTTTGGTATCTTACATAAACATTTTCTTGATCACATAACACCAAAAAAATTTACCTCAAAAAATTGAAATTATATTTCTGTGAAAAAACGAATAATAGAGATTAAAAAAATATGTTTACAAAATAAATTTGAGGCAAAGGTTCAAAATGTCCTCTACCAATGTCGCACTGATAGATTTTGGTTACGCTTCTGTGTTTTTCATAGAAATACATTTTTTGGGGTAAATGTGTTATTTGATCAATTGTTATGTAAGATACCAAATATTTTATATCACCGTGTAACTAATGAGAAGGTCTATCATAAACAAGAACCAAAATAATGCCTTGCCATTAAAAAAAATAAATGCTGTCATTTTTGCGCAAAAACTAATGACGTCATAATTTTACTTTTCACATGAAACGAACGTATTTCAAACATCAAATTAACCTGTCCAATAATGTTTTTCTTAATAATGTTTAGTAATAGAATTATGATTTTTGTTCCATACTTTATGACCACACTGTATGCTTTCCGCATGTCGGACAGGTCTGGCACCAAGCCCGTTCGAGCTTGGCATTCCTGCGCATGGGTGCCATACATGTGGAAGTAAAACAGTCATTTTGCGTTTATAATTTTTAATTATAACTTATTAATAAATTAATATTTGTTAATGCGTGGGGGCAGAAACTGAGGAAGCATGGCCCAGCTTCTTGTTAAGTTGTCCAAACTGTACCCTCTCTCACTATTTTGTCTACCAAATAATGTATGTTTTTCTTATAGAATTTATTTACTTTAAACTAGACATGATCAATAGAGGCAAATTCTCTATTGAATCATGCTAGACATACTTACTAAAAATTGCAAAAAAATTTAGCACTTGTGTATATTTATTTGCCTAACTTATTTCCAAATATTGGCAAATATTCTTTCATGCGTATTTGCATTACGTCATCTTCTTGGGCCGACGATATATTCGAATTTCATAGGCGCCATTGTAATTTGAAAATCGGAAAATATTTGTCAAAATTCAGCATATTAGGTTAAAAAATGGAAGTAAGGATTGTAGTCTATTTTTGATCAGATTAATTGAAATTATGTTCAAATTTATTAATTTAACTGGCTCTAATTATGTTCTATTTAATACAAAATCATTTTTAGTTTTATGAGTTTCATTCAACCAATTATTCACCAATTTGTATTTATGATTTAAAAAGCATATTAAACAGAATTACAATATCTAAATACATTCACTTTCATCTCAAAATAATATTTAAAGATATGATCTTAAAGTATAAAAATGTGACAAATTTTTTTATTTTATTAGCAAATAATACAAGTTTTTTTTCAAATAATTAACAGTAAAGTTGACAAATTATTAGTAACCCAAAAACGTATATTTTCTAGATAGACATTTACAATTGTCTTCTGGTCGACTACTAATTAGTTAATTTTGCCACTAATTTTGAGGTTGTGAATGTAGCTTTAGTTTGATACATCAAAATTACATGTATCAAATGTTATTACAGGTCAAAACATTATACAAAGTTAATAACAAAATATTATATTTTTAAATAATATATAATACATAACCTAAGCTCTAAATATACATGTAGAAAGTATACACCAACATGTCTCTCCAATTTACCGAAGACATTTAACTGAGACCACACAGATTTATTTAATTCATTGAAGAAGCGCGATTTCCAAGCCGTCTTGATTTCAAACCGCACATTCATATATTGGACGATTCTTTTGCGTGTAATCGTTGCGGTAAGTTGTATCGTACTGACCCTCGGTAGGCGCTAATTTCTGATCCATTTCGGATTTTGGTGGTTTAATTGGATGACGTCCTTCTGGAGATTTGCGGTCGCGTTGAATTACTTGCTCTTTTTGTTGCACTTTATTAGTAGTGCAAGTAGTACTGATGATTTCTTCTCTTGGCTGATCTTCAGTGATGGTTTTGGTACGTTTGGTGATATAAGTAGTACTTTCTGGTACGTCGTGTTGCTCGGTTGCTTTTCTAGTTTGGTACTCCGGTATTTTTTACGGTCAATATAATCATGTTTCTTAGAAGAAACATTATCTGTGACATCTACTTGATATTCAATCGCTTGTTGTTTTTGGTCCGTAGTAATACCAGTACTATATACGAACTTTCCTGGTGCGAAGAAAATGGCTTATTGTTACTCGAAGAAATAGTACCACCTTTAGTCTCGTATCTAGTCGTAGTGACGACGCTGCCATCTGGTAGCGTTTTGTTCTCTTTAAATACTTTAGTATTGCCATCAAGATTTTTGGTTAATTCATCACCCCTAGTACCCCTTTGTTCGGTTACTATTTGCAAAGAAGAGCTTGTTTTAGTAGACGAAGACTTAAAGCTGCTATTCTAATCACCCCCTTGAGGTTCTTGTTTGATAACAGACTTACTAGCAGCCCCTACTGATTTTGTAAAGTTCTTATCGTCCCCATCTTGGTAGATCAGAGATTGCTGGTTATTTCGTGCAGCGTAATCAATTTTACCACCTTCTATTTTTTGGCTACCACTAGTAGTAGCACTACGTTTACTTGTGATGGTTTTACTATCTTCTGATTTTTCTTTGGAAGATACAACGTTCCATCCTTGGTCATTTAGTTTTTCGGTGACTTTGTAATTTACGTCTCTGGGAAGTGACTCAGAATCGCGGATTTCCTTGCTTTTTAAGCTTAAGAAGCTGTGGTCAGCTAAGGAATCAGCGGGTGTTGAGTTGTTCGTTGAATCTCTTCAGAATTGTAGAATTCTTTTAGTCGTTGCTCGCGGAGCATGTACATATGAGATCGGCTTTCCTTTTTGCGTCCAAAATTATCAGTATCTTGCCACTGGATTCCACAATTTTAATTAAATACTTAAGTTAAGGGATTAAGACGTGATTAAAGAGTAAATATATAATTATTACCTAATATTTCTAATATCTTATTTTATGAGAAGTTGTACCGATTAGTTTTTAGAGAATAACTGCCAGCATCGGCATTGCCACCTTAATAAGTTAAGTTTTCATAATTGCCGACTAATATAGGTAATTTTTCAATTTGAACACATTTTGTCCTCTATTTGTAGTGTAAGTTTTGAAGATTGCTTCATCACTTACCATTTTACGGAGCAGATCCTCATCGTTGATCATAGCAAGCTCCCTAGTGATGTGGGCCGACATGATGCCGCCTGATAGTTTTCGCAAAACTGCATGAAAATAAGATTTGCATAATGTTTACTGGTTATTTAAAACAGTTGTGTTTGTTTGTATGAAATGTGTATCCATTTAAAAGCCTTGCTTTGTAAATAAAGTCTTATATGGAAAATTCAAAGCAGACTCTTTTAGCTATGATATAATATAGTTTGTATAATGGATCTTGGCCGTACGCTACGCGAACGTTGGTCTCAACCAAATCAGGAGAACGTCAACTAAAACTTTTGGTCAGTGGCGGAACATTTATTTTTTAGTGTGCTACAACACAATATATGCAACAAAGAATACATCAAAGTATAATATATAAAGGTTATAGAAGCCTAGGAACAAAGTCTCGAAAACTGCTAGACTATATAAACATATGAAGAAATTATAAAATGAATTAATATGTTTTAATCACTTTTATTACTACTATCACTATTACTAAAACTTTCTGATTCTTCGTCTTTATCATGTAACCGAATTATAAATTGAGGAATTTCCTCCGAACTTCCATTTTTATATTTCCGTCCAAATCTTCAGTTTTTTGTTTTGGTCGAGGCCTCAATTTTCCCGGTGTACTTGATCCCAAGTTCATTTTCGATTTGTATTGAATTCTTCGGATCGTACGAGGGCTGATGTTTAAAGCAGCAGCAACCCTCTGGGATATTAAATAAGGTTTGTAATCAGCGGGCAGTTATAAGATTAATTTTTCAATAATGTTGTAACTTACATCGGTAACTTTATTAACATCTATTAGAAGACCTTCATTCTCCTTTTCCGCCGTAAAATATTTTATCAAATCTAAAACCATTTCTCTTGCTCGCGAATTTAATCGTTTTCCAGGCATTTTAATTTGTATTTTTTTATAGTGTTTTGAATATTAAATATTTCAAGTATCTATAATATTATAGTGGGACTACACTGGTCAAAATATAAACCGTGAATAAAACCAAACATACGTTTGTAGATTCTCTTTGTTTATTCATTCACTAACATGGCGGATTTCACATACGTTACTTTATATTAGTGCATGTGAGTCCGCACAGTGCAGCAATAAAGCGCTACGTCGTAACTTTCTACATAGAGTGGAACACTAATTATACAAACTATATAAAGTAGACGTTTCGAGCATCTCATAAATGCACATTTACAATGACAATAATTTCATTTTGAAATGGCATTGATGAGAATCGAATATAATTCAAGGCTTTTCAAAAAGCGTAGTACATATTACACATCTAACTTAATCACTGAAATACTGACAATAAAGCTACTAATTAAAATGGTAGTAATTAATAGAAATGGCGAGCGCATTATAAATAGTGTACGTTTTGGCCGTTTGGAGTAAGGGTGCGCTTCTTGCAAACAAAATGAAAGCACGTGCTTATATTAAAAAATAATTTTATTTTTTTAGTTCTTGTAATTAAAATAGTATTATAATTACAAGAAAAAAGAAATGGAGCATGTACATTAAACGTAAAACAATTAGGCATTCACTTTACATTGAGAAGAAAATCTAAAATGGGTAAATCAAATTTTGGCTTATTTTTAGAGGTTATAGGTTTGTTTAAATTGAGGAATTGTGATTGAATAGTCGATTATTAATACCTTATCACATACGGTCTCTACAATGTACCAGTCTGTCTGTAAAATTGTAAACTAATCTACCTTATATGGTGATTACCAAGTTTGGGTAATTAGGCTATGCATGCTTTTTTAATTACTATGAAACTTTTATATTGTACATACATAACAAATATGACCTTAGGATTAGGTACTACAAATCCACCATCATCTCTATTTATGGTTTCTTGCCAAATATTTAAACAATAAAAAAACCACCAACCTTCTCTACCAACCGTCGATAGCTCAGTTGGTAGAGCGGTGGACTGTAGCGGTTTCAAATACTGTAGCGGTTGAACATATCTTGAAGCTGATCAAAATGAAAAATGTCTTCCGCAAACGATTTCAACAAACACAAAACATTGACATCAAAATTGAGACCAACAAACTGACAGAAGAGATTAGAAGGGAAATAGTGCTGTTTAAAAACGCTGAATGGCACAACTTCTTGACTAATCTCTCCACCAGAGACAATTCACTTTGGAAAGTTGAAAAGAGGTTTAACCCCAAAAAAATCGGTGTTAAAACCATGGTGGCACAAAACACAGTCTACTTCACTGACACCGAAAAAAAGTGAATTGCTCGCGACTACTTTCAGCGACATACACAAACTAGACAAACACACTGATGCTGACTTGGAAGCAAAAGTGTGTGCTGCATACAACGACACAACAACAACAGACAGAATACACTTAAACAACAGACAATTTGCAGACATAATGACCACCGCAACCGAAATCTCAGACATAATTAAGAGACTGAAAACAAACAAAGCACCTGGAACCCTCAGACACATCATCAACGGCATCTTTAGGCTTCAGCACTATCCAAGTATTTGGAAAAATGCTGAAGTAACTCCTATTGCTAAGCCAGGTAAACTGCACAGCAACCCCATCAACTACAGACCGATTAGCCTTCTCTCGACACTAAACAAAATTACAGAAAAATTAATTTTGAAACGACTTAACCGACACACGACAAAACATAATCCCGAAATTCCAGTTCAGATTCAGAGAGGGGCACAGCACTTTGCACTCACTTGTACGCATCGTCAACGATTGCAAGTTACACAGTAACAAACGATTTTGGACGATTCTGGCCACCTTCGACATAAAAAAAGCGTTCGATAGAGTATGGCAGCAAGCACTGATTTATAAGATGATAAAGCTGTGTTATCCCGAGTATCTAACAAAGTTAGTCGCTTGCTACCTGAAAAATCGAACGCTCCAAGTGAAAGTAGGTACGTCTTTTTCAAAACGGAGACCAATAGAAGCCGGAGTATTCAATATCTATATTTCCGACGTACTAACTTTCACCAAAACGTATCTGTCACAATTCGCCGACGACACTGCAGTGTATGCTCATAGCCGCATTGCAGAGGTCGCGAATAGGCAGATACAGTTTTATTCGGACATACTCACTGACTACTGCCAGAAGTGGAAAATCAAACTGAACAGCCAAAAAACGGAGACAGTTTTATTTTTGCACAACTACAGCGGCATCCGGGTTTTTAATCCTCTCGTGGTTGAATCCACCCTGCTGTACCCCCAAGACCACCTCAACTCGATTCTTAGCTATGCAGCGCCTGTCTGGTCGGGCGTAATTAGCAAAAAGAATTTGGCACGACTCCAACGTATACAAAACAAGTGCCTAAAGGCCCAGTTATAGTTCGTCGTTAACCGTATCCGTAGCCGTAACCGTAAGAAACTCAGATTCTGATTGGTCTATTTTGAATTGCCAAATTCTACACACCAGTCAGGAACTGAGTTTCTTACGGTTACGGCTACGGATACGGTTAACGACGAACTATAAATGGGCCTTAAGGCTGGCCACTAACTCGGACTGCTACACCAGAATCACAGACTTGCACCACTGAACTAACACGGAATACTTGGACGACTACCTACAAAGACTTTCGATTAACTTTTACAAATACCAAATCAAGACAAATTAACTTACTAGAAACAGTAAAAAGGCAATCAACATGGTGCAGCCGAAAGACGACGGACGCATAACCCAGAAACTCCTTTTCCAAAAGCTCCTCCTCTTCTAAAAAATTACCCCAAAAAATAATTAATAACTAATTGATTAAGCAACCCGAAATGCTTCACTCCAAACCTGAAACACCAGTTCAGACGTTTCCGGTCTGGCTGCTCAGCGACCCGTTATGCTTGCCTTTACCGGGAAAAATTAAGTTCACGGAGCTAAAGTCCACGGAGCTTCACTCCAAGCTTCAATGATCAGTTCGGACGTCTTTGGTCCGGCTGCATACTCACAGCTATCCGCTAAACTTGTCTAAATGCTACCCCATGTAAAGCCCTGTGTCTTGCACTAATTTTGCATTAACCCAACTTTTCGCTGCACTGTAATATTTCTGAAAAGTTTATGTACAATAATTGTTAAACTTAATAATAAAAACGATTCACCTGTTTTCCTAATTATCCCAAAAACCCATAATGGCTTCCAAGCCACCCATCACAACCCCCAATTACACCATAACTCCAAACGATAAAGAAACCTACGTCACGACCTCTATGTTTTGAAATATTTTTCCTGGATGAACCTACCCGTAATCAACAACATAACAACAACAACACCATGTAAACCAATTATGCAAACATGCTTGCATGTTTGCATAATTGGTACTAAATTGGCGCTTGAACCTCATTATCAATTAAAACACTAGGGTAAAGCCGCCATAGGCTAGGAACTTAGTATTTAGAAATTTTTTTAATGTACTTATAAATGTCCTGTCCAGTCATTTTTGTGCAAACTGTAAAGTGTTTAATATTCAATAAAGTTCTTTTGTATTGTATTGTATTGTTTCAAATTTGTAGACATCCATAGGTCGCTGGTTCAAATCCGACACAAAAGTTTTTTTTTTTTTGAATTATTTTAAACATACTGGATTTGATAATGTAAATTCTCTGCGTACTATTTGCTTATCATTTACATTTAACAAGATTTATCACGTCAAACATGGATTTGCATTTTCATTTGTTTGTTTGAATAATATAATTGTGATCGATAATAAATTGATGTCGGCATAATTCTATGTAATTATTTAATTAATGCGTAGGTGTGCATTTACGTTTAATTTTTTTTTCACTAAAGTTAGAAAGAACTTTGTACGTTGTATCTAGATATCAAAATTTATTGTAAGAATTTAATTAATACAGACAAATTGGCCAAGCAAGCTAGCTTTCTCGTACATACTAAATACATTTCTCGCCAATATTTTCACACAAGCCGCAACTTCACCGCCAATTTTGGCAATCTTACTCCGACTCGCCGATTTATTTGTCTTATTAACCAGAATTATGAAAGGATAGATTAGACGGTGATGTGTGTATATATAATCAACCACGTTCCCGAAAGACAACGAATTAACTTCATAAATCGAACCAATTTTGGGAGCATTACTTAGACAAGACAATTCACAAATTGTATCTGTAATTTTGGAAAAACATTCTCGTTTCTGGGTCGCTTCATTAGTAAAGCCATAAGGATGACAAATATCGATTGCACTTCGACGTCCAGCTTGCAACGAAATGAACAATTTAATGACTCCACTGTTCTCACTTAATACCTTTAGCAAAGCATTTGTTTCGGGAGCATTATAGGAACTATTCTCCTTTAACGTCTTGAGCGAATTCATCCAATCGGGCATAGAAAGCGCCTCCGTTTCAAAGGTGCCAAGCGTTATCGGAAAATTGCGCGACAAATTCATCGACTTGTGCTTGCATTTCTTCAAACTGGCATTGTAACCGTCCGGATTCAAACAAGGAATAATCCAATAATTCACAATCATCAAACAGCTCGGATTTTTAAGCAAAAATTCGATCAAATAAACTGCACTGGTAACTGAGAACCAATCCATGCCATTCGAACCCCCTTCAATCATAGTCATCAACTTGTGCGATTCTTCGGCATGATTCAACCGCAAACTCACCATATAAATAGAATCATTGGATTTGGTGTTTCCAATTGTCTCAAGTTTCATTCGAGTTGGATGAGCTTTTTGCAAAATATATAAATATTCAACCACACTGCGGTAGGAGACGAAATTAGCATGGTGCGTCTCGAATTTTCGAATTTTGACGAGCTTTTTTACAACTGTGCAAGTAACTTTGCCTGGATTTCTTCTGCGACGAGTGACTCGTCCCATTTTAAATTAGACGTGATAATTGATATGATTTACCTTAATTGCAGGTGAAACCTCAATGAATTTATTATGGAACAATTTTGAATTATCTTTACACCGTTGATGGTGTGTCGGCCACCATCCACTAATGCCGTCACAAATTTAGTATATTACACTGTCCTCCGACTTTTGCAAGTTTTCATTTGGCGATTTAGAGGTTTCTCTGTTTCAAAAATTGCAATTTCTAATCTCTGACAGAGCTAGGTAGTGGGTGTCACTCAGATCGGACCCAATAAGGCATTCTTGATTTTTTTTTGCAAATTGTTGAGGTTTAGTAGGCTGGATGAGGTCAGATCTAGTTGATGGCTTTATGCGCGTTTTGTTTAGTGGTACCTATTTCAATAGTTATTTTAGAACCAATTCTATTTCGTTCTGATGAAGCTATTATGAATTCGTTTTCGGTTCGCCCAATCTTTGCCGCCCCGGTCAATTTTGGAGATTTGATTCAAACAGGTGCAACATTTTAATTAAAAGCTAGCAGTTTGGGCGATTAATTCCAGAAGATTAATTTATTTTTACCTAGTTGAAGTTGTGATATGGAAAATAATTGGAATGAATGTAAAGAAACGGGTTTTTTGGTTTAGTTTGATTGAAGTTTGAGTGGGTGGTTGGTTTGGTAGATGCAAATTTGAAACAATTTATGTTAAACCAAATTCTATTCTATTAATATTATTTTGGATAAATTAGCATATTATCACAATGATCTTGTGGTGTTAAATTTGCTTCCCATTCGTCTAAAACATATCGCGGTGGTATATTAAACGAGATGAATTTATTGAAAGAAATTATAATTTTAACTATATTGATCATTTGTCTTTGTATATTTATTTCTTTTTGTTTCTCCTAGCAATGAGTAATTAAATTATTCTGTCAGGTTTATTTCGTGGGGCGTTGGCAGATTTCAAACTTGCGTCCTCGAAATGGCTGGAAAGCCAATGCTTGGGGGGAAAAAAGTCACACGCAGGCTTGCATGCCGCGTTTGCAAGCAAGCCTGTAAAAAGAAACCGAAGAAAGCTGAAAAACCGAATCGCAAGCCAAAATGTCGCATCTCCCGAAAGAAGCGGGCTGCACTTAAAGGTACAAAGAGAGCATTTTTGAATTCTTTTTTTCTGTTCTTAAGAGAGTTCAGAAAGACTTGCGGGTTAACAAAAAACACTGAAATTACAAAACATGCCGGCGCCGTCTGGCATTCGATGAATGAGATTGAGAAAGCGCCATATATAAATAAATCCAAGCAGTTGATGAAAAATATTAAAGAGGCCCGTGAAATCGAAATGAACGGCCGAAAGAAAAAACCTTTGAATGATTTCTTCCTATTCTTACAAGAATACAAAATAAATTGCAAGAATTGCAAAATCACTGAAATTGCAAAATCTGCCGGAGCCGCCTGGCGGTCGATGAGTGAAACTAAGAAAGCGGTGTATATAAATAAAGCCAAACATTTTCGAAGCATTGAAAAGAAAGCGGGCAAACCAGCGAAGGTTAATAAGGATCCTGATGAAAACGTGTATGATAAGGTTGAGGTAACATTTTTATATATTAATTAAATCTATGTAATAATAATTGCCTAAAAACTCGATAAATTCTGTGAAATAGCGCAACTAGAAACAAAACAACCGTCAATATTCAAATTGTTAATCGATTTCTCAAGCGATTAACATGTGCACTTACCAAATCATTATATGACTGAAACCTGGCTTAATTTCAATTTTCAGAGCTCTGAGTTTGATGTTGTTAACTACCACAAAATCAGGAGCGATTGCGATTTTGTCAGTTCAGGCAAATCAGGCAAAAAAGTACTATCCTTGATATGAAAAAAATAATTCGCTGGAAATGAGATTCCACAGTACTTCTCTCATTGCTATGTTAAAATTTTTAATTAAAATTTTTAGAATTTTGAGGCATCTTTTGTTGAATTTTTTTTTTCGGGTTATTTAAAAATGCTTTTTAAATTGTAACTAGGAACCAAATTTGAAACAAATCTAAGCGATAAAGTTGAAAAGTGTGTATGAAGAGATGAAAAACTGAAAAATGTGTGGCAGGTACTCTATTTTAATGAAACTATTTGAAGTAAGATTTAAAATTACCAATTTAAATCAAAGTTTGAAGTAAATCCTAGCACAGTGTTAGAGGTGTGTTAAGAGTTAAAAACATGAATTGAGGATTCTAGCCTATTTTTGAATAAACTAGTTGAAATTATTATTTAATTTTTAGGTTTATTATCAAATTATTATTTAATTATCAATTTATTATTAGAAAACTAATTTGAAAGAAATCTGACAAGTCAAACTGAACGGGGTGCATTAAGGGTTACAATTGTAATATGTGGGTTTTAGCCTAATTTCACCTTAATTAAAAAATAATGACAAGTTAAATAAGTTAAAATTACTACTGGAATCCAAATTTGAAAGAAATTTGAGCCTTTTGACTGTAAAGGGTATATTAAGGGTTGATGTTGTAAAATAAGGGTCGCATAATATTTTTAATTATATTATTCGTAAATCTGTTTTGAATGTATATTAGAAATCTAATATGAAAAAAATCCGATCCATATGACTCAAACTGTATATTTAGGAGGTGGGGGTGTGTAGTTAGGGTCGTAAATTTTTTTTAATCATTCATTATGTAAATATATATAAAATTACTAATTGAAAATGGTGGGTTATGCTGACATATACAAATCAAAACACCGGCAATATTTGAACAATTAATTTAAAGAACCAACAGGTTATAAGGGCTTATTTTTAGGGGATGAAATTTTTACCAGCATTTTCTTCAATGTATTCACAATATATATATGCCAAATTTGGTTCAAATCAAATATTCCTCCTGGCAGGTTAACAATTCACGTTACAAATTATGCATTTTTACAACTTTTTGACCCTTCAACCCTTAATAAAAAGTCAAACTTTGAAAAATCTCTAGATTTTTTGAAAGCATTCACCGCTTGGGGTATACACAAACCATATGTTCAATATTTGGTCAAAATCGGTCTGCCACTTTAGAAGATTAAGTGGATGCACCGATTTTGCTGTTTTGGCCAATAATGCGCAGATCCTTAAGAATTTCCTCACTTTTTTTTTTGACATAATCAATGGGCAGGTAGAAAAAAAGGACGCGAATTTTGTTTTAATCGGGTCAGTAGATTCCGATATACTATAGCGGTTTAAAGAAACGCACAGACCGACAGACGGAAATTAGTGAATATGATTTTCGTAATCTACGCATTCTATAAAGTAGAAAAAAGTGAAAATTGTAAAAAAAAATTCATGAATACAATACTTCCTCTACGAGAGAAGTAATATGATCAATTTTTGCAATCAGATGGCAAACTATTTAATCATACTCAAATGCGGTACTTACTAGGCTACTATTGAGTATTTAAATCCTCTTCCACTCTTAAAAAATTTGTCGCTCACAAAAATATCGATGGCTTTTAGATGAATTTAAAACTACCAACCGAATAGAAACACAAAAAACATTGTAAAAAAAAAACAATGAATATATATATATTATGCAGTATAAAAGTACAAAACCTGTTCATATTAGGGCAAATCTATTCCAAGAATTCAATCATGCGGCTGTGAATCCCTAAATACCCGACCAATCCGCATTCGAATGATTCGCATTACCATGTCTTTGCTCCCTAATGAGATCTTGCAACTTGATAACTTGCTCCGTATTCATATTCAAGTGAATAAGACTACGGGGTGATTCTTATTCAAGTGAATATAAATAACCTTTTCAGTACCTGCCTGTATCTCTTTTCGCACCACTTCACGCACCAAATTACGCAACTCAATAGGATTTGAGTAATTCTCCGAGGAGGAAGAAAGGCGGGCGACGTTGACAAGGGCTCTAATTTCTGCCGCCCCAATAACGACGATTTTGACCCGAAACTGACGTCGATAACTAAATTATACGGATTCGGCGTCAACTCTACATTCGGAATTTCCAAATGGTCTTCCTCCAGAATATTGACATTAAATTTGGGCAAATCGTCCTTCACTGCCGACTGCGTCCAAATTATAGACAATTCACTAGACCTCGGTAAGTCTAGTAATTCCTCTAGAGGTTTTCTGGTGTATCTGACAGAAATTTGAGAAAGCGATCATCTATAGAAGTATTATCAGCACTCACATTCCCATTGAAAGCGTCTTGAAACGACAAATGGCAAATGAAACGACAATTCCACCGAGGTTTGTGTACTATTTTATTTACAATCATACATAAAACTGAAAATAAGTGATAATAAATTTTAATTTCTGAAGTTTTGAACCGTCAAACCAACATTAAAAATAAATTACGAATCACATGCTGATAATTTGGTTTTTTGTGTTGGTGCTATAAAAATTCAAGGTTGAAAAGTGTTCTCTTGAGTGGAAAGTGAACACTTTCACAGGGATGAAAGTAAAAGTCAACAATGTGTCATTTTCAAAGTTCACCCTTCGTCAGCCTGGCGTTTCAGTTTTTAGAGATAATTTTATTTACCCTTAAGGTATCAGCGCCTCAGGAAAGCCTTCTATTTCTGAACAATAGGCTCTTCCGCATCCCCATTCGGAGCTACGTCTGAGGTGTTGATAAGTGCGTTGGGCCCTTTTGTACGTGTCCCAATCGGATGTGTGTTTAGTACGCAAGCCTACCCTCAAGAGTCAGCGTGTTTTAATTCGCATTGCTTGGATTAGGAAATCCCACCAGGTTACCCGTGAACCTAGTTTTTGTGTCTTTAATGGGCAGTTGTCCTCGTAAGTGGATACAACTGCTTCCAGGACAAGATTTGGAATAGTTTCCGACTCGCACACTTTACGAGGTGGAGGAGGATGGTCATTTAGCTTTGTTTCCAGGTACTCTCTGTAATTGTCCCAGTCTGTCTTTTAAGGATTGTAATACCTTACTATCCTGTCAGTCTCGGCAGCCAGCTATAACACGATGTATCTGTGATCCGTAGAGATGCCTAGAAGCTAATGTGACTCCAATGTTTCCTGCCTGCTCGCAATAACAAATGTTGGTGAGGTACCACGATTTAACAGGTTTAGATCTGTCGTGTTGAGGTACTTCAGTAGTTATTCCCTCTTGGGATGGCTGGATGGGACACGATGTGGTGGGAGTTGGCGTCGCAGTCAATGCGAACCTCGTACTTCTTGGATTCGCAGAATTTTACCAGTTCCTCGAGTTCTTTGGAGGGAGGAGGCCCTGGCGAATCGTATGGTAGGTAATATACAGAGCACATCACCGTATGCTAATTGTATAATAAAATCGAATGTATTGCTGGTTGCTTTCACACCACACATTGCATTATACTTGCATCATTTCGATCCTGCAAACCCCCACAGAGACTAGTGGAGCGCACCCTAAAGTAAAGAAAGCTGACCATAAGAAATATAAATTTGCGATGATTGGCTATGGAGCTATTTTAAGAGCGGTCGACCATAAAGAGGAAGAAAATTTACCCAACGAAAAACTGCAAGGAAGTAAGTACCAAGTATCCCGCTACAATGAAAAACAAGAAATGAGTATCTATCTCGAAAGTCGTAATTTTGTAATGTGCTATATTAGAAGGGCATGATGTGATCCATTGGCACAAGGATCGCCTGGACAAAATGCAAAGGCTCCTGCGAAAGGTACTCTGAATTTTTAAGCAAACGCAATTTATCTAAGCAAACTAAAGCAGTCACTTTGAGATTAATCCCAAGTCAACCAGACCAAGAGCGGTCCACTTTAAACCAACTTTTTTCAGTACTACTTGACGCCACTTATAGCCAATTAATGTTGCTCCAGAACGGGGCCAAAGCTCCAAGGGAGGAAAAAACGCATAACATTCTAGCAAATCTTAGGGAGAAAAAACGAACCAAATTGAGGAATAATACTTTAAAAAAACAGCTGCAAAAGGAGCTTTTGATTGATTTATGGGGAAAACGAGAAATAGACCTGGAAGACCACTTTGAGCCACTTTTATCCAAGATATTATTGAAGCAGTCCACTCATGAAAAGCAAAATTGCTGCTAAATTGGCAAACATAGCCCGACAGAAAGATGTGATGGTTTATAATACCAAGCTGATGATGGAAGCGCTATATAAGGAAAAATATTATTTTGCACGCGAAACAAGTGGAGGAAGAGAAATTTTCTTACTACATGGAGCAGGAACGGTTATTAGAGTTACACCATAGGATTCTGCAGGCAAAAATTAAGTTAACAAATAAGCGACATTATAATGCTTGTTTGGAAATTATAAAAGATGAAGTTTCATTGTCGCTAAAAAATATTTTAATAATATGAGTTTTAACTTTACCCTGACGACTGTAGAAGAAGTGCATGAAGGTTTGAAAAGTATTAAATCGAAGGCATTTGGAGTGGATAATATTTCTATTTCAATGTTAACTTACTGTAGTCCTTTCATAGACAAATATCTTGCTCACATATTTAATTGTTGTATTGATGAATATTATTTCCCAGACAACTGGAAAATTGCTATGTGTAGACCACTTGCCAAAAAAGAGAACCCTGAAACATTTTCCGACCTTAGAATCATCAGTATTTTACCTGTTATTTCCAAAATATTTGAAAAAATATTATACCAGCAAATTTCGAAATACTTCTCAAAAAGCAATATTATTCCGGATTCTCAGTCCGGGTTCAGAAAAGGTTTTAGTACGGCTACTGCATTAGTGAGTGTAACTGACACCCTGATATCTTCGATTGACAATGGTTTAACAAGCATTTTGGTTTTGCTCGACTACTCCAAAGCATTCGATACTATAAATCATTCCTTGCTCTGCGCAAAGTTTAAACATTATGGGTTCAGCGAAGAAGCGGTGTCTCTTGTCTTCTCATATTTAGATAAAAGGAAGCAGTTTATAACAATAAATGAGGAAATTTCGACTACATCCACGTTGTCAACAGGAGTGCCTCAAGGGTCAATACTTGGTCCACTCTTTTTCATAATTTACACAGCCGACATATTAAAATCCGTTCGCGCATGTAAAATTCAAGCTTATGCCGACGACACCCAATTACTTTTTAGCTTCCACCCACGTGACTACTTATATGCAAACAATGTTATTAATAATGAACTGGAAAACATCAAAATAAACTCATTAGATCATAACTTATTACTCAATTCTAAAAAATCAACAGTCATGATGTTTGGAACAAAGAGTCAAGTTGATCTTTTAAAACAAAACATGATTATTAATATTGAGAACGTAAAACTAGAATTTAAGGAAGAAGCAAGAAATTTAGGTGTATTACTTGACACTAGTTTAAAATTTAAAAACCATGTTAATAGCATTATAAGAAAGTCATACTTTAAATTAAAATTGCTCTATTCTAACCGACACTTTCTTAATATCAATTTAAGAAAATCTTTATGTGATTCGTTAGTGCTTTCCAACTTTGATTATTGTGATTTTGTTTACGGGACTTATCTCAATGCACAAGAAATATATAGAATTCAAAAAATTCAAAATACTTGCTGTCGTTTTATTTTCGGAATTAGAAAATACGATCACATATCCTTAAAAATTAATGAATTGAACTGGCTTAACATGAAAAATAGACGGCTGCTTCATCTATCGAGCTATGTTCACAAAATCATTATGACAGGTACTCCTAGCAATATTGCTTCAAATTTCATCCCTATGTCACGCATTCATAATAGAAATACTAGATACAATTACAAATTTTTAATTCCCCGTCATCGCAACTCCATGTTCAGGCGTTCCTTTGTATTTAATGCTGTAAGTGTTTATAATAATATACCTGACAACTTCAAGGTCCTTAATATAAACAAGTTTAAATTTAAAATGAAAATTGCAATATTTAACAAGCAAGCTTTTGAAACAACATAACATTTGTCAACAGTCTGTCTGTGTTCAAGATTGGTCTTCAGCATTATCAATAACTTTATTAATTCTCTTATAATAGGTTTAGGTATAATAACTATAATTTTTATTGTTTTGAATTTATACATATGTATAGGTATATCTCACTGAAATTATTTCATAATTATTCTAATTGTCTTTTCTAATATTTGGTTAAGTAGAGTAGCTTTGAGCTAGACTTCGCCAACTATTAGTCATATGAGCTAAAGCAAACGTACTTAATATGTAATATCATAATTTTCATAACTGTATCTGTTTTTGCTCAATAAAGTCGTTTATTATTATTATTATTATTATTAAAGAAGGCGAGTATAACAGTAGCTTTGGTGAAGCATCAAGTCGACGAATCTGAGATAACTGGAAGATTTTATTTTTTAATAAACAAGCAATTTTCGATTTGGTAGTACCAGTGGAACGCATACTTGTGGAAGATAGTCTAGAAGAGGTTATTGTGCAAGAAATTGAGCGCCAAGATAAATTAGATCAGCAAGATTTTGATAACTACATGACTTATCAGTACCTTTTGGAGATGAAATATTCAGCAAACTTGAAAAAAATTGAACGAGGATTGCAAGTAATGGGAAATTTTGCTCATAAATTGCTTCTAGCTAAATATCCTTTAATAGCCAAGCCAGATGTACCTGACTTAAGCCATATTAAGACAGCTGTTTGCATTAATGGTACCTTTGAAACGCATAATTAAAAAAGCATTGATTGCAGTACCTTTTTTGAGAGGAGTGGCATTAAGGTCATTGAAATGCAGGATGCTATTAATTTTTGCTTGGAAAGTTATATGCTTGAAACGCAAAACTTGGAAATAAATGAACCAAAGCAGAAAATCAAAATAAAGAAAAAAACGCAAATAAAAAGAACAGAAAAAGAGTAAGAAGCCAAATAAGGACAATAAATCAAGCATAATAGTAAAAACGCAAGAAAAACAAGTACAAACTCCTAAAATCTACCCTGACAATAAAATTGTTTTAACGAAAGATTCAAAACTTGGCCAAATAGTAATGGAACGACTGACCCTAGGCGAACCTTTAACTGACTATCACCTAATAGCAATTTTTCTTCGCTATTTACAATCCATTCCGGACTAGAATGGTTGGACCTTTCTTAGTTGTTTTTGTTTTGTTTTTGTGTTATGATGCGCAGTTCTTTGTTTTTTGTTTTATATTTGCACATTAAGCACATTACAATAAAATTTTAAAAATATAAAATAATTAA
This sequence comes from Cryptophagus acutangulus, assembly GCA_963556235.1. NCBI lineage: Eukaryota > Metazoa > Arthropoda > Insecta > Coleoptera > Cryptophagidae > Cryptophagus > Cryptophagus acutangulus. Next base: position 9,046,113 of record OY744558.1, read on the forward strand.
ATATGTCAAATTATTTATTCGACGTTCCCCCACTTTCTTCATTGTTTTCTTTATTTACCTTTCTTGGATGGAGTTTTTTAATTTTTCTAGAAATAAATATATAATAGCCAAATAGAAAATAAAAAAATGAAAATGATATATTTTTACGCTTTCTTTCGTTTCCATCTTCTTGTTCTTAGATTCGTTCAATGTTCCTGTTTTATCAACATCCTAAATAAATACCAAACTAATTAATCAAAAAGTAATCTTAATATCAATTTTCAAAATATTTTTTTGATTTTAGAAATGCCTTATTGGGATATTAGTGTTGATTATTACTTTATCATTATAATTACATTTATTATTAAGCAATACTTGCGTGATCAATGGCATTTCTAGCTAGTTCAAAAGTGTAATTTTTCAAGAGTGGATGAAGATTTAAATATTCAATAGTAGCCTATTAAGTACCGCATTTGAGTATGAATAGTTTGCCATCTAGTGGCCAAAATTGCAACTAACATACAATCATTAAAAAAAAATCATATGAAGGATGGTATGTACGTAGAATAGACAAGTGCAAACTACACTAATTGTGTAGTTCAAGTCGAAAATCATCCCTTCCTTCACTACTTTTCCAAAAATAACTTTAGGTCAGTGATTTTCACTAACAAACATGGAGTGGCGGAGAAAATGAACAAATTGTTTGAAAGCCTTGGAAAGGCGCTCTTATTTGGAGCACCTTCTAATAAGCATATGCGCGTGTGCTCCAAACACGGTGCTTTACAATGGTGCTTTACAAGTTACCATTTTTCTTTTATAATGAAACAAGAATTTGTGCAGTCAACAACAGAAAAGTCCAGATCTTTTTTACTCTCCAAAAACATAACACCACCACGAGATTTGCCTGAACCGACAAAATCGCGATCTCTCCTGATTTTGTGGTAGTTAACAACATCAAACTCAGAGCTCTCAAAATTGGAATTATGTCAGGTTTCAGTGGTATAATAATTTGGTAAGTGCACATATTAATCGCTTGAGAAATCGATTAACAATTTGAATTGACCGCTGTTTTGCTTCTAATTGCGCCATTTCACAGAATTTATCGAGTTTTTAGGCAATTATTATTATATAGGTTTAATTAATATATAAAAATGTTACCTTAACCTTATCACACTTTTCCATCAGGGTCCTTACTAACCTTAGCTGGTTTGTCCGCTTTCTTTTCAATGCTACGAAAATGTTTGGCTTTATTTATATACACCGCTTTCTTAGTTTCACTCATCGACCGCCAGGCGGCGCCGGCAGATTTTGCAATTTCAGTGATTTTGCAATTCTTGCAATTCTTTTTGTACTCTTGCAAGAAGAGGAAGAATGCATTCAAAGGTTTTTTCTTCCTGCCTTTCATTTTGATTTCACGAACCTGTTTAATCTTGTTCATCAATTGCTTGGATTTCTCTATATAGGGCGCCTTCTCAATCTCACTCATCGACCGCCAGACGTCGCCGGCCAACCTTGCAATTTCAGTGTTTTTCGTCAAATCGCACGTCTTTCTGAACTCTCTCAAGAAGAGAAAGAAAGAATTCAAAAATGCTCTCTTTGTACCTTTAGGTGCAGCCCGCTTCTTTCGGGAGATGCGACGTTTTGGCTTGCGATTCGGTTTTCCAGCTTTCTTCGGTTTCTTTTTATAGGCTTGCTTGGAAACGCGGCATGCAAGCCTGCGTGTGACTTTTTTCACCCCAGGCATTGGCTTTCCAGCCATTTCAAAGATGCAAGTTTGAAAACTGCCAACGCCCCACGAAATAAACCTGACAGAATAATTTAATTATTCGTTGCTAGGAGAAACAAAATCGAATCGTCCAATATAGGAACGTGCGGTTTGAAATCAAGACGGCTTGGAAATCGCACTTCTTCAATGAATTAATTAAATCTGTGTGGTGTTATTTAAATGTCTTCGGTAAGTTGGAGAAACGTGTTGGTGTATACCTTCTACATGTCTATTTAGAGCTTAGTTTATGTAGGTATTACATATTATTTAAAAATATAACATTTTGTTAATAACTTTGATAACGATGGATACATCTAATTTTGATGTATCAAACTAAAGCTACATTAACAACCTCGAAATTAGTGGCAAAATTAACAAATCAGTATTCGACCAAAGGACAATTGTAAATGTCTATCTAGAAAATATACGTTCCATTCTATTTGGGTTACTAATAATTTGTCAACTTTGCCACTAAATTTTAGGTTGTGAATATAGCTTTACTGTTAATTATTTGAAAAAAAATTGTATTATTCGCTAATAAAATAAAGAATTTTGTCAAATTTATATACTCTAATATACAAAATATCTTTAAATATTATTTTGAGATGAAAGTGAATGCATTTAGATATTGTAATTATGTTTAATATGTTTTTTGAATCATACAAATTGGTGAAAAATTGGCTGAATAAAACATGATTTCTGTGTTGCCTAACTTGACACACACCAGTTTTGCCAACCTTATACCCCAAAGTCGCTAGACACTGTAGACGATTGATGATCGAATCAAGGAGACAGAAGAGGATATGGTTACAATAAGAGTAATTACCAAATACAAAGCACTAAGTCAAAAGGGGCAAGTTTTAATGGAGATAGTGGAAGATAAATGGTGGAGTGTGCTAAATGAAAGTTGGGAAGGGGACGAAGAAGAAAAATTTACATATATTGCAGCAAGGAGGGAGTCAATCATAGATTTCGTGATAGTGCTTGAAAAGTGATGGAACGAAAAGAAAGATTTTAGAGAAAGAGATAAAGAATAGAGTTCAATTATCAGCAACTATGGAGGTAGAAATATGCTGGGAAGAGAGGGAAAGAAAAACAGAAGAGCCGGAAGTGTGGAAGAAGACGGTTTGGAGTAAAGAAGGCATCCGAAAATAGAGGAAAACACTGGATATGGTTAAGATATGAGGGGAAGGGAGTCATGGGAGGATGAAGGGACTTGCAAGACTGATAAAAGAGGCCATGACTAAAGTGGAGGATTAAACTTTTTGTTGTCAAATGGAAGCGCAAAAGCCTACTTTTATGTGGGATTGTAGGAAAACAGAATTCAATATTAATACATATTAAAAACATCTCATTTAACACTGAATTGAATTATTTTAAACATACTGGATTTGATAATGTAAATTCTCTGCGTACTATTTGTTTATCATTTACATTTAACAAGATTTATCACGTCAAACATGGATTTGCATTTTCATTTGTTTGTTTGAATAATATAATTGTGATCGATAATAAATTGATGTCGGAAAATGCTCCACAAAAGCATAATTCTATGTAATTATTTAATTAATGCGTAGGTGTGCATTTACGTTTAATATTTTTTCACTAAAGTTTGAATAAATTCCGCGCGTTTGCTAGAAAGAACTTTGTACGTTGTACCTAGATATCAAAATTTATTGTAAGAATTTAATTAATACAGACAAATTGGCCAAGCAAGCTAGCTTTCCCGTACGTAAGATATACATTTCTCGCCAATATTTTCACACAAGCCACAACTTCATTGCCAATTTTGGCAATCTTACTCCGACTCGCCGATTTATTTGTCTTATTGACCAGAATTATGAAAGGATACTTGATTAGACGGTGATGTGTGTATATATAATCAACCACGTTCCCGAAAGACAACGAATTAACTTCATAAATCGAACCAATTTTGGGAGCATTACTTAGACAAGACAATTCACAAATTGTATCTGTAATTTTGGAAAAACATTCTCGATTCTGGGTCGCTTCATTAGTATAGCCCAAAGGATGGCAAATATCGATTGCACTTCGACGTCCAGCTTGCAACGAAATGAACAATTTAATGACTCCACTGTTCTCACTTAATACCCTTAGCAAAGCATTTGTTTCGGGTGCATTATAGGAACTATTCTCCTTTAACGTCTTGAGCGAATTCATCCAATCGGGCATAGAAAGCGCCTCCGTTTCAAAAGTGCCAAGCGTTATCGGAAAATTGCGCGACAAATTCATCGACTTGTGCTTGCATTTCTTCAAACTGGCATTGTAACCGTCGGGATTCAAACAAGGAATAATCCAATAATTCACAATCATCAAACAGCTCGGATTTTTAAGCAAAAATTCGATCAAATAAACTGCACTGGTAACTGAGAACCAATCCATGCCATTCGAACCCCCTTCAATCATAGTCATCAACTTGTGCGATTCTTCGGCATGATTCAACCGCAAACTCACCATATAAATAGAATCATTGGATTTGGTGTTTCCAATTGTCTCAAGTTTCATTCGAGTTGGATGAGCTTTTTGCAAAATATATAAATATTCAACCACACTGCGGTAGGAGACGAAATTAGCATGGTGCGTCTCGAATTTTCGAATTTTGACGAGCTTTTTTACAACTGTGCAAGTAACTTTGCCTGGATTTCTTCTGCGACGAGTGACTCGTCCCATTTTAAATTAGACGTGATAATTGATATGATTTACCTTAATTGCAGATGAAACCTCAATGAATTTATTATGGAACAATTTTGAATTATCTTTACACCGTTGATGGTGTGTCGGCCACCATCCACTAATGCCGTCACAAATTTAGTATATTACACTGTCCTCCGACTTTTGCAAGTTTTCATTTGGCGATTTAGAGGTTTCTCTGTTTCAAAAATTGCAATTTCTAATCTCTGACAGAGCTAGGTAGTGGGTGTCACTCAGATCGGACCCAATAAGGCATTCTTGATTTTTTTTTGCAAATTGTTGAGGTTTAGTAGGCTGGATGAGGTCAGATCTAGTTGATGGCTTTATGCGCGTTTTGTTTAGTGGTACCTATTTCAATAGTTATTTTAGAACCAATTCTATTTCGTTCTGATGAAGCTATTATGAATTCGTTTTCGGTTCGCCCAATCTTTGCCGCTCCGGTCAATTTTGGAGATTTGATTCAAACAGGTGCAACATTTTAATTAAAAGCTAGCAGTTTGGGCGATTAATTCCAGAAGATTAATTTATTTTTACCTAGTTGAAGTTGTGATATGGAAAATAATTGGAATGAATGTAAAGAAACGGGTTTTTTGGTTTAGTTTGATTGAAGTTTGAGTGGGTGGTTGGTTTGGTAGATGCAAATTTGAAACAATTTATGTTAAACCAAATTCTATTCTATTAATATTATTTTGGATAAATTAGCATATTATCACAATGATCTTGTGGTGTTAAATTTGCTTCCCATTCGTCTAAAACATATCGCGGTGGTATATTAAACGAGATGAATTTATTGAAAGAAATTATAATTTTAACTATATTGATCATTTGTCTTTGTATATTTATTTCTTTTTGTTTCTCCTAGCAATGAGTAATTAAATTATTCTGTCAGGTTTATTTCGTGGGGCGTTGGCAGATTTCAAACTTGCGTCCTCGAAATGGCTGGAAAGCCAATGCTTGGGGGGAAAAAAGTCACACGCAGGCTTGCATGCCGCGTTTGCAAGCAAGCCTGTAAAAAGAAACCGAAGAAAGCTGAAAAACCGAATCGCAAGCCAAAATGTCGCATCTCCCGAAAGAAGCGGGCTGCACTTAAAGGTACAAAGAGAGCATTTTTGAATTCTTTTTTTCTGTTCTTAAGAGAGTTCAGAAAGACTTGCGGGTTAACAAAAAACACTGAAATTACAAAACATGCCGGCGCCGTCTGGCATTCGATGAGTGAGATTGAGAAAGCGCCATATATAAATAAATCCAAGCAGTTGATGAAAAATATTAAAGAGGCCCGTGAAATCGAAATGAACGGCCGAAAGAAAAAACCTTTGAATGATTTCTTCCTATTCTTACAAGAATACAAAATAAATTGCAAGAATTGCAAAATCACTGAAATTGCAAAATCTGCCGGAGCCGCCTGGCGGTCGATGAGTGAAACTAAGAAAGCGGTGTATATAAATAAAGCCAAACATTTTCGAAGCATTGAAAAGAAAGCGGGCAAACCAGCGAAGGTTAATAAGGATCCTGATGAAAACGTGTATGATAAGGTTGAGGTAACATTTTTATATATTAATTAAATCTATGTAATAATAATTGCCTAAAAACTCGATAAATTCTGTGAAATAGCGCAACTAGAAACAAAACAACCGTCAATATTCAAATTGTTAATCGATTTCTCAAGCGATTAACATGTGCACTTACCAAATCATTATATGACTGAAACCTGGCTTAATTTCAATTTTCAGAGCTCTGAGTTTGATGTTGTTAACTACCACAAAATCAGGAGCGATTGCGATTTTGTCAGTTCAGGCAAATCAGGCAAAAAAGTACTATCCTTGATATGAAAAAAATAATTCGCTGGAAATGAGATTCCACAGTACTTCTCTCATTGCTATGTTAAAATTTTTAATTAAAATTTTTAGAATTTTGAGGCATCTTTTGTTGAATTTTTTTTTTCGGGTTATTTAAAAATGCTTTTTAAATTGTAACTAGGAACCAAATTTGAAACAAATCTAAGCGATAAAGTTGAAAAGTGTGTATGAAGAGATGAAAAACTGAAAAATGTGTGGCAGGTACTCTATTTTAATGAAACTATTTGAAGTAAGATTTAAAATTACCAATTTAAATCAAAGTTTGAAGTAAATCCTAGCACAGTGTTAGAGGTGTGTTAAGAGTTAAAAACATGAATTGAGGATTCTAGCCTATTTTTGAATAAACTAGTTGAAATTATTATTTAATTTTTAGGTTTATTATCAAATTATTATTTAATTATCAATTTATTATTAGAAAACTAATTTGAAAGAAATCTGACAAGTCAAACTGAACGGGGTGCATTAAGGGTTACAATTGTAATATGTGGGTTTTAGCCTAATTTCACCTTAATTAAAAAATAATGACAAGTTAAATAAGTTAAAATTACTACTGGAATCCAAATTTGAAAGAAATTTGAGCCTTTTGACTGTAAAGGGTATATTAAGGGTTGATGTTGTAAAATAAGGGTCGCATAATATTTTTAATTATATTATTCGTAAATCTGTTTTGAATGTATATTAGAAATCTAATATGAAAAAAATCCGATCCATATGACTCAAACTGTATATTTAGGAGGTGGGGGTGTGTAGTTAGGGTCGTAAATTTTTTTTAATCATTCATTATGTAAATATATATAAAATTACTAATTGAAAATGGTGGGTTATGCTGACATATACAAATCAAAACACCGGCAATATTTGAACAATTAATTTAAAGAACCAACAGGTTATAAGGGCTTATTTTTAGGGGATGAAATTTTTACCAGCATTTTCTTCAATGTATTCACAATATATATATGCCAAATTTGGTTCAAATCAAATATTCCTCCTGGCAGGTTAACAATTCACGTTACAAATTATGCATTTTTACAACTTTTTGACCCTTCAACCCTTAATAAAAAGTCAAACTTTGAAAAATCTCTAGATTTTTTGAAAGCATTCACCGCTTGGGGTATACACAAACCATATGTTCAATATTTGGTCAAAATCGGTCTGCCACTTTAGAAGATTAAGTGGATGCACCGATTTTGCTGTTTTGGCCAATAATGCGCAGATCCTTAAGAATTTCCTCACTTTTTTTTTTGACATAATCAATGGGCAGGTAGAAAAAAAGGACGCGAATTTTGTTTTAATCGGGTCAGTAGATTCCGATATACTATAGCGGTTTAAAGAAACGCACAGACCGACAGACGGAAATTAGTGAATATGATTTTCGTAATCTACGCATTCTATAAAGTAAAAAAAAGTGAAAATTGTAAAAAAAAATTCATGAATACAATACTTCCTCTACGAGAGAAGTAATATGATCAATTTTTGCAATCAGATGGCAAACTATTTAATCATACTCAAATGCGGTACTTACTAGGCTACTATTGAGTATTTAAATCCTCTTCCACTCTTAAAAAATTACACTTTTCAACTAGCTAGAAATGCCATTTATCACGCAAGTATTCCTTAATAATAAATGTAATAATAATGATGAAGTAATAATCAACACTAATATTACAATAAGGCACACAAATTTTGTCGCTCACAAAAATATCGATGGCTTTTAGATGAATTTAAAACTACCAACCGAATAGAAACACAAAAAACATTGTAAAAAAAAAAACAATGAATATATATATATTATGCAGTATAAAAGTACAAAACCTGTTCATATTAGGGCAAATCTATTCCAAGAATTCAATCATGCGGCTGTGAATCCCTAAATACCCGACCAATCCGCATTCGAATGATTCGCATTACCATGTCTTTGCTCCCTAATGAGATCTTGCAACTTGATAACTTGCTCCGTATTCATATTCAAGTGAATAAGACTACGGGGTGATTCTTATTCAAGTGAATATAAATAACCTTTTCAGTACCTGCCTGTATCTCTTTTCGCACCACTTCACGCACCAAATTACGCAACTCAATAGGATTTGAGTAATTCTCCGAGGAGGAAGAAAGGCGGGCGACGTTGACAAGGGCTCTAATTTCTGCCGCCCCAATAACGACGATTTTGACCCGAAACTGACGTCGATAACTAAATTATACGGATTCGGCGTCAACTCTACATTCGGAATTTCCAAATGGTCTTCCTCCAGAATATTGACATTAAATTTGGGCAAATCGTCCTTCACTGCCGACTGCGTCCAAATTATAGACAATTCACTAGACCTCGGTAAGTCTAGTAATTCCTCTAGAGGTTTTCTGGTGTATCTGACAGAAATTTGAGAAAGCGATCATCTATAGAAGTATTATCAGCACTCACATTCCCATTGAAAGCGTCTTGAAACGACAAATGGCAAATGAAACGACAATTCCACCGAGGTTTGTGTACTATTTTATTTACAATCATACATAAAACTGAAAATAAGTGATAATAAATTTTAATTTCTGAAGTTTTGAACCGTCAAACCAACATTAAAAATAAATTACGAATCACATGCTGATAATTTGGTTTTTTGTGTTGGTGCTATAAAAATTCAAGGTTGAAAAGTGTTCTCTTGAGTGGAAAGTGAACACTTTCACAGGGATGAAAGTAAAAGTCAACAATGTGTCATTTTCAAAGTTCACCCTTCGTCAGCCTGGCGTTTCAGTTTTTAGAGATAATTTTATTTACCCTTAAGGTATCAGCGCCTCAGGAAAGCCTTCTATTTCTGAACAATAGGCTCTTCCGCATCCCCATTCGGAGCTACGTCTGAGGTGTTGATAAGTGCGTTGGGCCCTTTTGTACGTGTCCCAATCGGATGTGTGTTTAGTACGCAAGCCTACCCTCAAGAGTCAGCGTGTTTTAATTCGCATTGCTTGGATTAGGAAATCCCACCAGGTTACCCGTGAACCTAGTTTTTGTGTCTTTAATGGGCAGTTGTCCTCGTAAGTGGATACAACTGCTTCCAGGACAAGATTTGGAATAGTTTCCGACTCGCACACTTTACGAGGTGGAGGAGGATGGTCATTTAGCTTTGTTTCCAGGTACTCTCTGTAATTGTCCCAGTCTGTCTTTTAAGGATTGTAATACCTTACTATCCTGTCAGTCTCGGCAGCCAGCTATAACACGATGTATCTGTGATCCGTAGAGATGCCTAGAAGCTAATGTGACTCCAATGTTTCCTGCCTGCTCGCAATAACAAATGTTGGTGAGGTACCACGATTTAACAGGTTTAGATCTGTCGTGTTGAGGTACTTCAGTAGTTATTCCCTCTTGGGATGGCTGGATGGGACACGATGTGGTGGGAGTTGGCGTCGCAGTCAATGCGAACCTCGTACTTCTTGGATTCGCAGAATTTTACCAGTTCCTCGAGTTCTTTGGAGGGAGGAGGCCCTGGCGAATCGTATGGTAGGTAATATACAGAGCACATCACCGTATGCTAATTGTATAATAAAATCGAATGTATTGCTGGTTGCTTTCACACCACACATTGCATTATACTTGCATCATTTCGATCCTGCAAACCCCCACAGAGACTAGTGGAGCGCACCCTAAAGTAAAGAAAGCTGACCATAAGAAATATAAATTTGCGATGATTGGCTATGGAGCTATTTTAAGAGCGGTCGACCATAAAGAGGAAGAAAATTTACCCAACGAAAAACTGCAAGGAAGTAAGTACCAAGTATCCCGCTACAATGAAAAACAAGAAATGAGTATCTATCTCGAAAGTCGTAATTTTGTAATGTGCTATATTAGAAGGGCATGATGTGATCCATTGGCACAAGGATCGCCTGGACAAAATGCAAAGGCTCCTGCGAAAGGTACTCTGAATTTTTAAGCAAACGCAATTTATCTAAGCAAACTAAAGCAGTCACTTTGAGATTAATCCCAAGTCAACCAGACCAAGAGCGGTCCACTTTAAACCAAGTTTTTTCAGTACTACTTGACGCCACTTATAGCCAATTAATGTTGCTCCAGAACGGGGCCAAAGCTCCAAGGGAGGAAAAAACGCATAACATTCTAGCAAATCTTAGGGAGAAAAAACGAACCAAATTGAGGAATAATACTATAAAAAAACAGCTGCAAAAGGAGCTTTTGATTGATTTATGGGGAAAACGAGAAATAGACCTGGAAGACCACTTTGAGCCACTTTTATCCAAGATATTATTGAAGCAGTCCACTCATGAAAAGCAAAATTGCTGCTAAATTGGCAAACATAGCCCGACAGAAAGATGTGATGGTTTATAATACCAAGCTGATGATGGAAGCGCTATATAAGGAAAAATATTATTTTGCACGCGAAACAAGTGGAGGAAGAGAAATTTTCTTACTACATGGAGCAGGAACGGTTATTAGAGTTACACCATAGGATTCTGCAGGCAAAAATTAAGTTAACAAATAAGCGACATTATAATGCTTGTTTGGAAATTATAAAAGATGAAGTTTCATTGTCGCTTAAAGAAGGCGAGTATAACAGTAGCTTTGGTAAAGCACCAAGTCGACGAATCTGAGATAACTGGAAGATTTTATTTTTTAATAAACAAGCAATTTTCGATTTGGTAGTACCAGTGGAACGCATACTTGTGGAAGATAGTCTAGAAGAGGTTATTGTGCAAGAAATTGAGCGCCAAGATAAATTAGATCAGCAAGATTTTGATAACTACATGACTTATCAGTACCTTTTGGAGATGAAATATTCAGCAAACTTGAAAAAAATTGAACGAGGATTGCAAGTAATGGGAAATTTTGTTCATAAATTGCTTCTAGCTAAATATCCTTAAATAGCCAAGCCAGATGTACCTGACTTAAGCCATATTAAGACAGCTGTTTGCATTAATGGTACCTTTGAAACGCATAATTAAAAAAGCATTGATTGCAGTACCTTTTTTGAGAGGAGTGGCATTAAGTTCATTGAAATGCAGGATGCTATTAATTTTTGCTTGGAAAGTTATATGCTTGAAACGCAAAACTTGGAAATAAATGAACCAAAGCAGAAAATCAAAATAAAGAAAAAAACGCAAATAAAAAGAACAGAAAAAGAGTAAGAAGCCAAATAAGGACAATAAATCAAGCATAATAGTAAAAACGCAAGAAAAACAAGTACAAACTCCTAAAATCTACCCTGACAATAAAATTGTTTTATCGAAAGATTCAAAACTTGGCCAAATAGTAATGGAACGACTGACCCTAGGCGAACCTTTAACTGACTATCACCTAATAGCAATTTTTCTTCGCTATTTACAATCCATTCCGGACTAGAATGGTTGGACCTTTCTTAGTTGTTTTTGTTTTGTTTTTGTGTTATGATGCGCAGTTCTTTGTTTTTTGTTTTATATTTGCACATTAAGCACATTACAATAAAATTTTAAAAATATAAAATAATTAAATATGTCAAATTATTTATTCGACGTTCCCCCACTTTCTTCATTGTTTTCTTTATTTACCTTTCATGGATGGAGTTTTTTAATTTTTCTAGAAATTAATATATAATAGCCAAATAGAAAATAAAAAAATGAAAATGATATATTTTTACGCTTTCTTTCGTTTCCATCTTCTTGTTCTTAGATTCGTTCAATGTTCCTGTTTTATCAACATCCTAAATAAATACCAAAATAATTAATCAAAAAGTAATCTTAATATCAATTTTCAAAATATTTTTTTGATTTTAGAAATGCCTTATTGGGATATTAGTGTTGATTATTACTTTATCATTATTATTACATTTATTATTAAGCAATACTTGCATGATCAATGGCATTTCTAGCTAGTTCAAAAGTGTAATTTTTCAAGAGTGGATGAAGATTTAAATATTCAATAGTAGCCTATTAAGTACCGCATTTGAGTATGAATAGTTTGCCATCTAGTGGCCAAAATTGCAACTAACATACAATCATTAAAAAAAAATCATATGAAGGATGGTATGTACGTAGAATAGACAAGTGCAAACTACACTAATTGTGTAGTTCAAGTCGAAAATCATCCCTTCCTTCACTACTTTTCCAAAAATAACTTTAGGTCAGTGATTTTCACTAACAAACATGGAGTGGCGGAGAAAATGAACAAATTGTTTGAAAGCCTTGGAAAGGCGCTCTTATTTGGAGCACCTTCTAATAAGCATATGCGCGTGTGCTCCAAACACGGTGCTTTACAATGGTGCTTTACAAGTTACCATTTTTCTTTTATAATGAAACAAGAATTTGTGCAGTCAACAACAGAAAAGTCCAGATCTTTTTTACTCTCCAAAAACATAACACCACCACGAGATTTGCCTGAACCGACAAAATCGCAATCTCTCCTGATTTTGTGGTAGTTAACAACATCAAACTCAGAGCTCTCAAAATTGGAATTATGTCAGGTTTCAGTGGTATAATAATTTGGTAAGTGCACATATTAATCGCTTGAGAAATCGATTAACAATTTGAATTGACCGCTGTTTTGCTTCTAATTGCGCCATTTCACAGAATTTATCGAGTTTTTAGGCAATTATTATTATATAGGTTTAATTAATATATAAAAATGTTACCTTAACCTTATCACACTTTTCCATCAGGGTCCTTACTAACCTTAGCTGGTTTGTCCGCTTTCTTTTCAATGCTACGAAAATGTTTGGCTTTATTTATATACACCGCTTTCTTAGTTTCACTCATCGACCGCCAGGCGGCGCCGGCAGATTTTGCAATTTCAGTGATTTTGCAATTCTTGCAATTCTTTTTGTACTCTTGCAAGAAGAGGAAGAATGTATTCAAAGGTTTTTTCTTCCTGCCTTTCATTTTGATTTCACGAACCTGTTTAATCTTGTTCATCAATTGCTTGGATTTCTCTATATAGGGCGCCTTCTCAATCTCACTCATCGACCGCCAGACGTCGCCGGCCAACCTTGCAATTTCAGTGTTTTTCGTCAAATCGCACGTCTTTCTGAACTCTCTCAAGAAGAGAAAGAAAGAATTCAAAAATGCTCTCTTTGTACCTTTAGGTGCAGCCCGCTTCTTTCGGGAGATGCGACGTTTTGGCTTGCGATTCGGTTTTCCAGCTTTCTTCGGTTTCTTTTTATAGGCTTGCTTGGAAACGCGGCATGCAAGCCTGCGTGTGACTTTTTTCACCCCAGGCATTGGCTTTCCAGCCATTTCAAAGATGCAAGTTTGAAAACTGCCAACGCCCCACGAAATAAACCTGACAGAATAATTTAATTATTCGTTGCTAGGAGAAACAAAATCGAATCGTCCAATATAGGAACGTGCGGTTTGAAATCAAGACGGCTTGGAAATCGCACTTCTTCAATGAATTAATTAAATCTGTGTGGTGTTATTTAAATGTCTTCGGTAAGTTGGAGAAACGTGTTGGTGTATACCTTCTACATGTCTATTTAGAGCTTAGTTTATGTAGGTATTACATATTATTTAAAAATATAACATTTTGTTAATAACTTTGATAACGATGGATACATCTAATTTTGATGTATCAAACTAAAGCTACATTAACAACCTCGAAATTAGTGGCAAAATTAACAAATCAGTATTCGACCAAAGGACAATTGTAAATGTCTATCTAGAAAATATACGTTCCATTCTATTTGGGTTACTAATAATTTGTCAACTTTGCCACTAAATTTTAGGTTGTGAATATAGCTTTACTGTTAATTATTTGAAAAAAAATTGTATTATTCGCTAATAAAATAAAGAATTTTGTCAAATTTATATACTCTAATATACAAAATATCTTTAAATATTATTTTGAGATGAAAGTGAATGCATTTAGATATTGTAATTCTGTTTAATATGTTTTTTGAATCATACAAATTGGTGAAAAATTGGCTGAATAAAACATGATTTCTGTGTTGCCTAACTTGACACACACCAGTTTTGCCAACCTTATACCCCAAAGTCGCTAGACACTGTAGACGATTGATGATCGAATCAAGGAGACAGAAGAGGATATGGTTACAATAAGAGTAATTACCAAATACAAAGCACTAAGTCAAAAGGGGCAAGTTTTAATGGAGATAGTGGAAGATAAATGGTGGAGTGTGCTAAATGAAAGTTGGGAAGGGGACGAAGAAGAAAAATTTACATATATTGCAGCAAGGAGGGAGTCAATCATAGATTTCGTGATAGTGCTTGAAAAGTGATGGAACGAAGAGAAAGATTTTAGAGAAAGAGATAAAGAATAGAGTTCAATTATCAGCAACTATGGAGGTAGAAATATGCTGGGAAGAGAGGGAAAGAAAAACAGAAGAGCCGGAAGTGTGGAAGAAGACGGTTTGGAGTAAAGAAGGCATCCGAAAATAGAGGAAAACACTGGATATGGTTAAGATATGAGGGGAAGGGAGTCATGGGAGGATGAAGGGACTTGCAAGACTGATAAAAGAGGCCATGACTAAAGTGGAGGATTAAACTTTTTGTTGTCAAATGGAAGCGCAAAAGCCTACTTTTATGTGGGATTGTAGAAAAACAGAATTCAATATTAATACATATTAAAAACATCTCATTTAACACTGAATTGAATTATTTTAAATATACTGGATTTGATAATGTAAATTCTCTCCGTACTATTTGTTTATCATTTACATTTAACAAGATTTATCACGTCAAACATGGATTTGCATTTTCATTTGTTTGTTTGAATAATATAATTGTGATCGATAATAAATTGATGTCGGAAAATGCTCCACAAAAGCATAATTCTATGTAATTATTTAATTAATGCGTAGGTGTGCATTTACGTTTAATATTTTTTCACTAAAGTTTGAATAAATTCCGCGCGTTTGCTAGAAAGAACTTTGTACGTTGTACCTAGATATCAAAATTTATTGTAAGAATTTAATTAATACAGACAAATTGGCCAAGCAAGCTAGCTTTCCCGTACGTAAGATATACATTTCTCGCCAATATTTTCACACAAGCCACAACTTCATTGCCAATTTTGGCAATCTTACTCCGACTCGCCGATTTATTTGTCTTATTGACCAGAATTATGAAAGGATACTTGATTAGACGGTGATGTGTGTATATATAATCAACCACGTTCCCGAAAGACAACGAATTAACTTCATAAATCGAACCAATTTTGGGAGCATTACTTAGACAAGACAATTCACAAATTGTATCTGTAATTTTGGAAAAACATTCTCGATTCTGGGTCGCTTCATTAGTATAGCCCAAAGGATGGCAAATATCGATTGCACTTCGACGTCCAGCTTGCAACGAAATGAACAATTTAATGACTCCACTGTTCTCACTTAATACCCTTAGCAAAGCATTTGTTTCGGGTGCATTATAGGAACTATTCTCCTTTAACGTCTTGAGCGAATTCATCCAATCGGGCATAGAAAGCGCCTCCGTTTCAAAAGTGCCAAGCGTTATCGGAAAATTGCGCGACAAATTCATCGACTTGTGCTTGCATTTCTTCAAACTGGCATTGTAACCGTCGGGATTCAAACAAGGAATAATCCAATAATTCACAATCATCAAACAGCTCGGATTTTTAAGCAAAAATTCGATCAAATAAACTGCACTGGTAACTGAGAACCAATCCATGCCATTCGAACCCCCTTCAATCATAGTCATCAACTTGTGCGATTCTTCGGCATGATTCAACCGCAAACTCACCATATAAATAGAATCATTGGATTTGGTGTTTCCAATTGTCTCAAGTTTCATTCGAGTTGGATGAGCTTTTTGCAAAATATATAAATATTCAACCACACTGCGGTAGGAGACGAAATTAGCATGGTGCGTCTCGAATTTTCGAATTTTGACGAGCTTTTTTACAACTGTGCAAGTAACTTTGCCTGGATTTCTTCTGCGACGAGTGACTCGTCCCATTTTAAATTAGACGTGATAATTGATATGATTTACCTTAATTGCAGGTGAAACCCCAATGAATTTATTATGGAACAATTTTGAATTATCTTTACACCGTTGATGGTGTGTCGGCCACCATCCACTAATGCCGTCACAAATTTAGTATATTACACTGTCCTCCGACTTTTGCAAGTTTTCATTTGGCGATTTAGAGGTTTCTCTGTTTCAAAAATTGCAATTTCTAATCTCTGACAGAGCTAGGTAGTGGGTGTCACTCAGATCGGACCCAATAAGGCATTCTTGATTTTTTTTTGCAAATTGTTGAGGTTTAGTAGGCTGGATGAGGTCAGATCTAGTTGATGGCTTTATGCGCGTTTTGTTTAGTGGTACCTATTTCAATAGTTATTTTAGAACCAATTCTATTTCGTTCTGATGAAGCTATTATGAATTCGTTTTCGGTTCGCCCAATCTTTGCCGCCCCGGTCAATTTTGGAGATTTGATTCAAACAGGTGCAACATTTTAATTAAAAGCTAGCAGTTTGGGCGATTAATTCCAGAAGATTAATTTATTTTTACCTAGTTGAAGTTGTGATATGGAAAATAATTGGAATGAATGTAAAGAAACGGGTTTTTTGGTTTAGTTTGATTGAAGTTTGAGTGGGTGGTTGGTTTGGTAGATGCAAATTTGAAACAATTTATGTTAAACCAAATTCTATTCTATTAATATTATTTTGGATAAATTAGCATATTATCACAATGATCTTGTGGTGTTAAATTTGCTTCCCATTCGTCTAAAACATATCGCGGTGGTATATTAAACGAGATGAATTTATTGAAAGAAATTATAATTTTAACTATATTGATCATTTGTCTTTGTATATTTATTTCTTTTTGTTTCTCCTAGCAATGAGTAATTAAATTATTCTGTCAGGTTTATTTCGTGGGGCGTTGGCAGATTTCAAACTTGCGTCCTCGAAATGGCTGGAAAGCCAATGCTTGGGGGGAAAAAAGTCACACGCAGGCTTGCATGCCGCGTTTACAAGCAAGCCTGTAAAAAGAAACCGAAGAAAGCTGAAAAACCGAATCGCAAGCCAAAATGTCGCATCTCCCGAAAGAAGCGGGCTGCACTTAAAGGTACAAAGAGAGCATTTTTGAATTCTTTTTTTCTGTTCTTAAGAGAGTTCAGAAAGACTTGCGGGTTAACAAAAAACACTGAAATTACAAAACATGCCGGCGCCGTCTGGCATTCGATGAATGAGATTGAGAAAGCGCCATATATAAATAAATCCAAGCAGTTGATGAAAAATATTAAAGAGGCCCGTGAAATCGAAATGAACGGCCGAAAGAAAAAACCTTTGAATGATTTCTTCCTATTCTTACAAGAATACAAAATAAATTGCAAGAATTGCAAAATCACTGAAATTGCAAAATCTGCCGGAGCCGCCTGGCGGTCGATGAGTGAAACTAAGAAAGCGGTGTATATAAATAAAGCCAAACATTTTCGAAGCATTGAAAAGAAAGCGGGCAAACCAGCGAAGGTTAATAAGGATCCTGATGAAAACGTGTATGATAAGGTTGAGGTAACATTTTTATATATTAATTAAATCTATGTAATAATAATTGCCTAAAAACTCGATAAATTCTGTGAAATAGCGCAACTAGAAACAAAACAACCGTCAATATTCAAATTGTTAATCGATTTCTCAAGCGATTAACATGTGCACTTACCAAATCATTATATGACTGAAACCTGGCTTAATTTCAATTTTCAGAGCTCTGAGTTTGATGTTGTTAACTACCACAAAATCAGGAGCGATTGCGATTTTGTCAGTTCAGGCAAATCAGGCAAAAAAGTACTATCCTTGATATGAAAAAAATAATTCGCTGGAAATGAGATTCCACAGTACTTCTCTCATTGCTATGTTAAAATTTTTAATTAAAATTTTTAGAATTTTGAGGCATCTTTTGTTGAATTTTTTTTTTCGGGTTATTTAAAAATGCTTTTTAAATTGTAACTAGGAACCAAATTTGAAACAAATCTAAGCGATAAAGTTGAAAAGTGTGTATGAAGAGATGAAAAACTGAAAAATGTGTGGCAGGTACTCTATTTTAATGAAACTATTTGAAGTAAGATTTAAAATTACCAATTTAAATCAAAGTTTGAAGTAAATCCTAGCACAGTGTTAGAGGTGTGTTAAGACTTAAAAACATGAATTGAGGATTCTGGCCTATTTTTGAATAAACTAGTTGAAATTATTATTTAATTTTTAGGTTTATTATCAAATTATTATTTACTTATCAATTTATTATTAGAAAACTAATTTGAAAGAAATCTGACAAGTCAAACTGAACGGGGTGCATTAAGGGTTACAATTGTAATATGTGGGTTTTAGCCTAATTTCACCTTAATTAAAAAATAATGACAAGTTAAATAAGTTAAAATTACTACTGGAATCCAAATTTGAAAGAAATTTGAGCTTTTTGACTGTAAAGGGTATATTAAGGGTTGATGTTGTAAAATAAGGGTCGCATAATATTTTTAATTATATTATTCGTAAATCTGTTTTGAATGTATATTAGAAATCTAATATGAAAAAAATCTGATCCATATGACTCAAACTGTATATTTAGGAGGTGGGGGTGTGTAGTTAGGGTCGTAAATTTTTTTTAATCATTCATTATGTAAATATATATAAAATTACTAATTGAAAATGGTGGGTTATGCTGACATATACAAATCAAAACACCGGCAATATTTGAACAATTAATTTAAAGAACCAACAGGTTATAAGGGCTTATTTTTAGGGGATGAAATTTTTACCAGCATTTTCTTCAATGTATTCACAATATATATATGCCAAATTTGGTTCAAATCAAATATTCCTCCTGGCAGGTTAACAATTCACGTTACAAATTATGCATTTTTACAACTTTTTGACCCTTCAACCCTTAATAAAAAGTCAAACTTTGAAAAATCTCTAGATTTTTTGAAAACATTCACCGCTTGGGGTATACACAAAACATATGTTCAATATTTGGTCAAAATCGGTCTGCCACTTTAGAAGATTAAGTGGATGCACCGATTTTGCTGTTTTGGCCAATAATGCGCAGATCCTTAAGAATTTCCTCACTTTTTTTTTTGACATAATCAATGGGCAGGTAGAAAAAAAGGACGCGAATTTTGTTTTAATCGGGTCAGTAGATTCCGATATACTATAGCGGTTTAAAGAAACGCACAGACCGACAGACGGAAATTAGTGAATATGATTTTCGTAATCTACGCATTCTATAAAGTAGAAAAAAGTGAAATTTGTAAAAAAAAAATCATGAATACAATACTTCCTCTACGAGAGAAGTAATATGATCAATTTTTGCAATCAGATGGCAAACTATTTAATCATACTCAAATGCGGTACTTACTAGGCTACTATTGAGTATTTAAATCCTCTTCCACTCTTAAAAAATTACACTTTTCAACTAGCTAGAAATGCCATTTATCACGCAAGTATTCCTTAATAATAAATGTAATAATAATGATGAAGTAATAATCAACACTAATATTACAATAAGGCACACAAATTTTGTCACACACAAAAATATCGATGGCTTTTAGATGAATTTAAAACTACCAACCGAATAGAAACACAAAAAACATTGTAAAAAAAAAACAATGAGTATATATATATTATGCAGTATAAAAGTACAAAACCTGTTCATATTAGGGCAAATCTATTCCAAGAATTCAATCATGCGGCTGTGAATCCCTAAATACCCGACCAATCCGCATTCGAATGATTCGCATTACCATGTCTTTGCTCCCTAATGAGATCTTGCAACTTGATAACTTGCTCCGTATTCATATTCAAGTGAATAAGACTACGGGGTGATTCTTATTCAAGTGAATATAAATAACCTTTTCAGTACCTGCCTGTATCTCTTTTCGCACCACTTCACGCACCAAATTACGCTCAATAGGATTTGAGTAATTCTCCGAGGAGGAAGAAAGGCGGGCGACGTTGACAAGGGCTCTAATTTCTGCCGCCCCAATAACGACGATTTTGACCCGAAACTGACGTCGATAACTAAATTATACGGATTCGGCGTCAACTCTACATTCGGAATTTCCAAATGGTCTTCCTCCAGAATATTGACATCAAATTTGGGCAAATCGTCCTTCACTGCCGACTGCGTCCAAATTATAGACAATTCACTAGACCTCGGTAAGTCTAGTAATTCCTCTAGAGGTTTTCTGGTGTATCTGACAGAAATTTGAGAAAGCGATCATCTATAGAAGTATTATCAGCACTCACATTCCCATTGAAAGCGTCTTGAAACGACAAATGGCAAATGAAACGACAATTCCACCGAGGTTTGTGTACTATTTTATTTACAATCATACATAAAACTGAAAATAAGTGATAATAAATTTTAATTTCTGAAGTTTTGAACCGTCAAACCAACATTAAAAATAAATTACGAATCACGCTGATGCTGATAATTTGGTTTTTTGTGTTGGTGCTATAAAAATTCAAGGTTGAAAAGTGTTCTCTTGAGTGGAAAGTGAACACTTTCACAGGGATGAAAGTAAAAGTCAACAATGTGTCATTTTCAAAGTTCACCCTTCGTCAGCCTGGCGTTTCAGTTTTTAGAGATAATTTTATTTACCCTTAAGGTATCAGCGCCTCAGGAAAGCCTTCTATTTCTGAACAATAGGCTCTTCCGCATCCCCATTCGGAGCTACGTCTGAGGTGTTGATAAGTGCGTTGGGCCCTTTTGTACGTGTCCCAATCGGATGTGTGTTTAGTACGCAAGCCTACCCTCAAGAGTCAGCGTGTTTTAATTCGCATTGCTTGGATTAGGAAATCCCACCAGGTTACCCGTGAACCTAGTTTTTGTGTCTTTAATGGGCAGTTGTCCTCGTAAGTGGATACAACTGCTTCCAGGACAAGATTTGGAATAGTTTCCGACTCGCACACTTTACGAGGTGGAGGAGGATGGTCATTTAGCTTTGTTTCCAGGTACTCTCTGTAATTGTCCCAGTCTGTCTTTTAAGGATTGTAATACCTTACTATCCTGTCAGTCTCGGCAGCCAGCTATAACACGATGTATCTGTGATCCGTAGAGATGCCTAGAAGCTAATGTGACTCCAATGTTTCCTGCCTACTCGCAATAACAAATGTTGGTGAGGTACCACGATTTAACAGGTTTAGATCTGTCGTGTTGAGGTACTTCAGTAGTTATTCCCTCTTGGGATGGCTGGATGGGACACGATGTGGTGGGAGTTGGCGTCGCAGTCAATCCAAGAACCTCGTACTTCTTGGATTCGCAGAATTTTACCAGTTCCTCGAGTTCTTTGGAGGGAGGAGGCCCTGGCGAATCGTATGGTAGGTAATATACAGAGCACATCACCGTATGCTAATTGTATAATAAAATCGAATGTATTGCTGGTTGCTTTCACACCACACATTGCATTATACTTGCATCATTTCGATCCTGCAAACCCCCACAGAGACTAGTGGAGCGCACCCTAAAGTAAAGAAAGCTGACCATAAGAAATATAAATTTGCGATGATTGGCTATGGAGCTATTTTAAGAGCGGTCGACCATAAAGAGGAAGAAAATTTACCCAACGAAAAACTGCAAGGAAGTAAGTACCAAGTATCCCGCTACAATGAAAAACAAGAAATGAGTATCTATCTCGAAAGTCGTAATTTTGTAATGTGCTATATTAGAAGGGCATGATGTGATCCATTGGCACAAGGATCGCCTGGACAAAATGCAAAGGCTCCTGCGAAAGGTACTCTGAATTTTTAAGCAAACGCAATTTATCTAAGCAAACTAAAGCAGTCACTTTGAGATTAATCCCAAGTCAACCAGACCAAGAGCGGTCCACTTTAAACCAACTTTTTTCAGTACTACTTGACGCCACTTATAGCCAATTAATGTTGCTCCAGAACGGGGCCAAAGCTCCAAGGGAGGAAAAAACGCATAACATTCTAGCAAATCTTAGGGAGAAAAAACGAACCAAATTGAGGAATAATACTTTAAAAAAACAGCTGCAAAAGGAGCTTTTGATTGATTTATGGGGAAAACGAGAAATAGACCTGGAAGACCACTTTGAGCCACTTTTATCCAAGATATTATTGAAGCAGTCCACTCATGAAAAGCAAAATTGCTGCTAAATTGGCAAACATAGCCCGACAGAAAGATGTGATGGTTTATAATACCAAGCTGATGATGGAAGCGCTATATAAGGAAAAATATTATTTTGCACGCGAAACAAGTGGAGGAAGAGAAATTTTCTTACTACATGGAGCAGGAACGGTTATTAGAGTTACACCATAGGATTCTGCAGGCAAAAATTAAGTTAACAAATAAGCGACATTATAATGCTTGTTTGGAAATTATAAAAGATGAAGTTTCATTGTCGCTTAAAGAAGGCGAGTATAACAGTAGCTTTGGTGAAGCATCAAGTCGACGAATCTGAGATAACTGGAAGATTTTATTTTTTAATAAACAAGCAATTTTCGATTTGGTAGTACCAGTGGAACGCATACTTGTGGAAGATAGTCTAGAAGAGGTTATTGTGCAAGAAATTGAGCGCCAAGATAAATTAGATCAGCAAGATTTTGATAACTACATGACTTATCAGTACCTTTTGGAGATGAAATATTCAGCAAACTTGAAAAAAATTGAACGAGGATTGCAAGTAATGGGAAATTTTGCTCATAAATTGCTTCTAGCTAAATATCCTTTAATAGCCAAGCCAGATGTACCTGACTTAAGCCATATTAAGACAGCTGTTTGCATTAATGGTACCTTTGAAACGCATAATTAAAAAAGCATTGATTGCAGTACCTTTTTTGAGAGGAGTGGCATTAAGGTCATTGAAATGCAGGATGCTATTAATTTTTGCTTGGAAAGTTATATGCTTGAAACGCAAAACTTGGAAATAAATGAACCAAAGCAGAAAATCAAAATAAAGAAAAAAACGCAAATAAAAAGAACAGAAAAAGAGTAAGAAGCCAAATAAGGACAATAAATCAAGCATAATAGTAAAAACGCAAGAAAAACAAGTACAAACTCCTAAAATCTACCCTGACAATAAAATTGTTTTAACGAAAGATTCAAAACTTGGCCAAATAGTAATGGAACGACTGACCCTAGGCGAACCTTTAACTGACTATCACCTAATAGCAATTTTTCTTCGCTATTTACAATCCATTCCGGACTAGAATGGTTGGACCTTTCTTAGTTGTTTTTGTTTTGTTTTTGTGTTATGATGCGCAGTTCTTTGTTTTTTGTTTTATATTTGCACATTAAGCACATTACAATAAAATTTTAAAAATATAAAATAATTAAATATGTCAAATTATTTATTCGACGTTCCCCCACTTTCTTCATTGTTTTCTTTATTTACCTTTCTTGGATGGAGTTTTTTAATTTTTCTAGAAATAAATATATAATAGCCAAATAGAAAATAAAAAAATGAAAATGATATATTTTTACGCTTTCTTTCGTTTCCATCTTCTTGTTCTTAGATTCGTTCAATGTTCCTGTTTTATCAACATCCTAAATAAATACCAAACTAATTAATCAAAAAGTAATCTTAATATCAATTTTCAAAATATTTTTTTGATTTTAGAAATGCCTTATTGGGATATTAGTGTTGATTATTACTTTATCATTATAATTACATTTATTATTAAGCAATACTTGCGTGATCAATGGCATTTCTAGCTAGTTCAAAAGTGTAATTTTTCAAGAGTGGATGAAGATTTAAATATTCAATAGTAGCCTATTAAGTACCGCATTTGAGTATGAATAGTTTGCCATCTAGTGGCCAAAATTGCAACTAACATACAATCATTAAAAAAAAATCATATGAAGGATGGTATGTACGTAGAATAGACAAGTGCAAACTACACTAATTGTGTAGTTCAAGTCGAAAATCATCCCTTCCTTCACTACTTTTCCAAAAATAACTTTAGGTCAGTGATTTTCACTAACAAACATGGAGTGGCGGAGAAAATGAACAAATTGTTTGAAAGCCTTGGAAAGGCGCTCTTATTTGGAGCACCTTCTAATAAGCATATGCGCGTGTGCTCCAAACACGGTGCTTTACAATGGTGCTTTACAAGTTACCATTTTTCTTTTATAATGAAACAAGAATTTGTGCAGTCAACAACAGAAAAGTCCAGATCTTTTTTACTCTCCAAAAACATAACACCACCACGAGATTTGCCTGAACCGACAAAATCGCGATCTCTCCTGATTTTGTGGTAGTTAACAACATCAAACTCAGAGCTCTCAAAATTGGAATTATGTCAGGTTTCAGTGGTATAATAATTTGGTAAGTGCACATATTAATCGCTTGAGAAATCGATTAACAATTTGAATTGACCGCTGTTTTGCTTCTAATTGCGCCATTTCACAGAATTTATCGAGTTTTTAGACAATTATTATTATATAGGTTTAATTAATATATAAAAATGTTACCTTAACCTTATCACACTTTTCCATCAGGGTCCTTACTAACCTTAGCTGGTTTGTCCGCTTTCTTTTCAATGCTACGAAAATGTTTGGCTTTATTTATATACACCGCTTTCTTAGTTTCACTCATCGACCGCCAGGCGGCGCCGGCAGATTTTGCAATTTCAGTGATTTTGCAATTCTTGCAATTCTTTTTGTACTCTTGCAAGAAGAGGAAGAATGCATTCAAAGGTTTTTTCTTCCTGCCTTTCATTTTGATTTCACGAACCTGTTTAATCTTGTTCATCAATTGCTTGGATTTCTCTATATAGGGCGCCTTCTCAATCTCACTCATCGACCGCCAGACGTCGCCGGCCAACCTTGCAATTTCAGTGTTTTTCGTCAAATCGCACGTCTTTCTGAACTCTCTCAAGAAGAGAAAGAAAGAATTCAAAAATGCTCTCTTTGTACCTTTAGGTGCAGCCCGCTTCTTTCGGGAGATGCGACGTTTTGGCTTGCGATTCGGTTTTCCAGCTTTCTTCGGTTTCTTTTTATAGGCTTGCTTGGAAACGCGGCATGCAAGCCTGCGTGTGACTTTTTTCACCCCAGACATTGGCTTTCCAGCCATTTCAAAGATGCAAGTTTGAAAACTGCCAACGCCCCACGAAATAAACCTGACAGAATAATTTAATTATTCGTTGCTAGGAGAAACAAAATCGAATCGTCCAATATAGGAACGTGCGGTTTGAAATCAAGACGGCTTGGAAATCGCACTTCTTCAATGAATTAATTAAATCTGTGTGGTGTTATTTAAATGTCTTCGGTAAGTTGGAGAAACGTGTTGGTGTATACCTTCTACATGTCTATTTAGAGCTTAGTTTATGTAGGTATTACATATTATTTAAAAATATAACATTTTGTTAATAACTTTGATAACGATGGATACATCTAATTTTGATGTATCAAACTAAAGCTACATTAACAACCTCGAAATTAGTGGCAAAATTAACAAATCAGTATTCGACCAAAGGACAATTGTAAATGTCTATCTAGAAAATATACGTTCCATTCTATTTGGGTTACTAATAATTTGTCAACTTTGCCACTAAATTTTTGGTTGTGAATATAGCTTTACTGTTAATTATTTGAAAAAAAATTGTATTATTCGCTAATAAAATAAAGAATTTTGTCAAATTTATATACTCTAATATACAAAATATCTTTAAATATTATTTTGAGATGAAAGTGAATGCATTTAGATATTGTAATTCTGTTTAATATGTTTTTTGAATCATACAAATTGGTGAAAAATTGGCTGAATAAAACATGATTTCTGTGTTGCCTAACTTGACACACACCAGTTTTGCCAACCTTATACCCCAAAGTCGCTAGACACTGTAGACGATTGATGATCGAATCAAGGAGACAGAAGAGGATATGGTTACAATAAGAGTAATTACCAAATACAAAGCACTAAGTCAAAAGGGGCAAGTTTTAATGGAGATAGTGGAAGATAAATGGTGGAGTGTGCTAAATGAAAGTTGGGAAGGGGACGAAGAAGAAAAATTTACATATATTGCAGCAAGGAGGGAGTCAATCATAGATTTCGTGATAGTGCTTGAAAAGTGATGGAACGAAAAGAAAGATTTTAGAGAAAGAGATAAAGAATAGAGTTCAATTATCAGCAACTATGGAGGTAGAAATATGCTGAGAAGAGATGGAAAGAAAAACAGAAGAGCCGGAAGTGTGGAAGAAGACGGTTTGGAGTAAAGAAGGCATCCGAAAATAGAGGAAAACACTGGATATGGTTAAGATATGAGGGGAAGGGAGTCATGGGAGGATGAAGGGACTTGCAAGACTGATAAAAGAGGCCATGACTAAAGTGGAGGATTAAACTTTTTGTTGTCAAATGGAAGCGCAAAAGCCTACTTTTATGTGGGATTGTAGGAAAACAGAATTCAATATTAATACATATTAAAAACATCTCATTTAACACTGAATTGAATTATTTTAAACATACTGGATTTGATAATGTAAATTCTCTGCGTACTATTTGTTTATCATTTACATTTAACAAGATTTATCACGTCAAACATGGATTTGCATTTTCATTTGTTTGTTTGAATAATATAATTGTGATCGATAATAAATTGATGTCGGAAAATGCTCCACAAAAGCATAATCTATGTAATTATTTAATTAATGCATTTACGTTGTGTGCATTTACGTTTAATTTTTTTTCACTAAAGTTAGAAAGAACTTTGTACGTTGTATCTAGATATCAAAATTTATTGTAAGAATTTAATTAATACACACAAATTGGCCAAGCAAGCTAGCTTTCTCGTACATACTAAATACATTTCTCGCCAATATTTTCACACAAGCCGCAACTTCACCGCCAATTTTGGCAATCTTACTCCGACTCGCCGATTTATTTGTCTTATTGACCAGAATTATGAAAGGATAGATTAGACGGTGATGTGTGTATATATAATCAACCACGTTCCCGAAAGACAACGAATTAACTTCATAAATCGAACCAATTTTGGGAGCATTACTTAGACAAGACAATTCACAAATTGTATCTGTAATTTTGGAAAAACATTCTCGTTTCTGGGTCGCTTCATTAGTAAAGCCATAAGGATGACAAATATCGATTGCACTTCGACGTCCAGCTTGCAACGAAATGAACAATTTAATGACTCCACTGTTCTCACTTAATACCTTTAGCAAAGCATTTGTTTCGGGAGCATTATAGGAACTATTCTCCTTTAACGTCTTGAGCGAATTCATCCAATCGGGCATAGAAAGCGCCTCCGTTTCAAAAGTGCCAAGCGTTATCGAAAAATTGCGCGACAAATTCATCGACTTGTGCTTGCATTTCTTCAAACTGGCATTGTAACCGTCCGGATTCAAACAAGGAATAATCCAATAATTCACAATCATCAAACAGCTCGGATTTTTAAGCAAAAATTCGATCAAATAAACTGCACTGGTAACTGAGAACCAATCCATGCCATTCGAACCCCCATCAATCATAGTCATCAACTTGTGCGATTCTTCGGCATGATTCAACTGCAAACTCACCATATAAATAGAATCATTGGATTTGGTGTTTCCAATTGTCTCAAGTTTCATTCGAGTTGGATGAGCTTTTTGCAAAATATATAAATATTCAACCACACTGCGGTAGGAGACGAAATTAGCATGGTGCGTCTCGAATTTTCGAATTTTGACGAGCTTTTTTACAACTGTGCAAGTAACTTTGCCTGGATTTCTTCTGCGACGAGTGACTCGTCCCATTTTAAATTAGACGTGATAATTGATATGATTTACCTTAATTGCAGGTGAAACCTCAATGAATTTATTATGGAACAATTTTGAATTATCTTTACACCGTTGATGGTGTGTCGGCCACCATCCACTAATGCCGTCACAAATTTAGTATATTACACTGTCCTCCGACTTTTGCAAGTTTTCATTTGGCGATTTAGAGGTTTCTCTGTTTCAAAAATTGCAATTTCTAATCTCTGACAGAGCTAGGTAGTGGGTGTCACTCAGATCGGACCCAATAAGGCATTCTTGATTTTTTTTTGCAAATTGTTGAGGTTTAGTAGGCTGGATGAGGTCAGATCTAGTTGATGGCTTTATGCGCGTTTTGTTTAGTGGTACCTATTTCAATAGTTATTTTAGAACCAATTCTATTTCGTTCTGATGAAGCTATTATGAATTCGTTTTCGGTTCGCCCAATCTTTGCCGCCCCGGTCAATTTTGGAGATTTGATTCAAACAGGTGCAACATTTTAATTAAAAGCTAGCAGTTTGGGCGATTAATTCCAGAAGATTAATTTATTTTTACCTAGTTGAAGTTGTGATATGGAAAATAATTGGAATGAATGTAAAGAAACGGGTTTTTTGGTTTAGTTTGATTGAAGTTTGAGTGGGTGGTTGGTTTGGTAGATGCAAATTTGAAACAATTTATGTTAAACCAAATTCTATTCTATTAATATTATTTTGGATAAATTAGCATATTATCACAATGATCTTGTGGTGTTAAATTTGCTTCCCATTCGTCTAAAACATATCGCGGTGGTATATTAAACGAGATGAATTTATTGAAAGAAATTATAATTTTAACTATATTGATCATTTGTCTTTGTATATTTATCTAAAGCAATGCGGCAAATAACTTTGCTTTTTGTTTCTCCTAGCAATGAGTAATTAAATTATTCTGTCAGGTTTATTTCGTGGGGCGTTGGCAGATTTCAAACTTGCGTCCTCGAAATGGCTGGAAAGCCAATGCTTGGGGGGAAAAAAGTCACACGCAGGCTTGCATGCCGCGTTTACAAGCAAGCCTGTAAAAAGAAACCGAAGAAAGCTGAAAAACCGAATCGCAAGCCAAAATGTCGCATCTCCCGAAAGAAGCGGGCTGCACTTAAAGGTACAAAGAGAGCATTTTTGAATTCTTTTTTTCTGTTCTTAAGAGAGTTCAGAAAGACTTGCGGGTTAACAAAAAACACTGAAATTACAAAACATGCCGGCGCCGTCTGGCATTCGATGAATGAGATTGAGAAAGCGCCATATATAAATAAATCCAAGCAGTTGATGAAAAATATTAAAGAGGCCCGTGAAATCGAAATGAACGGCCGAAAGAAAAAACCTTTGAATGATTTCTTCCTATTCTTACAAGAATACAAAATAAATTGCAAGAATTGCAAAATCACTGAAATTGCAAAATCTGCCGGAGCCGCCTGGCGGTCGATGAGTGAAACTAAGAAAGCGGTGTATATAAATAAAGCCAAACATTTTCGAAGCATTGAAAAGAAAGCGGGCAAACCAGCGAAGGTTAATAAGGATCCTGATGAAAACGTGTATGATAAGGTAACATTTTTATATATTAATTAAATCTATGTAATAATAATTGCCTAAAAACTCGATAAATTCTGTGAAATAGCGCAACTAGAAACAAAACAACCGTCAATATTCAAATTGTTAATCGATTTCTCAAGCGATTAACATGTGCACTTACCAAATCATTATATGACTGAAACCTGGCTTAATTTCAATTTTCAGAGCTCTGAGTTTGATGTTGTTAACTACCACAAAATCAGGAGCGATTGCGATTTTGTCAGTTCAGGCAAATCAGGCAAAAAAGTACTAGCGAATTATTTTTTTCATATCAAGGATATGAAAAAAATAATTCGCTGGAAATGAGATTCCACAGTACTTCTCTCATTGCTATGTTAAAATTTTTAATTAAAATTTTTAGAATTTTGAGGCATCTTTTGTTGAATTTTTTTTTTCGGGTTATTTAAAAATGCTTTTTAAATTGTAACTAGGAACCAAATTTGAAACAAATCTAAGCGATAAAGTTGAAAAGTGTGTATGAAGAGATGAAAAACTGAAAAATGTGTGGCAGGTACTCTATTTTAATGAAACTATTTGAAGTAAGATTTAAAATTACCAATTTAAATCAAAGTTTGAAGTAAATCCTAGCACAGTGTTAGAGGTGTGTTAAGAGTTAAAAACATGAATTGAGGATTCTAGCCTATTTTTGAATAAACTAGTTGAAATTATTATTTAATTTTTAGGTTTATTATCAAATTATTATTTAATTATCAATTTATTATTAGAAAACTAATTTGAAAGAAATCTGACAAGTCAAACTGAACGGGGTGCATTAAGGGTTACAATTGTAATATGTGGGTTTTAGCCTAATTTCACCTTAATTAAAAAATAATGACAAGTTAAATAAGTTAAAATTACTACTGGAATCCAAATTTGAAAGAAATTTGAGCCTTTTGACTGTAAAGGGTATATTAAGGGTTGATGTTGTAAAATAAGGGTCGCATAATATTTTTAATTATATTATTCGTAAATCTGTTTTGAATGTATATTAGAAATCTAATATGAAAAAAATCCGATCCATATGACTCAAACTGTATATTTAGGAGGTGGGGGTGTGTAGTTAGGGTCGTAAATTTTTTTTAATCATTCATTATGTAAATATATATAAAATTACTAATTGAAAATGGTGGGTTATGCTGACATATACAAATCAAAACACCGGCAATATTTGAACAATTAATTTAAAGAACCAACAGGTTATAAGGGCTTATTTTTAGGGGATGAAATTTTTACCAGCATTTTCTTCAATGTATTCACAATATATATATGCCAAATTTGGTTCAAATCAAATATTCCTCCTGGCAGGTTAACAATTCACGTTACAAATTATGCATTTTTACAACTTTTTGACCCTTCAACCCTTAATAAAAAGTCAAACTTTGAAAAATCTCTAGATTTTTTGAAAGCATTCACCGCTTGGGGTATACACAAACCATATGTTCAATATTTGGTCAAAATCGGTCTGCCACTTTAGAAGATTAAGTGGATGCACCGATTTTGCTGTTTTGGCCAATAATGCGCAGATCCTTAAGAATTTCCTCACTTTTTTTTTGACATAATCAATGGGCAGGTAGAAAAAAAGGACGCGAATTTTGTTTTAATCGGGTCAGTAGATTCCGATATACTATAGCGGTTTAAAGAAACGCACAGACCGACAGACGGAAATTAGTGAATATGATTTTCGTAATCTACGCATTCTATAAAGTAGAAAAAAGTGAAAATTGTAAAAAAAAATTCATGAATACAATACTTCCTCTACGAGAGAAGTAATATGATCAATTTTTGCAATCAGATGGCAAACTATTTAATCATACTCAAATGCGGTACTTACTAGGCTACTATTGAGTATTTAAATCCTCTTCCACTCTTAAAAAATTACACTTTTCAACTAGCTAGAAATGCCATTTATCACGCAAGTATTCCTTAATAATAAATGTAATAATAATGATGAAGTAATAATCAACACTAATATTACAATAAGGCACACAAATTTTGTCACACACAAAAATATCGATGGCTTTTAGATGAATTTAAAACTACCAACCGAATAGAAACACAAAAAACATTGTAAAAAAAAAACAATGAGTATATATATATTATGCAGTATAAAAGTACAAAACCTGTTCATATTAGGGCAAATCTATTCCAAGAATTCAATCATGCGGCTGTGAATCCCTAAATACCCGACCAATCCGCATTCGAATGATTCGCATTACCATGTCTTTGCTCCCTAATGAGATCTTGCAACTTGATAACTTGCTCCGTATTCATATTCAAGTGAATAAGACTACGGGGTGATTCTTATTCAAGTGAATATAAATAACCTTTTCAGTACCTGCCTGTATCTCTTTTCGCACCACTTCACGCACCAAATTACGCTCAATAGGATTTGAGTAATTCTCCGAGGAGGAAGAAAGGCGGGCGACGTTGACAAGGGCACTAATTTCTGCCGCCCCAATAACGACGATTTTGACCCGAAACTGACGTCGATAACTAAATTATACGGATTCGGCGTCAACTCTACATTCGGAATTTCCAAATGGTCTTCCTCCAGAATATTGACATTAAATTTGGGCAAATCGTCCTTCACTGCCGACTGCGTCCAAATTATAGACAATTCACTAGACCTCGGTAAGTCTAGTAATTCCTCTAGAGGTTTTCTGGTGTATCTGACAGAAATTTGAGAAAGCGATCATCTATAGAAGTATTATCAGCACTCACATTCCCATTGAAAGCGTCTTGAAACGACAAATGGCAAATGAAACGACAATTCCACCGAGGTTTGTGTACTATTTTATTTACAATCATACATAAAACTGAAAATAAGTGATAATAAATTTTAATTTCTGAAGTTTTGAACCGTCAAACCAACATTAAAAATAAATTACGAATCACGC
Source organism: Cryptophagus acutangulus (assembly GCA_963556235.1). NCBI lineage: Eukaryota > Metazoa > Arthropoda > Insecta > Coleoptera > Cryptophagidae > Cryptophagus > Cryptophagus acutangulus. The sequence goes on from OY744558.1 coordinate 9,078,577, forward strand.
TGATGCTGATAATTTGGTTTTTTGTGTTGGTGCTATAAAAATTCAAGGTTGAAAAGTGTTCTCTTGAGTGGAAAGTGAACACTTTCACAGGGATGAAAGTAAAAGTCAACAATGTGTCATTTTCAAAATTCACCCTTCGTCAGCCTGGCGTTTCAGTTTTTAGAGATAATTTTATTTACCCTTAAGGTATCAGCGCCTCAGGAAAGCCTTCTATTTCTGAACAATAGGCTCTTCCGCATCCCCATTCGGAGCTACGTCTGAGGTGTTGATAAGTGCGTTGGGCCCTTTTGTACGTGTCCCAATCGGATGTGTGTTTAGTACGCAAGCCTACCCTCAAGAGTCAGCGTGTTTTAATTCGCATTGCTTGGATTAGGAAATCCCACCAGGTTACCCGTGAACCTAGTTTTTGTGTCTTTAATGGGCAGTTGTCCTCGTAAGTGGATACAACTGCTTCCAGGACAAGATTTGGAATAGTTTCCGACTCGCACACTTTACGAGGTGGAGGAGGATGGTCATTTAGCTTTGTTTCCAGGTACTCTCTGTAATTGTCCCAGTCTGTCTTTTAAGGATTGTAATACCTTACTATCCTGTCAGTCTCGGCAGCCAGCTATAACACGATGTATCTGTGATCCGTAGAGATGCCTAGAAGCTAATGTGACTCCAATGTTTCCTGCCTGCTCGCAATAACAAATGTTGGTGAGGTACCACGATTTAACAGGTTTAGATCTGTCGTGTTGAGGTACTTCAGTAGTTATTCCCTCTTGGGATAGCTGGATGGGACACCATGTGGTGGGAGTTGGCGTCGCAGTCAATGCGAACCTCGTACTTCTTGGATTCGCAGAATTTTACCAGTTCCTCGAGTTCTTTGGAGGGAGGAGGCCCTGGCGAATCGTATGGTAGGTAATATACAGAGCACATCACCGTATGCTAATTGTATAATAAAATCGAATGTATTGCTGGTTGCTTTCACACCACACATTGCATTATACTTGCATCATTTCGATCCTGCAAACCCCCACAGAGACTAGTGGAGCGCACCCTAAAGTAAAGAAAGCTGACCATAAGAAATATAAATTTGCGATGATTGGCTATGGAGCTATTTTAAGAGCGGTCGACCATAAAGAGGAAGAAAATTTACCCAACGAAAAACTGCAAGGAAGTAAGTACCAAGTATCCCGCTACAATGAAAAACAAGAAATGAGTATCTATCTCGAAAGTCGTAATTTTGTAATGTGCTATATTAGAAGGGCATGATGTGATCCATTGGCACAAGGATCGCCTGGACAAAATGCAAAGGCTCCTGCGAAAGGTACTCTGAATTTTTAAGCAAACGCAATTTATCTAAGCAAACTAAAGCAGTCACTTTGAGATTAATCCCAAGTCAACCAGACCAAGAGCGGTCCACTTTAAACCAACTTTTTTCAGTACTACTTGACGCCACTTATAGCCAATTAATGTTGCTCCAGAACGGGGCCAAAGCTCCAAGGGAGGAAAAAACGCATAACATTCTAGCAAATCTTAGGGAGAAAAAACGAACCAAATTGAGGAATAATACTTTAAAAAAACAGCTGCAAAAGGAGCTTTTGATTGATTTATGGGGAAAACGAGAAATAGACCTGGAAGACCACTTTGAGCCACTTTTATCCAAGATATTATTGAAGCAGTCCACTCATGAAAAGCAAAATTGCTGCTAAATTGGCAAACATAGCCCGACAGAAAGATGTGATGGTTTATAATACCAAGCTGATGATGGAAGCGCTATATAAGGAAAAATATTATTTTGCACGCGAAACAAGTGGAGGAAGAGAAATTTTCTTACTACATGGAGCAGGAACGGTTATTAGAGTTACACCATAGGATTCTGCAGGCAAAAATTAAGTTAACAAATAAGCGACATTATAATGCTTGTTTGGAAATTATAAAAGATGAAGTTTCATTGTCGCTTAAAGAAGGCGAGTATAACAGTAGCTTTGGTGAAGCATCAAGTCGACGAATCTGAGATAACTGGAAGATTTTATTTTTTAATAAACAAGCAATTTTCGATTTGGTAGTACCAGTGGAACGCATACTTGTGGAAGATAGTCTAGAAGAGGTTATTGTGCAAGAAATTGAGCGCCAAGATAAATTAGATCAGCAAGATTTTGATAACTACATGACTTATCAGTACCTTTTGGAGATGAAATATTCAGCAAACTTGAAAAAAATTGAACGAGGATTGCAAGTAATGGGAAATTTTGCTCATAAATTGCTTCTAGCTAAATATCCTTTAATAGCCAAGCCAGATGTACCTGACTTAAGCCATATTAAGACAGCTGTTTGCATTAATGGTACCTTTGAAACGCATAATTAAAAAAGCATTGATTGCAGTACCTTTTTTGAGAGGAGTGGCATTAAGGTCATTGAAATGCAGGATGCTATTAATTTTTGCTTGGAAAGTTATATGCTTGAAACGCAAAACTTGGAAATAAATGAACCAAAGCAGAAAATCAAAATAAAGAAAAAAACGCAAATAAAAAGAACAGAAAAAGAGTAAGAAGCCAAATAAGGACAATAAATCAAGCATAATAGTAAAAACGCAAGAAAAACAAGTACAAACTCCTAAAATCTACCCTGACAATAAAATTGTTTTAACGAAAGATTCAAAACTTGGCCAAATAGTAATGGAACGACTGACCCTAGGCGAACCTTTAACTGACTATCACCTAATAGCAATTTTTCTTCGCTATTTACAATCCATTCCGGACTAGAATGGTTGGACCTTTCTTAGTTGTTTTTGTTTTGTTTTTGTGTTATGATGCGCAGTTCTTTGTTTTTTGTTTTATATTTGCACATTAAGCACATTACAATAAAATTTTAAAAATATAAAATAATTAAATATGTCAAATTATTTATTCGACGTTCCCCCACTTTCTTCATTGTTTTCTTTATTTACCTTTCTTGGATGGAGTTTTTTAATTTTTCTAGAAATAAATATATAATAGCCAAATAGAAAATAAAAAAATGAAAATGATATATTTTTACGCTTTCTTTCGTTTCCATCTTCTTGTTCTTAGATTCGTTCAATGTTCCTGTTTTATCAACATCCTAAATAAATACCAAACTAATTAATCAAAAAGTAATCTTAATATCAATTTTCAAAATATTTTTTTGATTTTAGAAATGCCTTATTGGGATATTAGTGTTGATTATTACTTTATCATTATAATTACATTTATTATTAAGCAATACTTGCGTGATCAATGGCATTTCTAGCTAGTTCAAAAGTGTAATTTTTCAAGAGTGGATGAAGATTTAAATATTCAATAGTAGCCTATTAAGTACCGCATTTGAGTATGAATAGTTTGCCATCTAGTGGCCAAAATTGCAACTAACATACAATCATTAAAAAAAAATCATATGAAGGATGGTATGTACGTAGAATAGACAAGTGCAAACTACACTAATTGTGTAGTTCAAGTCGAAAATCATCCCTTCCTTCACTACTTTTCCAAAAATAACTTTAGGTCAGTGATTTTCACTAACAAACATGGAGTGGCGGAGAAAATGAACAAATTGTTTGAAAGCCTTGGAAAGGCGCTCTTATTTGGAGCACCTTCTAATAAGCATATGCGCGTGTGCTCCAAACACGGTGCTTTACAATGGTGCTTTACAAGTTACCATTTTTCTTTTATAATGAAACAAGAATTTGTGCAGTCAACAACAGAAAAGTCCAGATCTTTTTTACTCTCCAAAAACATAACACCACCACGAGATTTGCCTGAACCGACAAAATCGCGATCTCTCCTGATTTTGTGGTAGTTAACAACATCAAACTCAGAGCTCTCAAAATTGGAATTATGTCAGGTTTCAGTGGTATAATAATTTGGTAAGTGCACATATTAATCGCTTGAGAAATCGATTAACAATTTGAATTGACCGCTGTTTTGCTTCTAATTGCGCCATTTCACAGAATTTATCGAGTTTTTAGACAATTATTATTATATAGGTTTAATTAATATATAAAAATGTTACCTTAACCTTATCACACTTTTCCATCAGGGTCCTTACTAACCTTAGCTGGTTTGTCCGCTTTCTTTTCAATGCTACGAAAATGTTTGGCTTTATTTATATACACCGCTTTCTTAGTTTCACTCATCGACCGCCAGGCGGCGCCGGCAGATTTTGCAATTTCAGTGATTTTGCAATTCTTGCAATTCTTTTTGTACTCTTGCAAGAAGAGGAAGAATGCATTCAAAGGTTTTTTCTTCCTGCCTTTCATTTTGATTTCACGAACCTGTTTAATCTTGTTCATCAATTGCTTGGATTTCTCTATATAGGGCGCCTTCTCAATCTCACTCATCGACCGCCAGACGTCGCCGGCCAACCTTGCAATTTCAGTGTTTTTCGTCAAATCGCACGTCTTTCTGAACTCTCTCAAGAAGAGAAAGAAAGAATTCAAAAATGCTCTCTTTGTACCTTTAGGTGCAGCCCGCTTCTTTCGGGAGATGCGACGTTTTGGCTTGCGATTCGGTTTTCCAGCTTTCTTCGGTTTCTTTTTATAGGCTTGCTTGGAAACGCGGCATGCAAGCCTGCGTGTGACTTTTTTCACCCCAGGCATTGGCTTTCCAGCCATTTCAAAGATGCAAGTTTGAAAACTGCCAACGCCCCACGAAATAAACCTGACAGAATAATTTAATTATTCGTTGCTAGGAGAAACAAAATCGAATCGTCCAATATAGGAACGTGCGGTTTGAAATCAAGACGGCTTGGAAATCGCACTTCTTCAATGAATTAATTAAATCTGTGTGGTGTTATTTAAATGTCTTCGGTAAGTTGGAGAAACGTGTTGGTGTATACCTTCTACATGTCTATTTAGAGCTTAGTTTATGTAGGTATTACATATTATTTAAAAATATAACATTTTGTTAATAACTTTGATAACGATGGATACATCTAATTTTGATGTATCAAACTAAAGCTACATTAACAACCTCGAAATTAGTGGCAAAATTAACAAATCAGTATTCGACCAAAGGACAATTGTAAATGTCTATCTAGAAAATATACGTTCCATTCTATTTGGGTTACTAATAATTTGTCAACTTTGCCACTAAATTTTTGGTTGTGAATATAGCTTTACTGTTAATTATTTGAAAAAAAATTGTATTATTCGCTAATAAAATAAAGAATTTTGTCAAATTTATATACTCTAATATACAAAATATCTTTAAATATTATTTTGAGATGAAAGTGAATGCATTTAGATATTGTAATTCTGTTTAATATGTTTTTTGAATCATACAAATTGGTGAAAAATTGGCTGAATAAAACATGATTTCTGTGTTGCCTAACTTGACACACACCAGTTTTGCCAACCTTATACCCCAAAGTCGCTAGACACTGTAGACGATTGATGATCGAATCAAGGAGACAGAAGAGGATATGGTTACAATAAGAGTAATTACCAAATACAAAGCACTAAGTCAAAAGGGGCAAGTTTTAATGGAGATAGTGGAAGATAAATGGTGGAGTGTGCTAAATGAAAGTTGGGAAGGGGACGAAGAAGAAAAATTTACATATATTGCAGCAAGGAGGGAGTCAATCATAGATTTCGTGATAGTGCTTGAAAAGTGATGGAACGAAAAGAAAGATTTTAGAGAAAGAGATAAAGAATAGAGTTCAATTATCAGCAACTATGGAGGTAGAAATATGCTGAGAAGAGAGGGAAAGAAAAACAGAAGAGCCGGAAGTGTGGAAGAAGACGGTTTGGAGTAAAGAAGGCATCCGAAAATAGAGGAAAACACTGGATATGGTTAAGATATGAGGGGAAGGGAGTCATGGGAGGATGAAGGGACTTGCAAGACTGATAAAAGAGGCCATGACTAAAGTGGAGGATTAAACTTTTTGTTGTCAAATGGAAGCGCAAAAGCCTACTTTTATGTGGGATTGTAGGAAAACAGAATTCAATATTAATACATATTAAAAACATCTCATTTAACACTGAATTGAATTATTTTAAACATACTGGATTTGATAATGTAAATTCTCTGCGTACTATTTGTTTATCATTTACATTTAACAAGATTTATCACGTCAAACATGGATTTGCATTTTCATTTGTTTGTTTGAATAATATAATTGTGATCGATAATAAATTGATGTCGGAAAATGCTCCACAAAAGCATAATCTATGTAATTATTTAATTAATGCATTTACGTTGTGTGCATTTACGTTTAATTTTTTTTCACTAAAGTTAGAAAGAACTTTGTACGTTGTATCTAGATATCAAAATTTATTGTAAGAATTTAATTAATACACACAAATTGGCCAAGCAAGCTAGCTTTCTCGTACATACTAAATACATTTCTCGCCAATATTTTCACACAAGCCGCAACTTCACCGCCAATTTTGGCAATCTTACTCCGACTCGCCGATTTATTTGTCTTATTGACCAGAATTATGAAAGGATAGATTAGACGGTGATGTGTGTATATATAATCAACCACGTTCCCGAAAGACAACGAATTAACTTCATAAATCGAACCAATTTTGGGAGCATTACTTAGACAAGACAATTCACAAATTGTATCTGTAATTTTGGAAAAACATTCTCGTTTCTGGGTCGCTTCATTAGTAAAGCCATAAGGATGACAAATATCGATTGCACTTCGACGTCCAGCTTGCAACGAAATGAACAATTTAATGACTCCACTGTTCTCACTTAATACCTTTAGCAAAGCATTTGTTTCGGGAGCATTATAGGAACTATTCTCCTTTAACGTCTTGAGCGAATTCATCCAATCGGGCATAGAAAGCGCCTCCGTTTCAAAAGTGCCAAGCGTTATCGGAAAATTGCGCGACAAATTCATCGACTTGTGCTTGCATTTCTTCAAACTGGCATTGTAACCGTCCGGATTCAAACAAGGAATAATCCAATAATTCACAATCATCAAACAGCTCGGATTTTTAAGCAAAAATTCGATCAAATAAACTGCACTGGTAACTGAGAACCAATCCATGCCATTCGAACCCCCTTCAATCATAGTCATCAACTTGTGCGATTCTTCGGCATGATTCAACTGCAAACTCACCATATAAATAGAATCATTGGATTTGGTGTTTCCAATTGTCTCAAGTTTCATTCGAGTTGGATGAGCTTTTTGCAAAATATATAAATATTCAACCACACTGCGGTAGGAGACGAAATTAGCATGGTGCGTCTCGAATTTTCGAATTTTGACGAGCTTTTTTACAACTGTGCAAGTAACTTTGCCTGGATTTCTTCTGCGACGAGTGACTCGTCCCATTTTAAATTAGTCGTGATAATTGATATGATTTACCTTAATTGCAGGTGAAACCCCAATGAATTTATTATGGAACAATTTTGAATTATCTTTACACCGTTGATGGTGTGTCGGCCACCATCCACTAATGCCGTCACAAATTTAGTATATTACACTGTCCTCCGACTTTTGCAAGTTTTCATTTGGCGATTTAGAGGTTTCTCTGTTTCAAAAATTGCAATTTCTAATCTCTGACAGAGCTAGGTAGTGGGTGTCACTCAGATCGGACCCAATAAGGCATTCTTGATTTTTTTTTGCAAATTGTTGAGGTTTAGTAGGCTGGATGAGGTCAGATCTAGTTGATGGCTTTATGCGCGTTTTGTTTAGTGGTACCTATTTCAATAGTTATTTTAGAACCAATTCTATTTCGTTCTGATGAAGCTATTATGAATTCGTTTTCGGTTCGCCCAATCTTTGCCGCCCCGGTCAATTTTGGAGATTTGATTCAAACAGGTGCAACATTTTAATTAAAAGCTAGCAGTTTGGGCGATTAATTCCAGAAGATTAATTTATTTTTACCTAGTTGAAGTTGTGATATGGAAAATAATTGGAATGAATGTAAAGAAACGGGTTTTTTGGTTTAGTTTGATTGAAGTTTGAGTGGGTGGTTGGTTTGGTAGATGCAAATTTGAAACAATTTATGTTAAACCAAATTCTATTCTATTAATATTATTTTGGATAAATTAGCATATTATCACAATGATCTTGTGGTGTTAAATTTGCTTCCCATTCGTCTAAAACATATCGCGGTGGTATATTAAACGAGATGAATTTATTGAAAGAAATTATAATTTTAACTATATTGATCATTTGTCTTTGTATATTTATCTAAAGCAATGCGGCAAATAACTTTGCTTTTTGTTTCTCCTAGCAATGAGTAATTAAATTATTCTGTCAGGTTTATTTCGTGGGGCGTTGGCAGATTTCAAACTTGCGTCCTCGAAATGGCTGGAAAGCCAATGCTTGGGGGGAAAAAAGTCACACGCAGGCTTGCATGCCGCGTTTACAAGCAAGCCTGTAAAAAGAAACCGAAGAAAGCTGAAAAACCGAATCGCAAGCCAAAATGTCGCATCTCCCGAAAGAAGCGGGCTGCACTTAAAGGTACAAAGAGAGCATTTTTGAATTCTTTTTTTCTGTTCTTAAGAGAGTTCAGAAAGACTTGCGGGTTAACAAAAAACACTGAAATTACAAAACATGCCGGCGCCGTCTGGCATTCGATGAATGAGATTGAGAAAGCGCCATATATAAATAAATCCAAGCAGTTGATGAAAAATATTAAAGAGGCCCGTGAAATCGAAATGAACGGCCGAAAGAAAAAACCTTTGAATGATTTCTTCCTATTCTTACAAGAATACAAAATAAATTGCAAGAATTGCAAAATCACTGAAATTGCAAAATCTGCCGGAGCCGCCTGGCGGTCGATGAGTGAAACTAAGAAAGCGGTGTATATAAATAAAGCCAAACATTTTCGAAGCATTGAAAAGAAAGCGGGCAAACCAGCGAAGGTTAATAAGGATCCTGATGAAAACGTGTATGATAAGGTTGAGGTAACATTTTTATATATTAATTAAATCTATGTAATAATAATTGCCCAAAAACTCGATAAATTCTGTGAAATAGCGCAACTAGAAACAAAACAACCGTCAATATTCAAATTGTTAATCGATTTCTCAAGCGATTAACATGTGCACTTACCAAATCATTATATGACTGAAACCTGGCTTAATTTCAATTTTCAGAGCTCTGAGTTTGATGTTGTTAACTACCACAAAATCAGGAGCGATTGCGATTTTGTCAGTTCAGGCAAATCAGGCAAAAAAGTACTATCCTTGATATGAAAAAAATAATTCGCTGGAAATGAGATTCCACAGTACTTCTCTCATTGCTATGTTAAAATTTTTAATTAAAATTTTTAGAATTTTGAGGCATCTTTTGTTGAATTTTTTTTTTCGGGTTATTTAAAAATGCTTTTTAAATTGTAACTAGGAACCAAATTTGAAACAAATCTAAGCGATAAAGTTGAAAAGTGTGTATGAAGAGATGAAAAACTGAAAAATGTGTGGCAGGTACTCTATTTTAATGAAACTATTTGAAGTAAGATTTAAAATTACCAATTTAAATCAAAGTTTGAAGTAAATCCTAGCACAGTGTTAGAGGTGTGTTAAGAGTTAAAAACATGAATTGAGGATTCTAGCCTATTTTTGAATAAACTAGTTGAAATTATTATTTAATTTTTAGGTTTATTATCAAATTATTATTTAATTATCAATTTATTATTAGAAAACTAATTTGAAAGAAATCTGACAAGTCAAACTGAACGGGGTGCATTAAGGGTTACAATTGTAATATGTGGGTTTTAGCCTAATTTCACCTTAATTAAAAAATAATGACAAGTTAAATAAGTTAAAATTACTACTGGAATCCAAATTTGAAAGAAATTTGAGCCTTTTGACTGTAAAGGGTATATTAAGGGTTGATGTTGTAAAATAAGGGTCGCATAATATTTTTAATTATATTATTCGTAAATCTGTTTTGAATGTATATTAGAAATCTAATATGAAAAAAATCCGATCCATATGACTCAAACTGTATATTTAGGAGGTGGGGGTGTGTAGTTAGGGTCGTAAATTTTTTTTAATCATTCATTATGTAAATATATATAAAATTACTAATTGAAAATGGTGGGTTATGCTGACATATACAAATCAAAACACCGGCAATATTTGAACAATTAATTTAAAGAACCAACAGGTTATAAGGGCTTATTTTTAGGGGATGAAATTTTTACCAGCATTTTCTTCAATGTATTCACAATATATATATGCCAAATTTGGTTCAAATCAAATATTCCTCCTGGCAGGTTAACAATTCACGTTACAAATTATGCATTTTTACAACTTTTTGACCCTTCAACCCTTAATAAAAAGTCAAACTTTGAAAAATCTCTAGATTTTTTGAAAGCATTCACCGCTTGGGGTATACACAAACCATATGTTCAATATTTGGTCAAAATCGGTCTGCCACTTTAGAAGATTAAGTGGATGCACCGATTTTGCTGTTTTGGCCAATAATGCGCAGATCCTTAAGAATTTCCTCACTTTTTTTTTTGACATAATCAATGGGCAGGTAGAAAAAAAGGACGCGAATTTTGTTTTAATCGGGTCAGTAGATTCCGATATACTATAGCGGTTTAAAGAAACGCACAGACCGACAGACGGAAATTAGTGAATATGATTTTCGTAATCTACGCATTCTATAAAGTAGAAAAAAGTGAAAATTGTAAAAAAAAATTCATGAATACAATACTTCCTCTACGAGAGAAGTAATATGATCAATTTTTGCAATCAGATGGCAAACTATTTAATCATACTCAAATGCGGTACTTACTAGGCTACTATTGAGTATTTAAATCCTCTTCCACTCTTAAAAAATTACACTTTTCAACTAGCTAGAAATGCCATTTATCACGCAAGTATTCCTTAATAATAAATGTAATAATAATGATGAAGTAATAATCAACACTAATATTACAATAAGGCACACAAATTTTGTCGCTCACAAAAATATCGATGGCTTTTAGATGAATTTAAAACTACCAACCGAATAGAAACACAAAAAACATTGTAAAAAAAAAAAACAATGAATATATATATATTATGCAGTATAAAAGTACAAAACCTGTTCATATTAGGGCAAATCTATTCCAAGAATTCAATCATGCGGCTGTGAATCCCTAAATACCCGACCAATCCGCATTCGAATGATTCGCATTACCATGTCTTTGCTCCCTAATGAGATCTTGCAACTTGATAACTTGCTCCGTATTCATATTCAAGTGAATAAGACTACGGGGTGATTCTTATTCAAGTGAATATAAATAACCTTTTCAGTACCTGCCTGTATCTCTTTTCGCACCACTTCACGCACCAAATTACGCAACTCAATAGGATTTGAGTAATTCTCCGAGGAGGAAGAAAGGCGGGCGACGTTGACAAGGGCTCTAATTTCTGCCGCCCCAATAACGACGATTTTGACCCGAAACTGACGTCGATAACTAAATTATACGGATTCGGCGTCAACTCTACATTCGGAATTTCCAAATGGTCTTCCTCCAGAATATTGACATTAAATTTGGGCAAATCGTCCTTCACTGCCGACTGCGTCCAAATTATAGACAATTCACTAGACCTCGGTAAGTCTAGTAATTCCTCTAGAGGTTTTCTGGTGTATCTGACAGAAATTTGAGAAAGCGATCATCTATAGAAGTATTATCAGCACTCACATTCCCATTGAAAGCGTCTTGAAACGACAAATGGCAAATGAAACGACAATTCCACCGAGGTTTGTGTACTATTTTATTTACAATCATACATAAAACTGAAAATAAGTGATAATAAATTTTAATTTCTGAAGTTTTGAACCGTCAAACCAACATTAAAAATAAATTACGAATCACGCTGATGCTGATAATTTGGTTTTTTGTGTTGGTGCTATAAAAATTCAAGGTTGAAAAGTGTTCTCTTGAGTGGAAAGTGAACACTTTCACAGGGATGAAAGTAAAAGTCAACAATGTGTCATTTTCAAAGTTCACCCTTCGTCAGCCTGGCGTTTCAGTTTTTAGAGATAATTTTATTTACCCTTAAGGTATCAGCGCCTCAGGAAAGCCTTCTATTTCTGAACAATAGGCTCTTCCGCATCCCCATTCGGAGCTACATCTGAGGTGTTGATAAGTGCGTTGGGCCCTTTTGTACGTGTCCCAATCGGATGTGTGTTTAGTACGCAAGCCTACCCTCAAGAGTCAGCGTGTTTTAATTCGCATTGCTTGGATTAGGAAATCCCACCAGGTTACCCGTGAACCTAGTTTTTGTGTCTTTAATGGGCAGTTGTCCTCGTAAGTGGATACAACTGCTTCCAGGACAAGATTTGGAATAGTTTCCGACTCGCACACTTTACGAGGTGGAGGAGGATGGTCATTTAGCTTTGTTTCCAGGTACTCTCTGTAATTGTCCCAGTCTGTCTTTTAAGGATTGTAATACCTTACTATCCTGTCAGTCTCGGCAGCCAGCTATAACACGATGTATCTGTGATCCGTAGAGATGCCTAGAAGCTAATGTGACTCCAATGTTTCCTGCCTGCTCGCAATAACAAATGTTGGTGAGGTACCACGATTTAACAGGTTTAGATCTGTCGTGTTGAGGTACTTCAGTAGTTATTCCCTCTTGGGATGGCTGGAAGGGACACGATGTGGTGGGAGTTGGCGTCGCAGTCAATGCGAACCTCGTACTTCTTGGATTCGCAGAATTTTACCAGTTCCTCGAGTTCTTTGGAGGGAGGAGGCCCTGGCGAATCGTATGGTAGGTAATATACAGAGCACATCACCGTATGCTAATTGTATAATAAAATCGAATGTATTGCTGGTTGCTTTCACACCACACATTGCATTATACTTGCATCATTTCGATCCTGCAAACCCCCACAGAGACTAGTGGAGCGCACCCTAAAGTAAAGAAAGCTGACCATAAGAAATATGAATTTGCGATGATTGGCTATGGAGCTATTTTAAGAGCGGTCGACCATAAAGAGGAAGAAAATTTACCCAACGAAAAACTGCAAGGAAGTAAGTACCAAGTATCCCGCTACAATGAAAAACAAGAAATGAGTATCTATCTCGAAAGTCGTAATTTTGTAATGTGCTATATTAGAAAGGCATGATGTGATCCATTGGCACAAGGATCGCCTGGACAAAATGCAAAGGCTCCTGCGAAAGGTACTCTGAATTTTTAAGCAAACGCAATTTATCTAAGCAAACTAAAGCAGTCACTTTGAGATTAATCCCAAGTCAACCAGACCAAGAGCGGTCCACTTTAAACCAAGTTTTTTCAGTACTACTTGACGCCACTTATAGCCAATTAATGTTGCTCCAGAACGGGGCCAAAGCTCCAAGGGAGGAAAAAACGCATAACATTCTAGCAAATCTTAGGGAGAAAAAACGAACCAAATTGAGGAATAATACTTTAAAAAAACAGCTGCAAAAGGAGCTTTTGATTGATTTATGGGGAAAACGAGAAATAGACCTGGAAGACCACTTTGAGCCACTTTTATCCAAGATATTATTGAAGCAGTCCACTCATGAAAAGCAAAATTGCTGCTAAATTGGCAAACATAGCCCGACAGAAAGATGTGATGGTTTATAATACCAAGCTGATGATGGAAGCGCTATATAAGGAAAAATATTATTTTGCACGCGAAACAAGTGGAGGAAGAGAAATTTTCTTACTACATGGAGCAGGAACGGTTATTAGAGTTACACCATAGGATTCTGCAGGCAAAAATTAAGTTAACAAATAAGCGACATTATAATGCTTGTTTGGAAATTATAAAAGATGAAGTTTCATTGTCGCTTAAAGAAGGCGAGTATAACAGTAGCTTTGGTGAAGCACCAAGTCGACGAATCTGAGATAACTGGAAGATTTTATTTTTTAATAAACAAGCAATTTTCGATTTGGTAGTACCAGTGGAACGCATACTTGTGGAAGATAGTCTAGAAGAGGTTATTGTGCAAGAAATTGAGCGCCAAGATAAATTAGATCAGCAAGATTTTGATAACTACATGACTTATCAGTACCTTTTGGAGATGAAATATTCAGCAAACTTGAAAAAAATTGAACGAGGATTGCAAGTAATGGGAAATTTTGTTCATAAATTGCTTCTAGCTAAATATCCTTTAATAGCCAAGCCAGATGTACCTGACTTAAGCCATATTAAGACAGCTGTTTGCATTAATGGTACCTTTGAAACGCATAATTAAAAAAGCATTGATTGCAGTACCTTTTTTGAGAGGAGTGGCATTAAGTTCATTGAAATGCAGGATGCTATTAATTATTGCTTGGAAAGTTATATGCTTGAAACGCAAAACTTGGAAATAAATGAACCAAAGCAGAAAATCAAAATAAAGAAAAAAACGCAAATAAAAAGAACAGAAAAAGAGTAAGAAGCCAAATAAGGACAATAAATCAAGCATAATAGTAAAAACGCAAGAAAAACAAGTACAAACTCCTAAAATCTACCCTGACAATAAAATTGTTTTATCGAAAGATTCAAAACTTGGCCAAATAGTAATGGAACGACTGACCCTAGGCGAACCTTTAACTGACTATCACCTAATAGCAATTTTTCTTCGCTATTTACAATCCATTCCGGACTAGAATGGTTGGACCTTTCTTAGTTGTTTTTGTTTTGTTTTTGTGTTATGATGCGCAGTTCTTTGTTTTTTGTTTTATATTTGCACATTAAGCACATTACAATAAAATTTTAAAAATATAAAATAATTAAATATGTCAAATTATTTATTCGACGTTCCCCCACTTTCTTCATTGTTTTCTTTATTTACCTTTCTTGGATGGAGTTTTTTAATTTTTCTAGAAATAAATATATAATAGCCAAATAGAAAATAAAAAAATGAAAATGATATATTTTTACGCTTTCTTTCGTTTCCATCTTCTTGTTCTTAGATTCGTTCAATGTTCCTGTTTTATCAACATCCTAAATAAATACCAAAATAATTAATCAAAAAGTAATCTTAATATCAATTTTCAAAATATTTTTTTGATTTTAGAAATGCCTTATTGGGATATTAGTGTTGATTATTACTTTATCATTATTATTACATTTATTATTAAGCAATACTTGCGTGATCAATGGCATTTCTAGCTAGTTCAAAAGTGTAATTTTTCAAGAGTAGATGAAGATTTAAATATTCAATAGTAGCCTATTAAGTACCGCATTTGAGTATGAATAGTTTGCCATCTAGTGGCCAAAATTGCAACTAACATACAATCATTAAAAAAAAATCATATGAAGGATGGTATGTACGTAGAATAGACAAGTGCAAACTACACTAATTGTGTAGTTCAAGTCGAAAATCATCCCTTCCTTCACTACTTTTCCAAAAATAACTTTAGGTCAGTGATTTTCACTAACAAACATGGAGTGGCGGAGAAAATGAACAAATTGTTTGAAAGCCTTGGAAAGGCGCTCTTATTTGGAGCACCTTCTAATAAGCATATGCGCGTGTGCTCCAAACACGGTGCTTTACAATGGTGCTTTACAAGTTACCATTTTTCTTTTATAATGAAACAAGAATTTGTGCAGTCAACAACAGAAAAGTCCAGATCTTTTTTACTCTCCAAAAACATAACACCACCACGAGATTTGCCTGAACCGACAAAATCGCGATCTCTCCTGATTTTGTGGTAGTTAACAACATCAAACTCAGAGCTCTCAAAATTGGAATTATGTCAGGTTTCAGTGGTATAATAATTTGGTAAGTGCACATATTAATCGCTTGAGAAATCGATTAACAATTTGAATTGACCGCTGTTTTGCTTCTAATTGCGCCATTTCACAGAATTTATCGAGTTTTTAGGCAATTATTATTATATAGGTTTAATTAATATATAAAAATGTTACCTTAACCTTATCACACTTTTCCATCAGGGTCCTTACTAACCTTAGCTGGTTTGTCCGCTTTCTTTTCAATGCTACGAAAATGTTTGGCTTTATTTATATACACCGCTTTCTTAGTTTCACTCATCGACCGCCAGGCGGCGCCGGCAGATTTTGCAATTTCAGTGATTTTGCAATTCTTGCAATTCTTTTTGTACTCTTGCAAGAAGAGGAAGAATGCATTCAAAGGTTTTTTCTTCCTGCCTTTCATTTTGATTTCACGAACCTGTTTAATCTTGTTCATCAATTGCTTGGATTTCTCTATATAGGGCGCCTTCTCAATCTCACTCATCGACCGCCAGACGTCGCCGGCCAACCTTGCAATTTCAGTGTTTTTCGTCAAATCGCACGTCTTTCTGAACTCTCTCAAGAAGAGAAAGAAAGAATTCAAAAATGCTCTCTTTGTACCTTTAGGTGCAGCCCGCTTCTTTCGGGAGATGCGACGTTTTGGCTTGCGATTCGGTTTTCCAGCTTTCTTCGGTTTCTTTTTATAGGCTTGCTTGGAAACGCGGCATGCAAGCCTGCGTGTGACTTTTTTCACCCCAGGCATTGGCTTTCCAGCCATTTCAAAGATGCAAGTTTGAAAACTGCCAACGCCCCACGAAATAAACCTGACAGAATAATTTAATTATTCGTTGCTAGGAGAAACAAAATCGAATCGTCCAATATAGGAACGTGCGGTTTGAAATCAAGACGGCTTGGAAATCGCACTTCTTCAATGAATTAATTAAATCTGTGTGGTGTTATTTAAATGTCTTCGGTAAGTTGGAGAAACGTGTTGGTGTATACCTTCTACATGTCTATTTAGAGCTTAGTTTATGTATTACATATTATTTAAAAATATAACATTTTGTTAATAACTTTGATAACGATGGATACATCTAATTTTGATGTATCAAACTAAAGCTACATTAACAACCTCGAAATTAGTGGCAAAATTAACAAATCAGTATTCGACCAAAGGACAATTGTAAATGTCTATCTAGAAAATATACGTTCCATTCTATTTGGGTTACTAATAATTTGTCAACTTTGCCACTAAATTTTAGGTTGTGAATATAGCTTTACTGTTAATTATTTGAAAAAAAATTGTATTATTCGCTAATAAAATAAAGAATTTTGTCAAATTTATATACTCTAATATACAAAATATCTTTAAATATTATTTTGAGATGAAAGTGAATGCATTTAGATATTGTAATTCTGTTTAATATGTTTTTTGAATCATACAAATTGGTGAAAAATTGGCTGAATAAAACATGATTTCTGTGTTGCCTAACTTGACACACACCAGTTTTGCCAACCTTATACCCCAAAGTCGCTAGACACTGTAGACGATTGATGATCGAATCAAGGAGACAGAAGAGGATATGGTTACAATAAGAGTAATTACCAAATACAAAGCACTAAGTCAAAAGGGGCAAGTTTTAATGGAGATAGTGGAAGATAAATGGTGGAGTGTGCTAAATGAAAGTTGGGAAGGGGACGAAGAAGAAAAATTTACATATATTGCAGCAAGGAGGGAGTCAATCATAGATTTCGTGATAGTGCTTGAAAAGTGATGGAACGAAAAGAAAGATTTTAGAGAAAGAGATAAAGAATAGAGTTCAATTATCAGCAACTATGGAGGTAGAAATATGCTGGGAAGAGAGGGAAAGGAAAACAGAAGAGCCGGAAGTGTGGAAGAAGACGGTTTGGAGTAAAGAAGGCATCCGAAAATAGAGGAAAACACTGGATATGGTTAAGATATGAGGGGAAGGGAGTCATGGGAGGATGAAGGGACTTGCAAGACTGATAAAAGAGGCCATGACTAAAGTGGAGGATTAAACTTTTTGTTGTCAAATGGAAGCGAAAAAGCCTACTTTTATGTGGGATTGTAGGAAAACAGAATTCAATATTAATACATATTAAAAACATCTCATTTAACACTGAATTGAATTATTTTAAACATACTGGATTTGATAATGTAAATTCTCTGCGTACTATTTGTTTATCATTTACATTTAACAAGATTTATCACGTCAAACATGGATTTGCATTTTCATTTGTTTGTTTGAATAATATAATTGTGATCGATAATAAATTGATGTCGGAAAATGCTCCACAAAAGCATAATCTATGTAATTATTTAATTAATGCATTTACGTTGTGTGCATTTACGTTTAATTTTTTTTCACTAAAGTTAGAAAGAACTTTGTACGTTGTATCTAGATATCAAAATTTATTGTAAGAATTTAATTAATACAGACAAATTGGCCAAGCAAGCTAGCTTTCTCGTACATACTAAATACATTTCTCGCCAATATTTTCACACAAGCCGCAACTTCACCGCCAATTTTGGCAATCTTACTCCGACTCGCCGATTTATTTGTCTTATTGACCAGAATTATGAAAGGATAGATTAGACGGTGATGTGTGTATATATAATCAACCACGTTCCCGAAAGACAACGAATTAACTTCATAAATCGAACCAATTTTGGGAGCATTACTTAGACAAGACAATTCACAAATTGTATCTGTAATTTTGGAAAAACATTCTCGTTTCTGGGTCGCTTCATTAGTAAAGCCATAAGGATGACAAATATCGATTGCACTTCGACGTCCAGCTTGCAACGAAATGAACAATTTAATGACTCCACTGTTCTCACTTAATACCTTTAGCAAAGCATTTGTTTCGGGAGCATTATAGGAACTATTCTCCTTTAACGTCTTGAGCGAATTCATCCAATCGGGCATAGAAAGCGCCTCCGTTTCAAAAGTGCCAAGCGTTATCGGAAAATTGCGCGACAAATTCATCGACTTGTGCTTGCATTTCTTCAAACTGGCATTGTAACCGTCCGGATTCAAACAAGGAATAATCCAATAATTCACAATCATCAAACAGCTCGGATTTTTAAGCAAAAATTCGATCAAATAAACTGCACTGGTAACTGAGAACCAATCCATGCCATTCGAACCCCCTTCAATCATAGTCATCAACTTGTGCGATTCTTCGGCATGATTCAACCGCAAACTCACCATATAAATAGAATCATTGGATTTGGTGTTTCCAATTGTCTCAAGTTTCATTCGAGTTGGATGAGCTTTTTGCAAAATATATAAATATTCAACCACACTGCGGTAGGAGACGAAATTAGCATGGTGCGTCTCGAATTTTCGAATTTTGACGAGCTTTTTTACAACTGTGCAAGTAACTTTGCCTGGATTTCTTCTGCGACGAGTGACTCGTCCCATTTTAAATTAGACGTGATAATTGATATGATTTACCTTAATTGCAGGTGAAACCCCAATGAATTTATTATGGAACAATTTTGAATTATCTTTACACCGTTGATGGTGTGTCGGCCACCATCCACTAATGCCGTCACAAATTTAGTATATTACACTGTCCTCCGACTTTTGCAAGTTTTCATTTGGCGATTTAGAGGTTTCTCTGTTTCAAAAATTGCAATTTCTAATCTCTGACAGAGCTAGGTAGTGGGTGTCACTCAGATCGGACCCAATAAGGCATTCTTGATTTTTTTTTGCAAATTGTTGAGGTTTAGTAGGCTGGATGAGGTCAGATCTAGTTGATGGCTTTATGCGCGTTTTGTTTAGTGGTACCTATTTCAATAGTTATTTTAGAACCAATTCTATTTCGTTCTGATGAAGCTATTATGAATTCGTTTTCGGTTCGCCCAATCTTTGCCGCCCCGGTCAATTTTGGAGATTTGATTCAAACAGGTGCAACATTTTAATTAAAAGCTAGCAGTTTGGGCGATTAATTCCAGAAGATTAATTTATTTTTACCTAGTTGAAGTTGTGATATGGAAAATAATTGGAATGAATGTAAAGAAACGGGTTTTTTGGTTTAGTTTGATTGAAGTTTGAGTGGGTGGTTGGTTTGGTAGATGCAAATTTGAAACAATTTATGTTAAACCAAATTCTATTCTATTAATATTATTTTGGATAAATTAGCATATTATCACAATGATCTTGTGGTGTTAAATTTGCTTCCCATTCGTCTAAAACATATCGCGGTGGTATATTAAACGAGATGAATTTATTGAAAGAAATTATAATTTTAACTATATTGATCATTTGTCTTTGTATATTTATTTCTTTTTGTTTCTCCTAGCAATGAGTAATTAAATTATTCTGTCAGGTTTATTTCGTGGGGCGTTGGCAGATTTCAAACTTGCGTCCTCGAAATGGCTGGAAAGCCAATGCTTGGGGGGAAAAAAGTCACACGCAGGCTTGCATGCCGCGTTTACAAGCAAGCCTGTAAAAAGAAACCGAAGAAAGCTGAAAAACCGAATCGCAAGCCAAAATGTCGCATCTCCCGAAAGAAGCGGGCTGCACTTAAAGGTACAAAGAGAGCATTTTTGAATTCTTTTTTTCTGTTCTTAAGAGAGTTCAGAAAGACTTGCGGGTTAACAAAAAACACTGAAATTACAAAACATGCCGGCGCCGTCTGGCATTCGATGAGTGAGATTGAGAAAGCGCCATATATAAATAAATCCAAGCAGTTGATGAAAAATATTAAAGAGGCCCGTGAAATCGAAATGAACGGCCGAAAGAAAAAACCTTTGAATGATTTCTTCCTATTCTTACAAGAATACAAAATAAATTGCAAGAATTGCAAAATCACTGAAATTGCAAAATCTGCCGGAGCCGCCTGGCGGTCGATGAGTGAAACTAAGAAAGCGGTGTATATAAATAAAGCCAAACATTTTCGAAGCATTGAAAAGAAAGCGGGCAAACCAGCGAAGGTTAATAAGGATCCTGATGAAAACGTGTATGATAAGGTTGAGGTAACATTTTTATATATTAATTAAATCTATGTAATAATAATTGCCCAAAAACTCGATAAATTCTGTGAAATAGCGCAACTAGAAACAAAACAACCGTCAATATTCAAATTGTTAATCGATTTCTCAAGCGATTAACATGTGCACTTACCAAATCATTATATGACTGAAACCTGGCTTAATTTCAATTTTCAGAGCTCTGAGTTTGATGTTGTTAACTACCACAAAATCAGGAGCGATTGCGATTTTGTCAGTTCAGGCAAATCAGGCAAAAAAGTACTATCCTTGATATGAAAAAAATAATTCGCTGGAAATGAGATTCCACAGTACTTCTCTCATTGCTATGTTAAAATTTTTAATTAAAATTTTTAGAATTTTGAAGCATCTTTTGTTGAATTTTTTTTTTCGGGATATTTAAAAATGCTTTTTAAATTGTAACTAGGAACCAAATTTGAAACAAATCTAAGCGATAAAGTTGAAAAGTGTGTATGAAGAGATGAAAAACTGAAAAATGTGTGGCAGGTACTCTATTTTAATGAAACTATTTGAAGTAAGATTTAAAATTACCAATTTAAATCAAAGTTTGAAGTAAATCCTAGCACAGTGTTAGAGGTGTGTTAAGAGTTAAAAACATGAATTGAGGATTCTAGCCTATTTTTGAATAAACTAGTTGAAATTATTATTTAATTTTTAGGTTTATTATCAAATTATTATTTAATTATCAATTTATTATTAGAAAACTAATTTGAAAGAAATCTGACAAGTCAAACTGAACGGGGTGCATTAAGGGTTACAATTGTAATATGTGGGTTTTAGCCTAATTTCACCTTAATTAAAAAATAATGACAAGTTAAATAAGTTAAAATTACTACTGGAATCCAAATTTGAAAGAAATTTGAGCCTTTTGACTGTAAAGGGTATATTAAGGGTTGATGTTGTAAAATAAGGGTCGCATAATATTTTTAATTATATTATTCGTAAATCTGTTTTGAATGTATATTAGAAATCTAATATGAAAAAAATCCGATCCATATGACTCAAACTGTATATTTAGGAGGTGGGGGTGTGTAGTTAGGGTCGTAAATTTTTTTTAATCATTCATTATGTAAATATATATAAAATTACTAATTGAAAATGGTGGGTTATGCTGACATATACAAATCAAAACACCGGCAATATTTGAACAATTAATTTAAAGAACCAACAGGTTATAAGGGCTTATTTTTAGGGGATGAAATTTTTACCAGCATTTTCTTCAATGTATTCACAATATATATATATGCCAAATTTGGTTCAAATCAAATATTCCTCCTGGCAGGTTAACAATTCACGTTACAAATTATGCATTTTTACAACTTTTTGACCCTTCAACCCTTAATAAAAAGTCAAACTTTGAAAAATCTCTAGATTTTTTGAAAGCATTCACCGCTTGGGGTATACACAAACCATATGTTCAATATTTGGTCAAAATCGGTCTGCCACTTTAGAAGATTAAGTGGATGCACCGATTTTGCTGTTTTGGCCAATAATGCGCAGATCCTTAAGAATTTCCTCACTTTTTTTTTTGACATAATCAATGGGCAGGTAGAAAAAAAGGACGCGAATTTTGTTTTAATCGGGTCAGTAGATTCCGATATACTATAGCGGTTTAAAGAAACGCACAGACCGACAGACGGAAATTAGTGAATATGATTTTCGTAATCTACGCATTCTATAAAGTAGAAAAAAGTGAAAATTGTAAAAAAAAATTCATGAATACAATACTTCCTCTACGAGAGAAGTAATATGATCAATTTTTGCAATCAGATGGCAAACTATTTAATCATACTCAAATGCGGTACTTACTAGGCTACTATTGAGTATTTAAATCCTCTTCCACTCTTAAAAAATTACACTTTTCAACTAGCTAGAAATGCCATTTATCACGCAAGTATTCCTTAATAATAAATGTAATAATAATGATGAAGTAATAATCAACACTAATATTACAATAAGGCACACAAATTTTGTCGCTCACAAAAATATCGATGGCTTTTAGATGAATTTAAAACTACCAACCGAATAGAAACACAAAAAACATTGTAAAAAAAAAAAACAATGAATATATATATATTATGCAGTATAAAAGTACAAAACCTGTTCATATTAGGGCAAATCTATTCCAAGAATTCAATCATGCGGCTGTGAATCCCTAAATACCCGACCAATCCGCATTCGAATGATTCGCATTACCATGTCTTTGCTCCCTAATGAGATCTTGCAACTTGATAACTTGCTCCGTATTCATATTCAAGTGAATAAGACTACGGGGTGATTCTTATTCAAGTGAATATAAATAACCTTTTCAGTACCTGCCTGTATCTCTTTTCGCACCACTTCACGCACCAAATTACGCAACTCAATAGGATTTGAGTAATTCTCCGAGGAGGAAGAAAGGCGGGCGACGTTGACAAGGGCTCTAATTTCTGCCGCCCCAATAACGACGATTTTGACCCGAAACTGACGTCGATAACTAAATTATACGGATTCGGCGTCAACTCTACATTCGGAATTTCCAAATGGTCTTCCTCCAGAATATTGACATTAAATTTGGGCAAATCGTCCTTCACTGCCGACTGCGTCCAAATTATAGACAATTCACTAGACCTCGGTAAGTCTAGTAATTCCTCTAGAGGTTTTCTGGTGTATCTGACAGAAATTTGAGAAAGCGATCATCTATAGAAGTATTATCAGCACTCACATTCCCATTGAAAGCGTCTTGAAACGACAAATGGCAAATGAAACGACAATTCCACCGAGGTTTGTGTACTATTTTATTTACAATCATACATAAAACTGAAAATAAGTGATAATAAATTTTAATTTCTGAAGTTTTGAACCGTCAAACCAACATTAAAAATAAATTACGAATCACGCTGATGCTGATAATTTGGTTTTTTGTGTTGGTGCTATAAAAATTCAAGGTTGAAAAGTGTTCTCTTGAGTGGAAAGTGAACACTTTCACAGGGATGAAAGTAAAAGTCAACAATGTGTCATTTTCAAAGTTCACCCTTCGTCAGCCTGGCGTTTCAGTTTTTAGAGATAATTTTATTTACCCTTAAGGTATCAGCGCCTCAGGAAAGCCTTCTATTTCTGAACAATAGGCTCTTCCGCATCCCCATTCGGAGCTACATCTGAGGTGTTGATAAGTGCGTTGGGCCCTTTTGTACGTGTCCCAATCGGATATGTGTTTAGTACGCAAGCCTACCCTCAAGAGTCAGCGTGTTTTAATTCGCATTGCTTGGATTAGGAAATCCCACCAGGTTACCCGTGAACCTAGTTTTTGTGTCTTTAATGGGCAGTTGTCCTCGTAAGTGGATACAACTGCTTCCAGGACAAGATTTGGAATAGTTTCCGACTCGCACACTTTACGAGGTGGAGGAGGATGGTCATTTAGCTTTGTTTCCAGGTACTCTCTGTAATTGTCCCAGTCTGTCTTTTAAGGATTGTAATACCTTACTATCCTGTCAGTCTCGGCAGCCAGCTATAACACGATGTATCTGTGATCCGTAGAGATGCCTAGAAGCTAATGTGACTCCAATGTTTCCTGCCTGCTCGCAATAACAAATGTTGGTGAGGTACCACGATTTAACAGGTTTAGATCTGTCGTGTTGAGGTACTTCAGTAGTTATTCCCTCTTGGGATGGCTGGATGGGACACGATGTGGTGGGAGTTGGCGTCGCAGTCAATGCGAACCTCGTACTTCTTGGATTCGCAGAATTTTACCAGTTCCTCGAGTTCTTTGGAGGGAGGAGGCCCTGGCGAATCGTATGGTAGGTAATATACAGAGCACATCACCGTATGCTAATTGTATAATAAAATCGAATGTATTGCTGGTTGCTTTCACACCACACATTGCATTATACTTGCATCATTTCGATCCTGCAAACCCCCACAGAGACTAGTGGAGCGCACCCTAAAGTAAAGAAAGCTGACCATAAGAAATATAAATTTGCGATGATTGGCTATGGAGCTATTTTAAGAGCGGTCGACCATAAAGAGGAAGAAAATTTACCCAACGAAAAACTGCAAGGAAGTAAGTACCAAG
Source organism: Cryptophagus acutangulus (assembly GCA_963556235.1). Classification (NCBI taxonomy): domain Eukaryota; kingdom Metazoa; phylum Arthropoda; class Insecta; order Coleoptera; family Cryptophagidae; genus Cryptophagus; species Cryptophagus acutangulus. Next base: position 9,103,284 of record OY744558.1, read on the forward strand.
TATCCCGCTACAATGAAAAACAAGAAATGAGTATCTATCTCGAAAGTCGTAATTTTGTAATGTGCTATATTAGAAGGGCATGATGTGATCCATTGGCACAAGGATCGCCTGGACAAAATGCAAAGGCTCCTGCGAAAGGTACTCTGAATTTTTAAGCAAACGCAATTTATCTAAGCAAACTAAAGCAGTCACTTTGAGATTAATCCCAAGTCAACCAGACCAAGAGCGGTCCACTTTAAACCAAGTTTTTTCAGTACTACTTGACGCCACTTATAGCCAATTAATGTTGCTCCAGAACGGGGCCAAAGCTCCAAGGGAGGAAAAAACGCATAACATTCTAGCAAATCTTAGGGAGAAAAAACGAACCAAATTGAGGAATAATACTTTAAAAAAACAGCTGCAAAAGGAGCTTTTGATTGATTTATGGGGAAAACGAGAAATAGACCTGGAAGACCACTTTGAGCCACTTTTATCCAAGATATTATTGAAGCAGTCCACTCATGAAAAGCAAAATTGCTGCTAAATTGGCAAACATAGCCCGACAGAAAGATGTGATGGTTTATAATACCAAGCTGATGATGGAAGCGCTATATAAGGAAAAATATTATTTTGCACGCGAAACAAGTGGAGGAAGAGAAATTTTCTTACTACATGGAGCAGGAACGGTTATTAGAGTTACACCATAGGATTCTGCAGGCAAAAATTAAGTTAACAAATAAGCGACATTATAATGCTTGTTTGGAAATTATAAAAGATGAAGTTTCATTGTCGCTTAAAGAAGGCGAGTATAACAGTAGCTTTGGTAAAGCACCAAGTCGACGAATCTGAGATAACTGGAAGATTTTATTTTTTAATAAACAAGCAATTTTCGATTTGGTAGTACCAGTGGAACGCATACTTGTGGAAGATAGTCTAGAAGAGGTTATTGTGCAAGAAATTGAGCGCCAAGATAAATTAGATCAGCAAGATTTTGATAACTACATGACTTATCAGTACCTTTTGGAGATGAAATATTCAGCAAACTTGAAAAAAATTGAACGAGGATTGCAAGTAATGGGAAATTTTGTTCATAAATTGCTTCTAGCTAAATATCCTTAAATAGCCAAGCCAGATGTACCTGACTTAAGCCATATTAAGACAGCTGTTTGCATTAATGGTACCTTTGAAACGCATAATTAAAAAAGCATTGATTGCAGTACCTTTTTTGAGAGGAGTGGCATTAAGTTCATTGAAATGCAGGATGCTATTAATTTTTGCTTGGAAAGTTATATGCTTGAAACGCAAAACTTGGAAATAAATGAACCAAAGCAGAAAATCAAAATAAAGAAAAAAACGCAAATAAAAAGAACAGAAAAAGAGTAAGAAGCCAAATAAGGACAATAAATCAAGCATAATAGTAAAAACGCAAGAAAAACAAGTACAAACTCCTAAAATCTACCCTGACAATAAAATTGTTTTATCGAAAGATTCAAAACTTGGCCAAATAGTAATGGAACGACTGACCCTAGGCGAACCTTTAACTGACTATCACCTAATAGCAATTTTTCTTCGCTATTTACAATCCATTCCGGCCTAGAATGGTTGGACCTTTCTTAGTTGTTTTTGTTTTGTTTTTGTGTTATGATGCGCAGTTCTTTGTTTTTTGTTTTATATTTGCACATTAAGCACATTACAATAAAATTTTAAAAATATAAAATAATTAAATATGTCAAATTATTTATTCGACGTTCCCCCACTTTCTTCATTGTTTTCTTTATTTACCTTTCTTGGATGGAGTTTTTTAATTTTTCTAGAAATAAATATATAATAGCCAAATAGAAAATAAAAAAATGAAAATGATATATTTTTACGCTTTCTTTCGTTTCCATCTTCTTGTTCTTAGATTCGTTCAATGTTCCTGTTTTATCAACATCCTAAATAAATACCAAAATAATTAATCAAAAAGTAATCTTAATATCAATTTTCAAAATATTTTTTTGATTTTAGAAATGCCTTATTGGGATATTAGTGTTGATTATTACTTTATCATTATTATTACATTTATTATTAAGCAATACTTGCGTGATCAATGGCATTTCTAGCTAGTTCAAAAGTGTAATTTTTCAAGAGTGGATGAAGATTTAAATATTCAATAGTAGCCTATTAAGTACCGCATTTGAGTATGAATAGTTTGCCATCTAGTGGCCAAAATTGCAACTAACATACAATCATTAAAAAAAAATCATATGAAGGATGGTATGTACGTAGAATAGACAAGTGCAAACTACACTAATTGTGTAGTTCAAGTCGAAAATCATCCCTTCCTTCACTACTTTTCCAAAAATAACTTTAGGTCAGTGATTTTCACTAACAAACATGGAGTGGCGGAGAAAATGAACAAATTGTTTGAAAGCCTTGGAAAGGCGCTCTTATTTGGAGCACCTTCTAATAAGCATATGCGCGTGTGCTCCAAACACGGTGCTTTACAATGGTGCTTTACAAGTTACCATTTTTCTTTTATAATGAAACAAGAATTTGTGCAGTCAACAACAGAAAAGTCCAGATCTTTTTTACTCTCCAAAAACATAACACCACCACGAGATTTGCCTGAACCGACAAAATCGCAATCTCTCCTGATTTTGTGGTAGTTAACAACATCAAACTCAGAGCTCTCAAAATTGGAATTATGTCAGGTTTCAGTGGTATAATAATTTGGTAAGTGCACATATTAATCGCTTGAGAAATCGATTAACAATTTGAATTGACCGCTGTTTTGCTTCTAATTGCGCCATTTCACAGAATTTATCGAGTTTTTAGGCAATTATTATTATATAGGTTTAATTAATATATAAAAATGTTACCTTAACCTTATCACACTTTTCCATCAGGGTCCTTACTAACCTTAGCTGGTTTGTCCGCTTTCTTTTCAATGCTACGAAAATGTTTGGCTTTATTTATATACACCGCTTTCTTAGTTTCACTCATCGACCGCCAGGCGGCGCCGGCAGATTTTGCAATTTCAGTGATTTTGCAATTCTTGCAATTCTTTTTGTACTCTTGCAAGAAGAGGAAGAATGCATTCAAAGGTTTTTTCTTCCTGCCTTTCATTTTGATTTCACGAACCTGTTTAATCTTGTTCATCAATTGCTTGGATTTCTCTATATAGGGCGCCTTCTCAATCTCACTCATCGACCGCCAGACGTCGCCGGCCAACCTTGCAATTTCAGTGTTTTTCGTCAAATCGCACGTCTTTCTGAACTCTCTCAAGAAGAGAAAGAAAGAATTCAAAAATGCTCTCTTTGTACCTTTAGGTGCAGCCCGCTTCTTTCGGGAGATGCGACGTTTTGGCTTGCGATTCGGTTTTCCAGCTTTCTTCGGTTTCTTTTTATAGGCTTGCTTGGAAACGCGGCATGCAAGCCTGCGTGTGACTTTTTTCACCCCAGGCATTGGCTTTCCAGCCATTTCAAAGATGCAAGTTTGAAAACTGCCAACGCCCCACGAAATAAACCTGACAGAATAATTTAATTATTCGTTGCTAGGAGAAACAAAATCGAATCGTCCAATATAGGAACGTGCGGTTTGAAATCAAGACGGCTTGGAAATCGCACTTCTTCAATGAATTAATTAAATCTGTGTGGTGTTATTTAAATGTCTTCGGTAAGTTGGAGAAACATGTTGGTGTATACCTTCTACATGTCTATTTAGAGCTTAGTTTATGTATTACATATTATTTAAAAATATAACATTTTGTTAATAACTTTGATAACGATGGATACATCTAATTTTGATGTATCAAACTAAAGCTACATTAACAACCTCGAAATTAGTGGCAAAATTAACAAATCAGTATTCGACCAAAGGACAATTGTAAATGTCTATCTAGAAAATATACGTTCCATTCTATTTGGGTTACTAATAATTTGTCAACTTTGCCACTAAATTTTAGGTTGTGAATATAGCTTTACTGTTAATTATTTGAAAAAAAATTGTATTATTCGCTAATAAAATAAAGAATTTTGTCAAATTTATATACTCTAATATACAAAATATCTTTAAATATTATTTTGAGATGAAAGTGAATGCATTTAGATATTGTAATTCTGTTTAATATGTTTTTTGAATCATACAAATTGGTGAAAAATTGGCTGAATAAAACATGATTTCTGTGTTGCCTAACTTGACACACACCAGTTTTGCCAACCTTATACCCCAAAGTCGCTAGACACTGTAGACGATTGATGATCGAATCAAGGAGACAGAAGAGGATATGGTTACAATAAGAGTAATTACCAAATACAAAGCACTAAGTCAAAAGGGGCAAGTTTTAATGGAGATAGTGGAAGATAAATGGTGGAGTGTGCTAAATGAAAGTTGGGAAGGGGACGAAGAAGAAAAATTTACATATATTGCAGCAAGGAGGGAGTCAATCATAGATTTCGTGATAGTGCTTGAAAAGTGATGGAACGAAAAGAAAGATTTTAGAGAAAGAGATAAAGAATAGAGTTCAATTATCAGCAACTATGGAGGTAGAAATATGCTGGGAAGAGAGGGAAAGAAAAACAGAAGAGCCGGAAGTGTGGAAGAAGACGGTTTGGAGTAAAGAAGGCATCCGAAAATAGAGGAAAACACTGGATATGGTTAAGATATGAGGGGAAGGGAGTCATGGGAGGATGAAGGGACTTGCAAGACTGATAAAAGAGGCCATGACTAAAGTGGAGGATTAAACTTTTTGTTGTCAAATGGAAGCGCAAAAGCCTACTTTTATGTGGGATTGTAGAAAAACAGAATTCAATATTAATACATATTAAAAACATCTCATTTAACACTGAATTGAATTATTTTAAATATACTGGATTTGATAATTTAAATTCTCTGCGTACTATTTGTTTATCATTTACATTTAACAAGATTTATCACGTCAAACATGGATTTGCATTTTCATTTGTTTGTTTGAATAATATAATTGTGATCGATAATAAATTGATGTCGGAAAATGCTCCACAAAAGCATAATTCTATGTAATTATTTAATTAATGCGTAGGTGTGCATTTACGTTTAATATTTTTTCACTAAAGTTTGAATAAATTCCGCGCGTTTGCTAGAAAGAACTTTGTACGTTGTACCTAGATATCAAAATTTATTGTAAGAATTTAATTAATACAGACAAATTGGCCAAGCAAGCTAGCTTTCCCGTACGTAAGATATACATTTCTCGCCAATATTTTCACACAAGCCACAACTTCATTGCCAATTTTGGCAATCTTACTCCGACTCGCCGATTTATTTGTCTTATTGACCAGAATTATGAAAGGATACTTGATTAGACGGTGATGTGTGTATATATAATCAACCACGTTCCCGAAAGACAACGAATTAACTTCATAAATCGAACCAATTTTGGGAGCATTACTTAGACAAGACAATTCACAAATTGTATCTGTAATTTTGGAAAAACATTCTCGATTCTGGGTCGCTTCATTAGTATAGCCCAAAGGATGGCAAATATCGATTGCACTTCGACGTCCAGCTTGCAACGAAATGAACAATTTAATGACTCCACTGTTCTCACTTAATACCCTTAGCAAAGCATTTGTTTCGGGTGCATTATAGGAACTATTCTCCTTTAACGTCTTGAGCGAATTCATCCAATCGGGCATAGAAAGCGCCTCCGTTTCAAAAGTGCCAAGCGTTATCGGAAAATTGCGCGACAAATTCATCGACTTGTGCTTGCATTTCTTCAAACTGGCATTGTAACCGTCGGGATTCAAACAAGGAATAATCCAATAATTCACAATCATCAAACAGCTCGGATTTTTAAGCAAAAATTCGATCAAATAAACTGCACTGGTAACTGAGAACCAATCCATGCCATTCGAACCCCCTTCAATCATAGTCATCAACTTGTGCGATTCTTCGGCATGATTCAACCGCAAACTCACCATATAAATAGAATCATTGGATTTGGTGTTTCCAATTGTCTCAAGTTTCATTCGAGTTGGATGAGCTTTTTGCAAAATATATAAATATTCAACCACACTGCGGTAGGAGACGAAATTAGCATGGTGCGTCTCGAATTTTCGAATTTTGACGAGCTTTTTTACAACTGTGCAAGTAACTTTGCCTGGATTTCTTCTGCGACGAGTGACTCGTCCCATTTTAAATTAGACGTGATAATTGATATGATTTACCTTAATTGCAGGTGAAACCTCAATGAATTTATTATGGAACAATTTTGAATTATCTTTACACCGTTGATGGTGTGTCGGCCACCATCCACTAATGCCGTCACAAATTTAGTATATTACACTGTCCTCCGACTTTTGCAAGTTTTCATTTGGCGATTTAGAGGTTTCTCTGTTTCAAAAATTGCAATTTCTAATCTCTGACAGAGCTAGGTGCTGGGTGTCACTCAGATCGGACCCAATAAGGCATTCTTGATTTTTTTTTGCAAATTGTTGAGGTTTAGTAGGCTGGATGACGTCAGATCTAGTTGATGGCTTTATGCGCGTTTTGTTTAGTGGTACCTATTTCAATAGTTATTTTAGCACCAATTCTATTTCGTTCTGATGAAGCTATTATGAATTCGTTTTCGGTTCGCCCAATCTTTGCCGCCCCGGTCAATTTTGGAGATTTGATTCAAACAGGTGCAACATTTTAATTAAAAGCTAGCAGTTTGGGCGATTAATTCCAGAAGATTAATTTATTTTTACCTAGTTGAAGTTGTGATATGGAAAATAATTGGAATGAATGTAAAGAAAGGGGTTTTTTGGTTTAGTTTGATTGAAGTTTGAGTGGGTGGTTGGTTTGGTAGATGCAAATTTGAAACAATTTATGTTAAACCAAATTCTATTCTATTAATATTATTTTGGATAAATTAGCATATTATCACAATGATCTTGTGGTGTTAAATTTGCTTCCCATTCGTCTAAAACATATCGCGGTGGTATATTAAACGAGATGAATTTATTGAAAGAAATTATAATTTTAACTATATTGATCATTTGTCTTTGTATATTTATCTAAAGCAATGCGGCAAATAACTTTGCTTTTTGTTTCTCCTAGCAATGAGTAATTAAATTATTCTGTCAGGTTTATTTCGTGGGGCGTTGGCAGATTTCAAACTTGCGTCCTCGAAATGGCTGGAAAGCCAATGCTTGGGGGGAAAAAAGTCACACGCAGGCTTGCATGCCGCGTTTACAAGCAAGCCTGTAAAAAGAAACCGAAGAAAGCTGAAAAACCGAATCGCAAGCCAAAATGTCGCATCTCCCGAAAGAAGCGGGCTGCACTTAAAGGTACAAAGAGAGCATTTTTGAATTCTTTTTTTCTGTTCTTAAGAGAGTTCAGAAAGACTTGCGGGTTAACAAAAAACACTGAAATTACAAAACATGCCGGCGCCGTCTGGCATTCGATGAATGAGATTGAGAAAGCGCCATATATAAATAAATCCAAGCAGTTGATGAAAAATATTAAAGAGGCCCGTGAAATCGAAATGAACGGCCGAAAGAAAAAACCTTTGAATGATTTCTTCCTATTCTTACAAGAATACAAAATAAATTGCAAGAATTGCAAAATCACTGAAATTGCAAAATCTGCCGGAGCCGCCTGGCGGTCGATGAGTGAAACTAAGAAAGCGGTGTATATAAATAAAGCCAAACATTTTCGAAGCATTGAAAAGAAAGCGGGCAAACCAGCGAAGGTTAATAAGGATCCTGATGAAAACGTGTATGATAAGGTTGAGGTAACATTTTTATATATTAATTAAATCTATGTAATAATAATTGCCTAAAAACTCGATAAATTCTGTGAAATAGCGCAACTAGAAACAAAACAACCGTCAATATTCAAATTGTTAATCGATTTCTCAAGCGATTAACATGTGCACTTACCAAATCATTATATGACTGAAACCTGGCTTAATTTCAATTTTCAGAGCTCTGAGTTTGATGTTGTTAACTACCACAAAATCAGGAGCGATTGCGATTTTGTCAGTTCAGGCAAATCAGGCAAAAAAGTACTATCCTTGATATGAAAAAAATAATTCGCTGGAAATGAGATTCCACAGTACTTCTCTCATTGCTATGTTAAAATTTTTAATTAAAATTTTTAGAATTTTGAGGCATCTTTTGTTGAATTTTTTTTTCGGGTTATTTAAAAATGCTTTTTAAATTGTAACTATTAACCAAATTTGAAACAAATCTAAGCGATAAAGTTGAAAAGTGTGTATGAAGAGATGAAAAACTGAAAAATGTGTGGCAGGTACTCTATTTTAATGAAACTATTTGAAGTAAGATTTAAAATTACCAATTTAAATCAAAGTTTGAAGTAAATCCTAGCACAGTGTTAGAGGTGTGTTAAGAGTTAAAAACATGAATTGAGGATTCTGGCCTATTTTTGAATAAACTAGTTGAAATTATTATTTAATTTTTAGGTTTATTATCAAATTATTATTTACTTATCAATTTATTATTAGAAAACTAATTTGAAAGAAATCTGACAAGTCAAACTGAACGGGGTGCATTAAGGGTTACAATTGTAATATGTGGGTTTTAGCCTAATTTCACCTTAATTAAAAAATAATGACAAGTTAAATAAGTTAAAATTACTACTGGAATCCAAATTTGAAAGAAATTTGAGCTTTTTGACTGTAAAGGGTATATTAAGGGTTGATGTTGTAAAATAAGGGTCGCATAATATTTTTAATTATATTATTCGTAAATCTGTTTTGAATGTATATTAGAAATCTAATATGAAAAAAATCCGATCCATATGACTCAAACTGTATATTTAGGAGGTGGGGGTGTGTAGTTAGGGTCGTAAATTTTTTTTAATCATTCATTATGTAAATATATATAAAATTACTAATTGAAAATGGTGGGTTATGCTGACATATACAAATCAAAACACCGGCAATATTTGAACAATTAATTTAAAGAACCAACAGGTTATAAGGGCTTATTTTTAGGGGATGAAATTTTTACCAGCATTTTCTTCAATGTATTCACAATATATATATATGCCAAATTTGGTTCAAATCAAATATTCCTCCTGGCAGGTTAACAATTCACGTTACAAATTATGCATTTTTACAACTTTTTGACCCTTCAACCCTTAATAAAAAGTCAAACTTTGAAAAATCTCTAGATTTTTTGAAAACATTCATCGCTTGGGGTATACACAAAACATATGTTCAATATTTGGTCAAAATCGGTCTGCCACTTTAGAAGATTAAGTGGATGCACCGATTTTGCTGTTTTGGCCAATAATGCGCAGATCCTTAAGAATTTCCTCACTTTTTTTTTTGACATAATCAATGGGCAGGTAGAAAAAAAGGACGCGAATTTTGTTTTAATCGGGTCAGTAGATTCCGATATACTATAGCGGTTTAAAGAAACGCACAGACCGACAGACGGAAATTAGTGAATATGATTTTCGTAATCTACGCATTCTATAAAGTAGAAAAAAGTGAAATTTGTAAAAAAAAAATCATGAATACAATACTTCCTCTACGAGAGAAGTAATATGATCAATTTTTGCAATCAGATGGCAAACTATTTAATCATACTCAAATGCGGTACTTACTAGGCTACTATTGAGTATTTAAATCCTCTTCCACTCTTAAAAAATTACACTTTTCAACTAGCTAGAAATGCCATTTATCACGCAAGTATTCCTTAATAATAAATGTAATAATAATGATGAAGTAATAATCAACACTAATATTACAATAAGGCACACAAATTTTGTCACACACAAAAATATCGATGGCTTTTAGATGAATTTAAAACTACCAACCGAATAGAAACACAAAAAACATTGTAAAAAAAAAACAATGAGTATATATATATTATGCAGTATAAAAGTACAAAACCTGTTCATATTAGGGCAAATCTATTCCAAGAATTCAATCATGCGGCTGTGAATCCCTAAATACCCGACCAATCCGCATTCGAATGATTCGCATTACCATGTCTTTGCTCCCTAATGAGATCTTGCAACTTGATAACTTGCTCCGTATTCATATTCAAGTGAATAAGACTACGGGGTGATTCTTATTCAAGTGAATATAAATAACCTTTTCAGTACCTGCCTGTATCTCTTTTCGCACCACTTCACGCACCAAATTACGCAACTCAATAGGATTTGAGTAATTCTCCGAGGAGGAAGAAAGGCGGGCAACGTTGACAAGGGCTCTAATTTCTGCCGCCCCAATAACGACGATTTTGACCCGAAACTGACGTCGATAACTAAATTATACGGATTCGGCGTCAACTCTACATTCGGAATTTCCAAATGGTCTTCCTCCAGAATATTGACATTAAATTTGGGCAAATCGTCCTTCACTGCCGACTGCGTCCAAATTATAGACAATTCACTAGACCTCGGTAAGTCTAGTAATTCCTCTAGAGGTTTTCTGGTGTATCTGACAGAAATTTGAGAAAGCGATCATCTATAGAAGTATTATCAGCACTCACATTCCCATTGAAAGCGTCTTGAAACGACAAATGGCAAATGAAACGACAATTCCACCGAGGTTTGTGTACTATTTTATTTACAATCATACATAAAACTGAAAATAAGTGATAATAAATTTTAATTTCTGAAGTTTTGAACCGTCAAACCAACATTAAAAATAAATTACGAATCACATGCTGATAATTTGGTTTTTTGTGTTGGTGCTATAAAAATTCAAGGTTGAAAAGTGTTCTCTTGAGTGGAAAGTGAACACTTTCACAGGGATGAAAGTAAAAGTCAACAATGTGTCATTTTCAAAGTTCACCCTTCGTCAGCCTGGCGTTTCAGTTTTTAGAGATAATTTTATTTACCCTTAAGGTATCTGCGCCTCAGGAAAGCCTTCTATTTCTGAACAATAGGCTCTTCCGCATCCCCATTCGGAGCTACGTCTGAGGTGTTGATAAGTGCGTTGGGCCCTTTTGTACGTGTCCCAATCGGATGTGTGTTTAGTACGCAAGCCTACCCTCAAGAGTCAGCGTGTTTTAATTCGCATTGCTTGGATTAGGAAATCCCACCAGGTTACCCGTGAACCTAGTTTTTGTGTCTTTAATGGGCAGTTGTCCTCGTAAGTGGATACAACTGCTTCCAGGACAAGATTTGGAATAGTTTCCGACTCGCACACTTTACGAGGTGGAGGAGGATGGTCATTTAGCTTTGTTTCCAGGTACTCTCTGTAATTGTCCCAGTCTGTCTTTTAAGGATTGTAATACCTTACTATCCTGTCAGTCTCGGCAGCCAGCTATAACACGATGTATCTGTGATCCGTAGAGATGCCTAGAAGCTAATGTGACTCCAATGTTTCCTGCCTGCTCGCAATAACAAATGTTGGTGAGGTACCACGATTTAACAGGTTTAGATCTGTCGTGTTGAGGTACTTCAGTAGTTATTCCCTCTTGGGATGGCTGGATGGGACACGATGTGGTGGGAGTTGGCGTCGCAGTCAATGCGAACCTCGTACTTCTTGGATTCGCAGAATTTTACCAGTTCCTCGAGTTCTTTGGAGGGAGGAGGCCCTGGCGAATCGTATGGTAGGTAATATACAGAGCACATCACCGTATGCTAATTGTATAATAAAATCGAATGTATTGCTGGTTGCTTTCACACCACACATTGCATTATACTTGCATCATTTCGATCCTGCAAACCCCCACAGAGACTAGTGGAGCGCACCCTAAAGTAAAGAAAGCTGACCATAAGAAATATAAATTTGCGATGATTGGCTATGGAGCTATTTTAAGAGCGGTCGACCATAAAGAGGAAGAAAATTTACCCAACGAAAAACTGCAAGGAAGTAAGTACCAAGTATCCCGCTACAATGAAAAACAAGAAATGAGTATCTATCTCGAAAGTCGTAATTTTGTAATGTGCTATATTAGAAGGGCATGATGTGATCCATTGGCACAAGGATCGCCTGGACAAAATGCAAAGGCTCCTGCGAAAGGTACTCTGAATTTTTAAGCAAACGCAATTTATCTAAGCAAACTAAAGCAGTCACTTTGAGATTAATCCCAAGTCAACCAGACCAAGAGCGGTCCACTTTAAACCAAGTTTTTTCAGTACTACTTGACGCCACTTATAGCCAATTAATGTTGCTCCAGAACGGGGCCAAAGCTCCAAGGGAGGAAAAAACGCATAACATTCTAGCAAATCTTAGGGAGAAAAAACGAACCAAATTGAGGAATAATACTTTAAAAAAACAGCTGCAAAAGGAGCTTTTGATTGATTTATGGGGAAAACGAGAAATAGACCTGGAAGACCACTTTGAGCCACTTTTATCCAAGATATTATTGAAGCAGTCCACTCATGAAAAGCAAAATTGCTGCTAAATTGGCAAACATAGCCCGACAGAAAGATGTGATGGTTTATAATACCAAGCTGATGATGGAAGCGCTATATAAGGAAAAATATTATTTTGCACGCGAAACAAGTGGAGGAAGAGAAATTTTCTTACTACATGGAGCAGGAACGGTTATTAGAGTTACACCATAGGATTCTGCAGGCAAAAATTAAGTTAACAAATAAGCGACATTATAATGCTTGTTTGGAAATTATAAAAGATGAAGTTTCATTGTCGCTTAAAGAAGGCGAGTATAACAGTAGCTTTGGTAAAGCACCAAGTCGACGAATCTGAGATAACTGGAAGATTTTATTTTTTAATAAACAAGCAATTTTCGATTTGGTAGTACCAGTGGAACGCATACTTGTGGAAGATAGTCTAGAAGAGGTTATTGTGCAAGAAATTGAGCGCCAAGATAAATTAGATCAGCAAGATTTTGATAACTACATGACTTATCAGTACCTTTTGGAGATGAAATATTCAGCAAACTTGAAAAAAATTGAACGAGGATTGCAAGTAATGGGAAATTTTGTTCATAAATTGCTTCTAGCTAAATATCCTTAAATAGCCAAGCCAGATGTACCTGACTTAAGCCATATTAAGACAGCTGTTTGCATTAATGGTACCTTTGAAACGCATAATTAAAAAAGCATTGATTGCAGTACCTTTTTTGAGAGGAGTGGCATTAAGGTCATTGAAATGCAGGATGCTATTAATTTTTGCTTGGAAAGTTATATGCTTGAAACGCAAAACTTGGAAATAAATGAACCAAAGCAGAAAATCAAAATAAAGAAAAAAACGCAAATAAAAAGAACAGAAAAAGAGTAAGAAGCCAAATAAGGACAATAAATCAAGCATAATAGTAAAAACGCAAGAAAAACAAGTACAAACTCCTAAAATCTACCCTGACAATAAAATTGTTTTATCGAAAGATTCAAAACTTGGCCAAATAGTAATGGAACGACTGACCCTAGGCGAACCTTTAACTGACTATCACCTAATAGCAATTTTTCTTCGCTATTTACAATCCATTCCGGCCTAGAATGGTTGGACCTTTCTTAGTTGTTTTTGTTTTGTTTTTGTGTTATGATGCGCAGTTCTTTGTTTTTTGTTTTATATTTGCACATTAAGCACATTACAATAAAATTTTAAAAATATAAAATAATTAAATATGTCAAATTATTTATTCGACGTTCCCCCACTTTCTTCATTGTTTTCTTTATTTACCTTTCATGGATGGAGTTTTTTAATTTTTCTAGAAATTAATATATAATAGCCAAATAGAAAATAAAAAAATTAAAATGATATATTTTTACGCTTTCTTTCGTTTCCATCTTCTTGTTCTTAGATTCGTTCAATGTTCCTGTTTTATCAACATCCTAAATAAATACCAAAATAATTAATCAAAAAGTAATCTTAATATCAATTTTCAAAATATTTTTTTGATTTTAGAAATGCCTTATTGGGATATTAGTGTTGATTATTACTTTATCATTATTATTACATTTATTATTAAGCAATACTTGCATGATCAATGGCATTTCTAGCTAGTTCAAAAGTGTAATTTTTCAAGAGTGGATGAAGATTTAAATATTCAATAGTAGCCTATTAAGTACCGCATTTGAGTATGAATAGTTTGCCATCTAGTGGCCAAAATTGCAACTAACATACAATCATTAAAAAAAAATCATATGAAGGATGGTATGTACGTAGAATAGACAAGTGCAAACTACACTAATTGTGTAGTTCAAGTCGAAAATCATCCCTTCCTTCACTACTTTTCCAAAAATAACTTTAGGTCAGTGATTTTCACTAACAAACATGGAGTGGCGGAGAAAATGAACAAATTGTTTGAAAGCCTTGGAAAGGCGCTCTTATTTGGAGCACCTTCTAATAAGCATATGCGCGTGTGCTCCAAACACGGTGCTTTACAATGGTGCTTTACAAGTTACCATTTTTCTTTTATAATGAAACAAGAATTTGTGCAGTCAACAACAGAAAAGTCCAGATCTTTTTTACTCTCCAAAAACATAACACCACCACGAGATTTGCCTGAACCGACAAAATCGCAATCTCTCCTGATTTTGTGGTAGTTAACAACATCAAACTCAGAGCTCTCAAAATTGGAATTATGTCAGGTTTCAGTGGTATAATAATTTGGTAAGTGCACATATTAATCGCTTGAGAAATCGATTAACAATTTGAATTGACCGCTGTTTTACTTCTAATTGCGCCATTTCACAGAATTTATCGAGTTTTTAGGCAATTATTATTATATAGGTTTAATTAATATATAAAAATGTTACCTTAACCTTATCACACTTTTCCATCAGGGTCCTTACTAACCTTAGCTGGTTTGTCCGCTTTCTTTTCAATGCTACGAAAATGTTTGGCTTTATTTATATACACCGCTTTCTTAGTTTCACTCATCGACCGCCAGGCGGCGCCGGCAGATTTTGCAATTTCAGTGATTTTGCAATTCTTGCAATTCTTTTTGTACTCTTGCAAGAAGAGGAAGAATGTATTCAAAGGTTTTTTCTTCCTGCCTTTCATTTTGATTTCACGAACCTGTTTAATCTTGTTCATCAATTGCTTGGATTTCTCTATATAGGGCGCCTTCTCAATCTCACTCATCGACCGCCAGACGTCGCCGGCCAACCTTGCAATTTCAGTGTTTTTCGTCAAATCGCACGTCTTTCTGAACTCTCTCAAGAAGAGAAAGAAAGAATTCAAAAATGCTCTCTTTGTACCTTTAGGTGCAGCCCGCTTCTTTCGGGAGATGCGACGTTTTGGCTTGCGATTCGGTTTTCCAGCTTTCTTCGGTTTCTTTTTATAGGCTTGCTTGGAAACGCGGCATGCAAGCCTGCGTGTGACTTTTTTCACCCCAGGCATTGGCTTTCCAGCCATTTCAAAGATGCAAGTTTGAAAACTGCCAACGCCCCACGAAATAAACCTGACAGAATAATTTAATTATTCGTTGCTAGGAGAAACAAAATCGAATCGTCCAATATAGGAACGTGCGGTTTGAAATCAAGACGGCTTGGAAATCGCACTTCTTCAATGAATTAATTAAATCTGTGTGGTGTTATTTAAATGTCTTCGGTAAGTTGGAGAAACGTGTTGGTGTATACCTTCTACATGTCTATTTAGAGCTTAGTTTATGTAGGTATTACATATTATTTAAAAATATAACATTTTGTTAATAACTTTGATAACGATGGATACATCTAATTTTGATGTATCAAACTAAAGCTACATTAACAACCTCGAAATTAGTGGCAAAATTAACAAATCAGTATTCGACCAAAGGACAATTGTAAATGTCTATCTAGAAAATATACGTTCCATTCTATTTGGGTTACTAATAATTTGTCAACTTTGCCACTAAATTTTAGGTTGTGAATATAGCTTTACTGTTAATTATTTGAAAAAAAATTGTATTATTCGCTAATAAAATAAAGAATTTTGTCAAATTTATATACTCTAATATACAAAATATCTTTAAATATTATTTTGAGATGAAAGTGAATGCATTTAGATATTGTAATTCTGTTTAATATGTTTTTTGAATCATACAAATTGGTGAAAAATTGGCTGAATAAAACATGATTTCTGTGTTGCCTAACTTGACACACACCAGTTTTGCCAACCTTATACCCCAAAGTCGCTAGACACTGTAGACGATTGATGATCGAATCAAGGAGACAGAAGAGGATATGGTTACAATAAGAGTAATTACCAAATACAAAGCACTAAGTCAAAAGGGGCAAGTTTTAATGGAGATAGTGGAAGATAAATGGTGGAGTGTGCTAAATGAAAGTTGGGAAGGGGACGAAGAAGAAAAATTTACATATATTGCAGCAAGGAGGGAGTCAATCATAGATTTCGTGATAGTGCTTGAAAAGTGATGGAACGAAAAGAAAGATTTTAGAGAAAGAGATAAAGAATAGAGTTCAATTATCAGCAACTATGGAGGTAGAAATATGCTGGGAAGAGAGGGAAAGAAAAACAGAAGAGCCGGAAGTGTGGAAGAAGACGGTTTGGAGTAAAGAAGGCATCCGAAAATAGAGGAAAACACTGGATATGGTTAAGATATGAGGGGAAGGGAGTCATGGGAGGATGAAGGGACTTGCAAGACTGATAAAAGAGGCCATGACTAAAGTGGAGGATTAAACTTTTTGTTGTCAAATGGAAGCGCAAAAGCCTACTTTTATGTGGGATTGTAGAAAAACAGAATTCAATATTAATACATATTAAAAACATCTCATTTAACACTGAATTGAATTATTTTAAATATACTGGATTTGATAATTTAAATTCTCTGCGTACTATTTGTTTATCATTTACATTTAACAAGATTTATCACGTCAAACATGGATTTGCATTTTCATTTGTTTGTTTGAATAATATAATTGTGATCGATAATAAATTGATGTCGGAAAATGCTCCACAAAAGCATAATTCTATGTAATTATTTAATTAATGCGTAGGTGTGCATTTACGTTTAATATTTTTTCACTAAAGTTTGAATAAATTCCGCGCGTTTGCTAGAAAGAACTTTGTACGTTGTACCTAGATATCAAAATTTATTGTAAGAATTTAATTAATACAGACAAATTGGCCAAGCAAGCTAGCTTTCCCGTACGTAAGATATACATTTCTCGCCAATATTTTCACACAAGCCACAACTTCATTGCCAATTTTGGCAATCTTACTCCGACTCGCCGATTTATTTGTCTTATTGACCAGAATTATGAAAGGATACTTGATTAGACGGTGATGTGTGTATATATAATCAACCACGTTCCCGAAAGACAACGAATTAACTTCATAAATCGAACCAATTTTGGGAGCATTACTTAGACAAGACAATTCACAAATTGTATCTGTAATTTTGGAAAAACATTCTCGATTCTGGGTCGCTTCATTAGTATAGCCCAAAGGATGGCAAATATCGATTGCACTTCGACGTCCAGCTTGCAACGAAATGAACAATTTAATGACTCCACTGTTCTCACTTAATACCCTTAGCAAAGCATTTGTTTCGGGTGCATTATAGGAACTATTCTCCTTTAACGTCTTGAGCGAATTCATCCAATCGGGCATAGAAAGCGCCTCCGTTTCAAAAGTGCCAAGCGTTATCGGAAAATTGCGCGACAAATTCATCGACTTGTGCTTGCATTTCTTCAAACTGGCATTGTAACCGTCGGGATTCAAACAAGGAATAATCCAATAATTCACAATCATCAAACAGCTCGGATTTTTAAGCAAAAATTCGATCAAATAAACTGCACTGGTAACTGAGAACCAATCCATGCCATTCGAACCCCCTTCAATCATAGTCATCAACTTGTGCGATTCTTCGGCATGATTCAACCGCAAACTCACCATATAAATAGAATCATTGGATTTGGTGTTTCCAATTGTCTCAAGTTTCATTCGAGTTGGATGAGCTTTTTGCAAAATATATAAATATTCAACCACACTGCGGTAGGAGACGAAATTAGCATGGTGCGTCTCGAATTTTCGAATTTTGACGAGCTTTTTTACAACTGTGCAAGTAACTTTGCCTGGATTTCTTCTGCGACGAGTGACTCGTCCCATTTTAAATTAGACGTGATAATTGATATGATTTACCTTAATTGCAGGTGAAACCTCAATGAATTTATTATGGAACAATTTTGAATTATCTTTACACCGTTGATGGTGTGTCGGCCACCATCCACTAATGCCGTCACAAATTTAGTATATTACACTGTCCTCCGACTTTTGCAAGTTTTCATTTGGCGATTTAGAGGTTTCTCTGTTTCAAAAATTGCAATTTCTAATCTCTGACAGAGCTAGGTGCTGGGTGTCACTCAGATCGGACCCAATAAGGCATTCTTGATTTTTTTTTGCAAATTGTTGAGGTTTAGTAGGCTGGATGACGTCAGATCTAGTTGATGGCTTTATGCGCGTTTTGTTTAGTGGTACCTATTTCAATAGTTATTTTAGCACCAATTCTATTTCGTTCTGATGAAGCTATTATGAATTCGTTTTCGGTTCGCCCAATCTTTGCCGCCCCGGTCAATTTTGGAGATTTGATTCAAACAGGTGCAACATTTTAATTAAAAGCTAGCAGTTTGGGCGATTAATTCCAGAAGATTAATTTATTTTTACCTAGTTGAAGTTGTGATATGGAAAATAATTGGAATGAATGTAAAGAAAGGGGTTTTTTGGTTTAGTTTGATTGAAGTTTGAGTGGGTGGTTGGTTTGGTAGATGCAAATTTGAAACAATTTATGTTAAACCAAATTCTATTCTATTAATATTATTTTGGATAAATTAGCATATTATCACAATGATCTTGTGGTGTTAAATTTGCTTCCCATTCGTCTAAAACATATCGCGGTGGTATATTAAACGAGATGAATTTATTGAAAGAAATTATAATTTTAACTATATTGATCATTTGTCTTTGTATATTTATCTAAAGCAATGCGGCAAATAACTTTGCTTTTTGTTTCTCCTAGCAATGAGTAATTAAATTATTCTGTCAGGTTTATTTCGTGGGGCGTTGGCAGATTTCAAACTTGCGTCCTCGAAATGGCTGGAAAGCCAATGCTTGGGGGGAAAAAAGTCACACGCAGGCTTGCATGCCGCGTTTACAAGCAAGCCTGTAAAAAGAAACCGAAGAAAGCTGAAAAACCGAATCGCAAGCCAAAATGTCGCATCTCCCGAAAGAAGCGGGCTGCACTTAAAGGTACAAAGAGAGCATTTTTGAATTCTTTTTTTCTGTTCTTAAGAGAGTTCAGAAAGACTTGCGGGTTAACAAAAAACACTGAAATTACAAAACATGCCGGCGCCGTCTGGCATTCGATGAGTGAGATTGAGAAAGCGCCATATATAAATAAATCCAAGCAGTTGATGAAAAATATTAAAGAGGCCCGTGAAATCGAAATGAACGGCCGAAAGAAAAAACCTTTGAATGATTTCTTCCTATTCTTACAAGAATACAAAATAAATTGCAAGAATTGCAAAATCACTGAAATTGCAAAATCTGCCGGAGCCGCCTGGCGGTCGATGAGTGAAACTAAGAAAGCGGTGTATATAAATAAAGCCAAACATTTTCGAAGCATTGAAAAGAAAGCGGGCAAACCAGCGAAGGTTAATAAGGATCCTGATGAAAACGTGTATGATAAGGTTGAGGTAACATTTTTATATATTAATTAAATCTATGTAATAATAATTGCCTAAAAACTCGATAAATTCTGTGAAATAGCGCAACTAGAAACAAAACAACCGTCAATATTCAAATTGTTAATCGATTTCTCAAGCGATTAACATGTGCACTTACCAAATCATTATATGACTGAAACCTGGCTTAATTTCAATTTTCAGAGCTCTGAGTTTGATGTTGTTAACTACCACAAAATCAGGAGCGATTGCGATTTTGTCAGTTCAGGCAAATCAGGCAAAAAAGTACTATCCTTGATATGAAAAAAATAATTCGCTGGAAATGAGATTCCACAGTACTTCTCTCATTGCTATGTTAAAATTTTTAATTAAAATTTTTAGAATTTTGAGGCATCTTTTGTTGAATTTTTTTTTCGGGTTATTTAAAAATGCTTTTTAAATTGTAACTAGGAACCAAATTTGAAACAAATCTAAGCGATAAAGTTGAAAAGTGTGTATGAAGAGATGAAAAACTGAAAAATGTGTGGCAGGTACTCTATTTTAATGAAACTATTTGAAGTAAGATTTAAAATTACCAATTTAAATCAAAGTTTGAAGTAAATCCTAGCACAGTGTTAGAGGTGTGTTAAGAGTTAAAAACATGAATTGAGGATTCTGGCCTATTTTTGAATAAACTAGTTGAAATTATTATTTAATTTTTAGGTTTATTATCAAATTATTATTTACTTATCAATTTATTATTAGAAAACTAATTTGAAAGAAATCTGACAAGTCAAACTGAACGGGGTGCATTAAGGGTTACAATTGTAATATGTGGGTTTTAGCCTAATTTCACCTTAATTAAAAAATAATGACAAGTTAAATAAGTTAAAATTACTACTGGAATCCAAATTTGAAAGAAATTTGAGCTTTTTGACTGTAAAGGGTATACTAAGGGTTGATGTTGTAAAATAAGGGTCGCATAATATTTTTAATTATATTATTCGTAAATCTGTTTTGAATGTATATTAGAAATCTAATATGAAAAAAATCCGATCCATATGACTCAAACTGTATATTTAGGAGGTGGGGGTGTGTAGTTAGGGTCGTAAATTTTTTTTAATCATTCATTATGTAAATATATATAAAATTACTAATTGAAAATGGTGGGTTATGCTGACATATACAAATCAAAACACCGGCAATATTTGAACAATTAATTTAAAGAACCAACAGGTTATAAGGGCTTATTTTTAGGGGATGAAATTTTTACCAGCATTTTCTTCAATGTATTCACAATATATATATATGCCAAATTTGGTTCAAATCAAATATTCCTCCTGGCAGGTTAACAATTCACGTTACAAATTATGCATTTTTACAACTTTTTGACCCTTCAACCCTTAATAAAAAGTCAAACTTTGAAAAATCTCTAGATTTTTTGAAAACATTCACCGCTTGGGGTATACACAAAACATATGTTCAATATTTGGTCAAAATCGGTCTGCCACTTTAGAAGATTAAGTGGATGCACCGATTTTGCTGTTTTGGCCAATAATGCGCAGATCCTTAAGAATTTCCTCACTTTTTTTTTTGACATAATCAATGGGCAGGTAGAAAAAAAGGACGCGAATTTTGTTTTAATCGGGTCAGTAGATTCCGATATACTATAGCGGTTTAAAGAAACGCACAGACCGACAGACGGAAATTAGTGAATATGATTTTCGTAATCTACGCATTCTATAAAGTAGAAAAAAGTGAAATTTGTAAAAAAAAAATCATGAATACAATACTTCCTCTACGAGAGAAGTAATATGATCAATTTTTGCAATCAGATGGCAAACTATTTAATCATACTCAAATGCGGTACTTACTAGGCTACTATTGAGTATTTAAATCCTCTTCCACTCTTAAAAAATTACACTTTTCAACTAGCTAGAAATGCCATTTATCACGCAAGTATTCCTTAATAATAAATGTAATAATAATGATGAAGTAATAATCAACACTAATATTACAATAAGGCACACAAATTTTGTCACACACAAAAATATCGATGGCTTTTAGATGAATTTAAAACTACCAACCGAATAGAAACACAAAAAACATTGTAAAAAAAAAACAATGAGTATATATATATTATGCAGTATAAAAGTACAAAACCTGTTCATATTAGGGCAAATCTATTCCAAGAATTCAATCATGCGGCTGTGAATCCCTAAATACCCGACCAATCCGCATTCGAATGATTCGCATTACCATGTCTTTGCTCCCTAATGAGATCTTGCAACTTGATAACTTGCTCCGTATTCATATTCAAGTGAATAAGACTACGGGGTGATTCTTATTCAAGTGAATATAAATAACCTTTTCAGTACCTGCCTGTATCTCTTTTCGCACCACTTCACGCACCAAATTACGCAACTCAATAGGATTTGAGTAATTCTCCGAGGAGGAAGAAAGGCGGGCAACGTTGACAAGGGCTCTAATTTCTGCCGCCCCAATAACGACGATTTTGACCCGAAACTGACGTCGATAACTAAATTATACGGATTCGGCGTCAACTCTACATTCGGAATTTCCAAATGGTCTTCCTCCAGAATATTGACATTAAATTTGGGCAAATCGTCCTTCACTGCCGACTGCGTCCAAATTATAGACAATTCACTAGACCTCGGTAAGTCTAGTAATTCCTCTAGAGGTTTTCTGGTGTATCTGACAGAAATTTGAGAAAGCGATCATCTATAGAAGTATTATCAGCACTCACATTCCCATTGAAAGCGTCTTGAAACGACAAATGGCAAATGAAACGACAATTCCACCGAGGTTTGTGTACTATTTTATTTACAATCATACATAAAACTGAAAATAAGTGATAATAAATTTTAATTTCTGAAGTTTTGAACCGTCAAACCAACATTAAAAATAAATTACGAATCACATGCTGATAATTTGGTTTTTTGTGTTGGTGCTATAAAAATTCAAGGTTGAAAAGTGTTCTCTTGAGTGGAAAGTGAACACTTTCACAGGGATGAAAGTAAAAGTCAACAATGTGTCATTTTCAAAATTCACCCTTCGTCAGCCTGGCGTTTCAGTTTTTAGAGATAATTTTATTTACCCTTAAGGTATCAGCGCCTCAGGAAAGCCTTCTATTTCTGAACAATAGGCTCTTCCGCATCCCCATTCGGAGCTACGTCTGAGGTGTTGATAAGTGCGTTGGGCCCTTTTGTACGTGTCCCAATCGGATGTGTGTTTAGTACGCAAGCCTACCCTCAAGAGTCAGCGTGTTTTAATTCGCATTGCTTGGATTAGGAAATCCCACCAGGTTACCCGTGAACCTAGTTTTTGTGTCTTTAATGGGCAGTTGTCCTCGTAAGTGGATACAACTGCTTCCAGGACAAGATTTGGAATAGTTTCCGACTCGCACACTTTACGAGGTGGAGGAGGATGGTCATTTAGCTTTGTTTCCAGGTACTCTCTGTAATTGTCCCAGTCTGTCTTTTAAGGATTGTAATACCTTACTATCCTGTCAGTCTCGGCAGCCAGCTATAACACGATGTATCTGTGATCCGTAGAGATGCCTAGAAGCTAATGTGACTCCAATGTTTCCTGCCTGCTCGCAATAACAAATGTTGGTGAGGTACCACGATTTAACAGGTTTAGATCTGTCGTGTTGAGGTACTTCAGTAGTTATTCCCTCTTGGGATGGCTGGATGGGACACGATGTGGTGGGAGTTGGCGTCGCAGTCAATGCGAACCTCGTACTTCTTGGATTCGCAGAATTTTACCAGTTCCTCGAGTTCTTTGGAGGGAGGAGGCCCTGGCGAATCGTATGGTAGGTAATATACAGAGCACATCACCGTATGCTAATTGTATAATAAAATCGAATGTATTGCTGGTTGCTTTCACACCACACATTGCATTATACTTGCATCATTTCGATCCTGCAAACCCCCACAGAGACTAGTGGAGCGCACCCTAAAGTAAAGAAAGCTGACCATAAGAAATATAAATTTGCGATGATTGGCTATGGAGCTATTTTAAGAGCGGTCGACCATAAAGAGGAAGAAAATTTACCCAACGAAAAACTGCAAGGAAGTAAGTACCAAGTATCCCGCTACAATGAAAAACAAGAAATGAGTATCTATCTCGAAAGTCGTAATTTTGTAATGTGCTATATTAGAAGGGCATGATGTGATCCATTGGCACAAGGATCGCCTGGACAAAATGCAAAGGCTCCTGCGAAAGGTACTCTGAATTTTTAAGCAAACGCAATTTATCTAAGCAAACTAAAGCAGTCACTTTGAGATTAATCCCAAGTCAACCAGACCAAGAGCGGTCCACTTTAAACCAAGTTTTTTCAGTACTACTTGACGCCACTTATAGCCAATTAATGTTGCTCCAGAACGGGGCCAAAGCTCCAAGGGAGGAAAAAACGCATAATATTCTAGCAACTCTTAGGGAGAAAAAACGAACCAAATTGAGGAATAATACTTTAAAAAAACAGCTGCAAAAGGAGCTTTTGATTGATTTATGGGGAAAACGAGAAATAGACCTGGAAGACCACTTTGAGCCACTTTTATCCAAGATATTATTGAAGCAGTCCACTCATGAAAAGCAAAATTGCTGCTAAATTGGCAAACATAGCCCGACAGAAAGATGTGATGGTTTATAATACCAAGCTGATGATGGAAGCGCTATATAAGGAAAAATATTATTTTGCACGCGAAACAAGTGGAGGAAGAGAAATTTTCTTACTACATGGAGCAGGAACGGTTATTAGAGTTACACCATAGGATTCTGCAGGCAAAAATTAAGTTAACAAATAAGCGACATTATAATGCTTGTTTGGAAATTATAAAAGATGAAGTTTCATTGTCGCTTAAAGAAGGCGAGTATAACAGTAGCTTTGGTAAAGCACCAAGTCGACGAATCTGAGATAACTGGAAGATTTTATTTTTTAATAAACAAGCAATTTTCGATTTGGTAGTACCAGTGGAACGCATACTTGTGGAAGATAGTCTAGAAGAGGTTATTGTGCAAGAAATTGAGCGCCAAGATAAATTAGATCAGCAAGATTTTGATAACTACATGACTTATCAGTACCTTTTGGAGATGAAATATTCAGCAAACTTGAAAAAAATTGAACGAGGATTGCAAGTAATGGGAAATTTTGTTCATAAATTGCTTCTAGCTAAATATCCTTAAATAGCCAAGCCAGATGTACCTGACTTAAGCCATATTAAGACAGCTGTTTGCATTAATGGTACCTTTGAAACGCATAATTAAAAAAGCATTGATTGCAGTACCTTTTTTGAGAGGAGTGGCATTAAGGTCATTGAAATGCAGGATGCTATTAATTTTTGCTTGGAAAGTTATATGCTTGAAACGCAAAACTTGGAAATAAATGAACCAAAGCAGAAAATCAAAATAAAGAAAAAAACGCAAATAAAAAGAACAGAAAAAGAGTAAGAAGCCAAATAAGGACAATAAATCAAGCATAATAGTAAAAACGCAAGAAAAACAAGTACAAACTCCTAAAATCTACCCTGACAATAAAATTGTTTTATCGAAAGATTCAAAACTTGGCCAAATAGTAATGGAACGACTGACCCTAGGCGAACCTTTAACTGACTATCACCTAATAGCAATTTTTCTTCGCTATTTACAATCCATTCCGGACTAGAATGGTTGGACCTTTCTTAGTTGTTTTTGTTTTGTTTTTGTGTTATGATGCGCAGTTCTTTGTTTTTTGTTTTATATTTGCACATTAAGCACATTACAATAAAATTTTAAAAATATAAAATAATTAAATATGTCAAATTATTTATTCGACGTTCCCCCACTTTCTTCATTGTTTTCTTTATTTACCTTTCATGGATGGAGTTTTTTAATTTTTCTAGAAATTAATATATAATAGCCAAATAGAAAATAAAAAAATGAAAATGATATATTTATACGCTTTCTTTCGTTTCCATCTTCTTGTTCTTAGATTCGTTCAATGTTCCTGTTTTATCAACATCCTAAATAAATACCAAAATAATTAATCAAAAAGTAATCTTAATATCAATTTTCAAAATATTTTTTTGATTTTAGAAATGCCTTATTGGGATATTAGTGTTGATTATTACTTTATCATTATTATTACATTTATTATTAAGCAATACTTGCATGATCAATGGCATTTCTAGCTAGTTCAAAAGTGTAATTTTTCAAGAGTGGATGAAGATTTAAATATTCAATAGTAGCCTATTAAGTACCGCATTTGAGTATGAATAGTTTGCCATCTAGTGGCCAAAATTGCAACTAACATACAATCATTAAAAAAAAATCATATGAAGGATGGTATGTACGTAGAATAGACAAGTGCAAACTACACTAATTGTGTAGTTCAAGTCGAAAATCATCCCTTCCTTCACTACTTTTCCAAAAATAACTTTAGGTCAGTGATTTTCACTAACAAACATGGAGTGGCGGAGAAAATGAACAAATTGTTTGAAAGCCTTGGAAAGGCGCTCTTATTTGGAGCACCTTCTAATAAGCATATGCGCGTGTGCTCCAAACACGGTGCTTTACAATGGTGCTTTACAAGTTACCATTTTTCTTTTATAATGAAACAAGAATTTGTGCAGTCAACAACAGAAAAGTCCAGATCTTTTTTACTCTCCAAAAACATAACACCACCACGAGATTTGCCTGAACCGACAAAATCGCAATCTCTCCTGATTTTGTGGTAGTTAACAACATCAAACTCAGAGCTCTCAAAATTGGAATTATGTCAGGTTTCAGTGGTATAATAATTTGGTAAGTGCACATATTAATCGCTTGAGAAATCGATTAACAATTTGAATTGACCGCTGTTTTGCTTCTAATTGCGCCATTTCACAGAATTTATCGAGTTTTTAGGCAATTATTATTATATAGGTTTAATTAATATATAAAAATGTTACCTTAACCTTATCACACTTTTCCATCAGGGTCCTTACTAACCTTAGCTGGTTTGTCCGCTTTCTTTTCAATGCTACGAAAATGTTTGGCTTTATTTATATACACCGCTTTCTTAGTTTCACTCATCGACCGCCAGGCGGCGCCGGCAGATTTTGCAATTTCAGTGATTTTGCAATTCTTGCAATTCTTTTTGTACTCTTGCAAGAAGAGGAAGAATGTATTCAAAGGTTTTTTCTTCCTGCCTTTCATTTTGATTTCACGAACCTGTTTAATCTTGTTCATCAATTGCTTGGATTTCTCTATATAGGGCGCCTTCTCAATCTCACTCATCGACCGCCAGACGTCGCCGGCCAACCTTGCAATTTCAGTGTTTTTCGTCAAATCGCACGTCTTTCTGAACTCTCTCAAGAAGAGAAAGAAAGAATTCAAAAATGCTCTCTTTGTACCTTTAGGTGCAGCCCGCTTCTTTCGGGAGATGCGACGTTTTGGCTTGCGATTCGGTTTTCCAGCTTTCTTCGGTTTCTTTTTATAGGCTTGCTTGGAAACGCGGCATGCAAGCCTGCGTGTGACTTTTTTCACCCCAGGCATTGGCTTTCCAGCCATTTCAAAGATGCAAGTTTGAAAACTGCCAACGCCCCACGAAATAAACCTGACAGAATAATTTAATTATTCGTTGCTAGGAGAAACAAAATCGAATCGTCCAATATAGGAACGTGCGGTTTGAAATCAAGACGGCTTGGAAATCGCACTTCTTCAATGAATTAATTAAATCTGTGTGGTGTTATTTAAATGTCTTCGGTAAGTTGGAGAAACGTGTTGGTGTATACCTTCTACATGTCTATTTAGAGCTTAGTTTATGTAGGTATTACATATTATTTAAAAATATAACATTTTGTTAATAACTTTGATAACGATGGATACATCTAATTTTGATGTATCAAACTAAAGCTACATTAACAACCTCGAAATTAGTGGCAAAATTAACAAATCAGTATTCGACCAAAGGACAATTGTAAATGTCTATCTAGAAAATATACGTTCCATTCTATTTGGGTTACTAATAATTTGTCAACTTTGCCACTAAATTTTAGGTTGTGAATATAGCTTTACTGTTAATTATTTGAAAAAAAATTGTATTATTCGCTAATAAAATAAAGAATTTTGTCAAATTTATATACTCTAATATACAAAATATCTTTAAATATTATTTTGAGATGAAAGTGAATGCATTTAGATATTGTAATTCTGTTTAATATGTTTTTTGAATCATACAAATTGGTGAAAAATTGGCTGAATAAAACATGATTTCTGTGTTGCCTAACTTGACACACACCAGTTTTGCCAACCTTATACCCCAAAGTCGCTAGACACTGTAGACGATTGATGATCGAATCAAGGAGACAGAAGAGGATATGGTTACAATAAGAGTAATTACCAAATACAAAGCACTAAGTCAAAAGGGGCAAGTTTTAATGGAGATAGTGGAAGATAAATGGTGGAGTGTGCTAAATGAAAGTTGGGAAGGGGACGAAGAAGAAAAATTTACATATATTGCAGCAAGGAGGGAGTCAATCATAGATTTCGTGATAGTGCTTGAAAAGTGATGGAACGAAAAGAAAGATTTTAGAGAAAGAGATAAAGAATAGAGTTCAATTATCAGCAACTATGGAGGTAGAAATATGCTGGGAAGAGAGGGAAAGAAAAACAGAAGAGCCGGAAGTGTGGAAGAAGACGGTTTGGAGTAAAGAAGGCATCCGAAAATAGAGGAAAACACTGGATATAGTTAAGATATGAGGGGAAGGGAGTCATGGGAGGATGAAGGGACTTGCAAGACTGATAAAAGAGGCCATGACTAAAGTGGAGGATTAAACTTTTTGTTGTCAAATGGAAGCGCAAAAGCCTACTTTTATGTGGGATTGTAGAAAAACAGAATTCAATATTAATACATATTAAAAACATCTCATTTAACACTGAATTGAATTATTTTAAATATACTGGATTTGATAATGTAAATTCTCTCCGTACTATTTGTTTATCATTTACATTTAACAAGATTTATCACGTCAAACATGGATTTGCATTTTCATTTGTTTGTTTGAATAATATAATTGTGATCGATAATAAATTGATGTCGGAAAATGCTCCACAAAAGCATAATTCTATGTAATTATTTAATTAATGCGTAGGTGTGCATTTACGTTTAATATTTTTTCACTAAAGTTTGAATAAATTCCGCGCGTTTGCTAGAAAGAACTTTGTACGTTGTATCTAGATATCAAAATTTATTGTAAGAATTTAATTAATACACACAAATTGGCCAAGCAAGCTAGCTTTCTCGTACATACTAAATACATTTCTCGCCAATATTTTCACACAAGCCGCAACTTCACCGCCAATTTTGGCAATCTTACTCCGACTCGCCGATTTATTTGTCTTATTGACCAGAATTATGAAAGGATAGATTAGACGGTGATGTGTGTATATATAATCAACCACGTTCCCGAAAGACAACGAATTAACTTCATAAATCGAACCAATTTTGGGAGCATTACTTAGACAAGACAATTCACAAATTGTATCTGTAATTTTGGAAAAACATTCTCGTTTCTGGGTCGCTTCATTAGTAAAGCCATAAGGATGACAAATATCGATTGCACTTCGACGTCCAGCTTGCAAAGAAATGAACAATTTAATGACTCCACTGTTCTCACTTAATACCTTTAGCAAAGCATTTGTTTCGGGAGCATTATAGGAACTATTCTCCTTTAACGTCTTGAGCGAATTCATCCAATCGGGCATAGAAAGCGCCTCCGTTTCAAAAGTGCCAAGCGTTATCGGAAAATTGCGCGACAAATTCATCGACTTGTGCTTGCATTTCTTCAAACTGGCATTGTAACCGTCCGGATTCAAACAAGGAATAATCCAATAATTCACAATCATCAAACAGCTCGGATTTTTAAGCAAAAATTCGATCAAATAAACTGCACTGGTAACTGAGAACCAATCCATGCCATTCGAACCCCCTTCAATCATAGTCATCAACTTGTGCGATTCTTCGGCATGATTCAACCGCAAACTCACCATATAAATAGAATCATTGGATTTGGTGTTTCCAATTGTCTCAAGTTTCATTCGAGTTGGATGAGCTTTTTGCAAAATATATAAATATTCAACCACACTGCGGTAGGAGACGAAATTAGCATGGTGCGTCTCGAATTTTCGAATTTTGACGAGCTTTTTTACAACTGTGCAAGTAACTTTGCCTGGATTTCTTCTGCGACGAGTGACTCGTCCCATTTTAAATTAGACGTGATAATTGATATGATTTACCTTAATTGCAGGTGAAACCCCAATGAATTTATTATGGAACAATTTTGAATTATCTTTACACCGTTGATGGTGTGTCGGCCACCATCCACTAATGCCGTCACAAATTTAGTATATTACACTGTCCTCCGACTTTTGCAAGTTTTCATTTGGCGATTTAGAGGTTTCTCTGTTTCAAAAATTGCAATTTCTAATCTCTGACAGAGCTAGGTAGTGGGTGTCACTCAGATCGGACCCAATAAGGCATTCTTGATTTTTTTTTGCAAATTGTTGAGGTTTAGTAGGCTGGATGAGGTCAGATCTAGTTGATGGCTTTATGCGCGTTTTGTTTAGTGGTACCTATTTCAATAGTTATTTTAGAACCAATTCTATTTCGTTCTGATGAAGCTATTATGAATTCGTTTTCGGTTCGCCCAATCTTTGCCGCCCCGGTCAATTTTGGAGATTTGATTCAAACAGGTGCAACATTTTAATTAAAAGCTAGCAGTTTGGGCGATTAATTCCAGAAGATTAATTTATTTTTACCTAGTTGAAGTTGTGATATGGAAAATAATTGGAATGAATGTAAAGAAACGGGTTTTTTGGTTTAGTTTGATTGAAGTTTGAGTGGGTGGTTGGTTTGGTAGATGCAAATTTGAAACAATTTATGTTAAACCAAATTCTATTCTATTAATATTATTTTGGATAAATTAGCATATTATCACAATGATCTTGTGGTGTTAAATTTGCTTCCCATTCGTCTAAAACATATCGCGGTGGTATATTAAACGAGATGAATTTATTGAAAGAAATTATAATTTTAACTATATTGATCATTTGTCTTTGTATATTTATTTCTTTTTGTTTCTCCTAGCAATGAGTAATTAAATTATTCTGTCAGGTTTATTTCGTGGGGCGTTGGCAGATTTCAAACTTGCGTCCTCGAAATGGCTGGAAAGCCAATGCTTGGGGGGAAAAAAGTCACACGCAGGCTTGCATGCCGCGTTTACAAGCAAGCCTGTAAAAAGAAACCGAAGAAAGCTGAAAAACCGAATCGCAAGCCAAAATGTCGCATCTCCCGAAAGAAGCGGGCTGCACTTAAAGGTACAAAGAGAGCATTTTTGAATTCTTTTTTTCTGTTCTTAAGAGAGTTCAGAAAAACTTGCGGGTTAACAAAAAACACTGAAATTACAAAACATGCCGGCGCCGTCTGGCATTCGATGAGTGAGATTGAGAAAGCGCCATATATAAATAAATCCAAGCAGTTGATGAAAAATATTAAAGAGGCCCGTGAAATCGAAATGAACGGCCGAAAGAAAAAACCTTTGAATGATTTCTTCCTATTCTTACAAGAATACAAAATAAATTGCAAGAATTGCAAAATCACTGAAATTGCAAAATCTGCCGGAGCCGCCTGGCGGTCGATGAGTGAAACTAAGAAAGCGGTGTATATAAATAAAGCCAAACATTTTCGAAGCATTGAAAAGAAAGCGGGCAAACCAGCGAAGGTTAATAAGGATCCTGATGAAAACGTGTATGATAAGGTTGAGGTAACATTTTTATATATTAATTAAATCTATGTAATAATAATTGCCTAAAAACTCGATAAATTCTGTGAAATAGCGCAACTAGAAACAAAACAACCGTCAATATTCAAATTGTTAATCGATTTCTCAAGCGATTAACATGTGCACTTACCAAATCATTATATGACTGAAACCTGGCTTAATTTCAATTTTCAGAGCTCTGAGTTTGATGTTGTTAACTACCACAAAATCAGGAGCGATTGCGATTTTGTCAGTTCAGGCAAATCAGGCAAAAAAGTACTATCCTTGATATGAAAAAAATAATTCGCTGGAAATGAGATTCCACAGTACTTCTCTCATTGCTATGTTAAAATTTTTAATTAAAATTTTTAGAATTTTGAGGCATCTTTTGTTGAATTTTTTTTTCGGGTTATTTAAAAATGCTTTTTAAATTGTAACTAGGAACCAAATTTGAAACAAATCTAAGCGATAAAGTTGAAAAGTGTGTATGAAGAGATGAAAAACTGAAAAATGTGTGGCAGGTACTCTATTTTAATGAAACTATTTGAAGTAAGATTTAAAATTACCAATTTAAATCAAAGTTTGAAGTAAATCCTAGCACAGTGTTAGAGGTGTGTTAAGAGTTAAAAACATGAATTGAGGATTCTGGCCTATTTTTGAATAAACTAGTTGAAATTATTATTTAATTTTTAGGTTTATTATCAAATTATTATTTACTTATCAATTTATTATTAGAAAACTAATTTGAAAGAAATCTGACAAGTCAAACTGAACGGGGTGCATTAAGGGTTACAATTGTAATATGTGGGTTTTAGCCTAATTTCACCTTAATTAAAAAATAATGACAAGTTAAATAAGTTAAAATTACTACTGGAATCCAAATTTGAAAGAAATTTGAGCTTTTTGACTGTAAAGGGTATATTAAGGGTTGATGTTGTAAAATAAGGGTCGCATAATATTTTTAATTATATTATTCGTAAATCTGTTTTGAATGTATATTAGAAATCTAATATGAAAAAAATCCGATCCATATGACTCAAACTGTATATTTAGGAGGTGGGGGTGTGTAGTTAGGGTCGTAAATTTTTTTTAATCATTCATTATGTAAATATATATAAAATTACTAATTGAAAATGGTGGGTTATGCTGACATATACAAATCAAAACACCGGCAATATTTGAACAATTAATTTAAAGAACCAACAGGTTATAAGGGCTTATTTTTAGGGGATGAAATTTTTACCAGCATTTTCTTCAATGTATTCACAATATATATATATGCCAAATTTGGTTCAAATCAAATATTCCTCCTGGCAGGTTAACAATTCACGTTACAAATTATGCATTTTTACAACTTTTTGACCCTTCAACCCTTAATAAAAAGTCAAACTTTGAAAAATCTCTAGATTTTTTGAAAACATTCACCGCTTGGGGTATACACAAAACATATGTTCAATATTTGGTCAAAATCGGTCTGCCACTTTAGAAGATTAAGTGGATGCACCGATTTTGCTGTTTTGGCCAATAATGCGCAGATCCTTAAGAATTTCCTCACTTTTTTTTTTGACATAATCAATGGGCAGGTAGAAAAAAAGGACGCGAATTTTGTTTTAATCGGGTCAGTAGATTCCGATATACTATAGCGGTTTAAAGAAACGCACAGACCGACAGACGGAAATTAGTGAATATGATTTTCGTAATCTACGCATTCTATAAAGTAGAAAAAAGTGAAATTTGTAAAAAAAAAATCATGAATACAATACTTCCTCTACGAGAGAAGTAATATGATCAATTTTTGCAATCAGATGGCAAACTATTTAATCATACTCAAATGCGGTACTTACTAGGCTACTATTGAGTATTTAAATCCTCTTCCACTCTTAAAAAATTACACTTTTCAACTAGCTAGAAATGCCATTTATCACGCAAGTATTCCTTAATAATAAATGTAATAATAATGATGAAGTAATAATCAACACTAATATTACAATAAGGCACACAAATTTTGTCACACACAAAAATATCGATGGCTTTTAGATGAATTTAAAACTACCAACCGAATAGAAACACAAAAAACATTGTAAAAAAAAAAACAATGAGTATATATATATTATGCAGTATAAAAGTACAAAACCTGTTCATATTAGGGCAAATCTATTCCAAGAATTCAATCATGCGGCTGTGAATCCCTAAATACCCGACCAATCCGCATTCGAATGATTCGCATTACCATGTCTTTGCTCCCTAATGAGATCTTGCAACTTGATAACTTGCTCCGTATTCATATTCAAGTGAATAAGACTACGGGGTGATTCTTATTCAAGTGAATATAAATAACCTTTTCAGTACCTGCCTGTATCTCTTTTCGCACCACTTCACGCACCAAATTACGCAACTCAATAGGATTTGAGTAATTCTCCGAGGAGGAAGAAAGGCGGGCAACGTTGACAAGGGCTCTAATTTCTGCCGCCCCAATAACGACGATTTTGACCCGAAACTGACGTCGATAACTAAATTATACGGATTCGGCGTCAACTCTACATTCGGAATTTCCAAATGGTCTTCCTCCAGAATATTGACATTAAATTTGGGCAAATCGTCCTTCACTGCCGACTGCGTCCAAATTATAGACAATTCACTAGACCTCGGTAAGTCTAGTAATTCCTCTAGAGGTTTTCTGGTGTATCTGACAGAAATTTGAGAAAGCGATCATCTATAGAAGTATTATCAGCACTCACATTCCCATTGAAAGCGTCTTGAAACGACAAATGGCAAATGAAACGACAATTCCACCGAGGTTTGTGTACTATTTTATTTACAATCATACATAAAACTGAAAATAAGTGATAATAAATTTTAATTTCTGAAGTTTTGAACCGTCAAACCAACATTAAAAATAAATTACGAATCACGCTGATGCTGATAATTTGGTTTTTTGTGTTGGTGCTATAAAAATTCAAGGTTGAAAAGTGTTCTCTTGAGTGGAAAGTGAACACTTTCACAGGGATGAAAGTAAAAGTCAACAATGTGTCATTTTCAAAGTTCACCCTTCGTCAGCCTGGCGTTTCAGTTTTTAGAGATAATTTTATTTACCCTTAAGGTATCAGCGCCTCAGGAAAGCCTTCTATTTCTGAACAATAGGCTCTTCCGCATCCCCATTCGGAGCTACGTCTGAGGTGTTGATAAGTGCGTTGGGCCCTTTTGTACGTGTCCCAATCGGATGTGTGTTTAGTACGCAAGCCTACCCTCAAGAGTCAGCGTGTTTTAATTCGCATTGCTTGGATTAGGAAATCCCACCAGGTTACCCGTGAACCTAGTTTTTGTGTCTTTAATGGGCAGTTGTCCTCGTAAGTGGATACAACTGCTTCCAGGACAAGATTTGGAATAGTTTCCGACTCGCACACTTTACGAGGTGGAGGAGGATGGTCATTTAGCTTTGTTTCCAGGTACTCTCTGTAATTGTCCCAGTCTGTCTTTTAAGGATTGTAATACCTTACTATCCTGTCAGTCTCGGCAGCCAGCTATAACACGATGTATCTGTGATCCGTAGAGATGCCTAGAAGCTAATGTGACTCCAATGTTTCCTGCCTGCTCGCAATAACAAATGTTGGTGAGGTACCACGATTTAACAGGTTTAGATCTGTCGTGTTGAGGTACTTCAGTAGTTATTCCGTCTTGGGATAGCTGGATGGGACACCATGTGGTGGGAGTTGGCGTCGCAGTCAATGCGAACCTCGTACTTCTTGGATTCGCAGAATTTTACCAGTTCCTCGAGTTCTTTGGAGGGAGGAGGCCCTGGCGAATCGTATGGTAGGTAATATACAGAGCACATCACCGTATGCTAATTGTATAATAAAATCGAATGTATTGCTGGTTGCTTTCACACCACACATTGCATTATACTTGCATCATTTCGATCCTGCAAACCCCCACAGAGACTAGTGGAGCGCACCCTAAAGTAAAGAAAGCTGACCATAAGAAATATAAATTTGCGATGATTGGCTATGGAGCTATTTTAAGAGCGGTCGACCATAAAGAGGAAGAAAATTTACCCAACGAAAAACTGCAAGGAAGTAAGTACCAAGTATCCCGCTACAATGAAAAACAAGAAATGAGTATCTATCTCGAAAGTCGTAATTTTGTAATGTGCTATATTAGAAGGGCATGATGTGATCCATTGGCACAAGGATCGCCTGGACAAAATGCAAAGGCTCCTGCGAAAGGTACTCTGAATTTTTAAGCAAACGCAATTTATCTAAGCAAACTAAAGCAGTCACTTTGAGATTAATCCCAAGTCAACCAGACCAAGAGCGGTCCACTTTAAACCAACTTTTTTCAGTACTACTTGACGCCACTTATAGCCAATTAATGTTGCTCCAGAACGGGGCCAAAGCTCCAAGGGAGGAAAAAACGCATAACATTCTAGCAAATCTTAGGGAGAAAAAACGAACCAAATTGAGGAATAATACTTTAAAAAAACAGCTGCAAAAGGAGCTTTTGATTGATTTATGGGGAAAACGAGAAATAGACCTGGAAGACCACTTTGAGCCACTTTTATCCAAGATATTATTGAAGCAGTCCACTCATGAAAAGCAAAATTGCTGCTAAATTGGCAAACATAGCCCGACAGAAAGATGTGATGGTTTATAATACCAAGCTGATGATGGAAGCGCTATATAAGGAAAAATATTATTTTGCACGCGAAACAAGTGGAGGAAGAGAAATTTTCTTACTACATGGAGCAGGAACGGTTATTAGAGTTACACCATAGGATTCTGCAGGCAAAAATTAAGTTAACAAATAAGCGACATTATAATGCTTGTTTGGAAATTATAAAAGATGAAGTTTCATTGTCGCTTAAAGAAGGCGAGTATAACAGTAGCTTTGGTGAAGCATCAAGTCGACGAATCTGAGATAACTGGAAGATTTTATTTTTTAATAAACAAGCAATTTTCGATTTGGTAGTACCAGTGGAACGCATACTTGTGGAAGATAGTCTAGAAGAGGTTATTGTGCAAGAAATTGAGCGCCAAGATAAATTAGATCAGCAAGATTTTGATAACTACATGACTTATCAGTACCTTTTGGAGATGAAATATTCAGCAAACTTGAAAAAAATTGAACGAGGATTGCAAGTAATGGGAAATTTTGTTCATAAATTGCTTCTAGCTAAATATCCTTTAATAGCCAAGCCAGATGTACCTGACTTAAGCCATATTAAGACAGCTGTTTGCATTAATGGTACCTTTGAAACGCATAATTAAAAAAGCATTGATTGCAGTACCTTTTTTGAGAGGAGTGGCATTAAGGTCATTGAAATGCAGGATGCTATTAATTTTTGCTTGGAAAGTTATATGCTTGAAACGCAAAACTTGGAAATAAATGAACCAAAGCAGAAAATCAAAATAAAGAAAAAAACGCAAATAAAAAGAACAGAAAAAGAGTAAGAAGCCAAATAAGGACAATAAATCAAGCATAATAGTAAAAACGCAAGAAAAACAAGTACAAACTCCTAAAATCTACCCTGACAATAAAATTGTTTTAACGAAAGATTCAAAACTTGGCCAAATAGTAATGGAACGACTGACCCTAGGCGAACCTTTAACTGACTATCACCTAATAGCAATTTTTCTTCGCTATTTACAATCCATTCCGGACTAGAATGGTTGGACCTTTCTTAGTTGTTTTTGTTTTGTTTTTGTGTTATGATGCGCAGTTCTTTGTTTTTTGTTTTATATTTGCACATTAAGCACATTACAATAAAATTTTAAAAATATAAAATAATTAAATATGTCAAATTATTTATTCGACGTTCCCCCACTTTCTTCATTGTTTTCTTTATTTACCTTTCTTGGATGGAGTTTTTTAATTTTTCTAGAAATAAATATATAATAGCCAAATAGAAAATAAAAAAATGAAAATGATATATTTTTACGCTTTCTTTCGTTTCCATCTTCTTGTTCTTAGATTCGTTCAATGTTCCTGTTTTATCAACATCCTAAATAAATACCAAACTAATTAATCAAAAAGTAATCTTAATATCAATTTTCAAAATATTTTTTTGATTTTAGAAATGCCTTATTGGGATATTAGTGTTGATTATTACTTTATCATTATAATTACATTTATTATTAAGCAATACTTGCGTGATCAATGGCATTTCTAGCTAGTTCAAAAGTGTAATTTTTCAAGAGTGGATGAAGATTTAAATATTCAATAGTAGCCTATTAAGTACCGCATTTGAGTATGAATAGTTTGCCATCTAGTGGCCAAAATTGCAACTAACATACAATCATTAAAAAAAAATCATATGAAGGATGGTATGTACGTAGAATAGACAAGTGCAAACTACACTAATTGTGTAGTTCAAGTCGAAAATCATCCCTTCCTTCACTACTTTTCCAAAAATAACTTTAGGTCAGTGATTTTCACTAACAAACATGGAGTGGCGGAGAAAATGAACAAATTGTTTGAAAGCCTTGGAAAGGCGCTCTTATTTGGAGCACCTTCTAATAAGCATATGCGCGTGTGCTCCAAACACGGTGCTTTACAATGGTGCTTTACAAGTTACCATTTTTCTTTTATAATGAAACAAGAATTTGTGCAGTCAACAACAGAAAAGTCCAGATCTTTTTTACTCTCCAAAAACATAACACCACCACGAGATTTGCCTGAACCGACAAAATCGCGATCTCTCCTGATTTTGTGGTAGTTAACAACATCAAACTCAGAGCTCTCAAAATTGGAATTATGTCAGGTTTCAGTGGTATAATAATTTGGTAAGTGCACATATTAATCGCTTGAGAAATCGATTAACAATTTGAATTGACCGCTGTTTTGCTTCTAATTGCGCCATTTCACAGAATTTATCGAGTTTTTAGGCAATTATTATTATATAGGTTTAATTAATATATAAAAATGTTACCTTAACCTTATCACACTTTTCCATCAGGGTCCTTACTAACCTTAGCTGGTTTGTCCGCTTTCTTTTCAATGCTACGAAAATGTTTGGCTTTATTTATATACACCGCTTTCTTAGTTTCACTCATCGACCGCCAGGCGGCGCCGGCAGATTTTGCAATTTCAGTGATTTTGCAATTCTTGCAATTCTTTTTGTACTCTTGCAAGAAGAGGAAGAATGCATTCAAAGGTTTTTTCTTCCTGCCTTTCATTTTGATTTCACGAACCTGTTTAATCTTGTTCATCAATTGCTTGGATTTCTCTATATAGGGCGCCTTCTCAATCTCACTCATCGACCGCCAGACGTCGCCGGCCAACCTTGCAATTTCAGTGTTTTTCGTCAAATCGCACGTCTTTCTGAACTCTCTCAAGAAGAGAAAGAAAGAATTCAAAAATGCTCTCTTTGTACCTTTAGGTGCAGCCCGCTTCTTTCGGGAGATGCGACGTTTTGGCTTGCGATTCGGTTTTCCAGCTTTCTTCGGTTTCTTTTTATAGGCTTGCTTGGAAACGCGGCATGCAAGCCTGCGTGTGACTTTTTTCACCCCAGGCATTGGCTTTCCAGCCATTTCAAAGATGCAAGTTTGAAAACTGCCAACGCCCCACGAAATAAACCTGACAGAATAATTTAATTATTCGTTGCTAGGAGAAACAAAATCGAATCGTCCAATATAGGAACGTGCGGTTTGAAATCAAGACGGCTTGGAAATCGCACTTCTTCAATGAATTAATTAAATCTGTGTGGTGTTATTTAAATGTCTTCGGTAAGTTGGAGAAACGTGTTGGTGTATACCTTCTACATGTCTATTTAGATAGCTTAGTTTATGTATTACATATTATTTAAAAATATAACATTTTGTTAATAACTTTGATAACGATGGATACATCTAATTTTGATGTATCAAACTAAAGCTACATTAACAACCTCGAAATTAGTGGCAAAATTAACAAATCAGTATTCGACCAAAGGACAATTGTAAATGTCTATCTAGAAAATATACGTTCCATTCTATTTGGGTTACTAATAATTTGTCAACTTTGCCACTAAGTTTTTGGTTGTGAATATAGCTTTACTGTTAATTATTTGAAAAAAAATTGTATTATTCGCTAATAAAATAAAGAATTTTGTCAAATTTATATACTCTAATATACAAAATATCTTTAAATATTATTTTGAGATGAAAGTGAATGCATTTAGATATTGTAATTCTGTTTAATATGTTTTTTGAATCATACAAATTGGTGAAAAATTGGCTGAATAAAACATGATTTCTGTGTTGCCTAACTTGACACACACCAGTTTTGCCAACCTTATACCCCAAAGTCGCTAGACACTGTAGACGATTGATGGTCGAATCAAGGAGACAGAAGAGGATATGGTTACAATAAGAGTAATTACCAAATACAAAGCACTAAGTCAAAAGGGGCAAGTTTTAATGGAGATAGTGGAAGATAAATGGTGGAGTGTGCTAAATGAAAGTTGGGAAGGGGACGAAGAAGAAAAATTTACATATATTGCAGCAAGGAGGGAGTCAATCATAGATTTCGTGATAGTGCTTGAAAAGTGATGGAACGAAAAGAAAGATTTTAGAGAAAGAGATAAAGAATAGAGTTCAATTATCAGCAACTATGGAGGTAGAAATATGCTGGGAAGAGAGGGAAAGGAAAACAGAAGAGCCGGAAGTGTGGAAGAAGATGGTTTGGAGTAAAGAAGGCATCCGAAAATAGAGGAAAACACTGGATATGGTTAAGATATGAGGGGAAGGGAGTCATGGGAGGATGAAGGGACTTGCAAGACTGATAAAAGAGGCCATGACTAAAGTGGAGGATTAAACTTTTTGTTGTCAAATGGAAGCGCAAAAGCCTACTTTTATGTGGGATTGTAGAAAAACAGAATTCAATATTAATACATATTAAAAACATCTCATTTAACACTGAATTGAATTATTTTAAATATACTGGATTTGATAATGTAAATTCTCTGTGTACTATTTGTTTATCATTTACATTTAACAAGATTTATCACGTCAAACATGGATTTGCATTTTCATTTGTTTGTTTGAATAATATAATTGTGATCGATAATAAATTGATGTCGGAAAATGCTCCACAAAAGCATAATTCTATGTAATTATTTAATTAATGCGTAGGTGTGCATTTACGTTTAATATTTTTTCACTAAAGTTTGAATAAATTCCGCGCGTTTGCTAGAAAGAACTTTGTACGTTGTACCTAGATATCAAAATTTATTGTAAGAATTTAATTAATACAGACAAATTGGCCAAGCAAGCTAGCTTTCCCGTACGTAAGATATACATTTCTCGCCAATATTTTCACACAAGCCACAACTTCATTGCCAATTTTGGCAATCTTACTCCGACTCGCCGATTTATTTGTCTTATTGACCAGAATTATGAAAGGATACTTGATTAGACGGTGATGTGTGTATATATAATCAACCACGTTCCCGAAAGACAACGAATTAACTTCATAAATCGAACCAATTTTGGGAGCATTACTTAGACAAGACAATTCACAAATTGTATCTGTAATTTTGGAAAAACATTCTCGATTCTGGGTCGCTTCATTAGTATAGCCCAAAGGATGGCAAATATCGATTGCACTTCGACGTCCAGCTTGCAACGAAATGAACAATTTAATGACTCCACTGTTCTCACTTAATACCCTTAGCAAAGCATTTGTTTCGGGTGCATTATAGGAACTATTCTCCTTTAACGTCTTGAGCGAATTCATCCAATCGGGCATAGAAAGCGCCTCCGTTTCAAAAGTGCCAAGCGTTATCGGAAAATTGCGCGACAAATTCATCGACTTGTGCTTGCATTTCTTCAAACTGGCATTGTAACCGTCGGGATTCAAACAAGGAATAATCCAATAATTCACAATCATCAAACAGCTCGGATTTTTAAGCAAAAATTCGATCAAATAAACTGCACTGGTAACTGAGAACCAATCCATGCCATTCGAACCCCCTTCAATCATAGTCATCAACTTGTGCGATTCTTCGGCATGATTCAACCGCAAACTCACCATATAAATAGAATCATTGGATTTGGTGTTTCCAATTGTCTCAAGTTTCATTCGAGTTGGATGAGCTTTTTGCAAAATATATAAATATTCAACCACACTGCGGTAGGAGACGAAATTAGCATGGTGCGTCTCGAATTTTCGAATTTTGACGAGCTTTTTTACAACTGTGCAAGTAACTTTGCCTGGATTTCTTCTGCGACGAGTGACTCGTCCCATTTTAAATTAGACGTGATAATTGATATGATTTACCTTAATTGCAGGTGAAACCTCAATGAATTTATTATGGAACAATTTTGAATTATCTTTACACCGTTGATGGTGTGTCGGCCACCATCCACTAATGCCGTCACAAATTTAGTATATTACACTGTCCTCCGACTTTTGCA
This sequence comes from Cryptophagus acutangulus, assembly GCA_963556235.1. NCBI lineage: Eukaryota > Metazoa > Arthropoda > Insecta > Coleoptera > Cryptophagidae > Cryptophagus > Cryptophagus acutangulus. Next base: position 9,144,958 of record OY744558.1, read on the forward strand.
AGTTTTCATTTGGCGATTTAGAGGTTTCTCTGTTTCAAAAATTGCAATTTCTAATCTCTGACAGAGCTAGGTGCTGGGTGTCACTCAGATCGGACCCAATAAGGCATTCTTGATTTTTTTTTGCAAATTGTTGAGGTTTAGTAGGCTGGATGACGTCAGATCTAGTTGATGGCTTTATGCGCGTTTTGTTTAGTGGTACCTATTTCAATAGTTATTTTAGCACCAATTCTATTTCGTTCTGATGAAGCTATTATGAATTCGTTTTCGGTTCGCCCAATCTTTGCCGCCCCGGTCAATTTTGGAGATTTGATTCAAACAGGTGCAACATTGGTTAATTGGATCAAAAACTAATTAATTTTTTTTGCAAAAATTGCTTAACAAATACCAAAAAATGCTCGTTCTTTAACTGCTGATAAACTAAGCAATATTATTGAAAAATGTCTTATCACCAAAACCTCATTTTCTTTTGAAAATATACTTCTTTTGCATGTTCAAGAAATAATCATGAGAAATCAATTACAAACCGAATAAAAGAAAATATAAAAAACTTCACTCTTGAATTTCAAAATGATAATAGAAATAAAAAAACACAAGGATCGTATTCAGTTTTTAAGAAGGTTGTATCTAAAGTAGCTGATTTTGATATTAAAGGAGCAGTTAGACTTTTTTGTTCTGATGATTCTCTTGCACCTTTTGATAAAACTAAATTAAATTGTTGAAAAAAAGCACCGTTTGCCTTCTAAAGATCTACTTTTTCCAGATAAATTCAAAAGTAATGATTCTTTTTTTATTGTTAATGAAGACGATGTTCGTAAAGCAATAAATTCTTTTCCTGCTGGATCTGCCCCTGGTTTTGATGGCTTGAGACCACAACATCTAAAAGAGATAATTTCTCATTCCGCAAATGAAGCTGGTAATCGTGCTTTAAAAGCCATTACAAAATAATGCAATTTGTTTTTATCTGGTCAATTACCAGATGACATTTGTCCTTTAATTTATGGTGGCTCATTGTGTGCTCTTAATAAAAAAGATGGAGGTATCAGACCAATAGCAGTAAGAAATTGTTTCAGAAAATTAACAGCAAAACTAGCTTCTATTCTATATCTCATTCTCGAGATATAAATAATGCATTCATATTTATCACCACATCAACTTGGAGTTGCAACTAAGCAAGGCTGTAAAGCTGCTATTCATGCTCTACGCAGATTTGTTTACAATCCTGAAAATTCTAGTAAAATTATATTAAAAATTGATTTCAATAATGCTTTTAACTCTGTTAAACGTGATTATATGTTAGAACAAGTTAAAATTTGGATTCCGTCTTTATATCCCTTTCTATATCAATGTTATAGATACCCTTCAAATTTATATTTTGGAAATATGAACATTTCTTCTGAAGTTGGTGCTTAGCAGGGTGACCCATGCGGCCCTATGATTTTCAGTCTAGCAATCCCCTATTATCCTATCTATGCTATCAAAACTTAATTTATGGTATCTAGATGATGGAACAATTGCAGATGATTATGATGTGGTTCTTTCGGATTTTACGAAAATCATAGAATTGGCCTCCAAAATTGGGCTTGAGATAAATCCAGATAAATGTGAATTGCTCTTCTGTTCTGGTAAAACAGATATAAATGTATTGAAAAAATTCAAAAAAGTAGCTCCTGGAATCAAGGTTTTAGATTTTCAAAATTTATCTTTATTGATTTCACCTATTTTCGAAGAAGTTTTTATTCCTTTTATTGAAAAAAAATTAGTTTCGATGGAAATTCTTTTTAAAAGAACTGAACAAATAAATTCTCATATGGCCTACACTCTTATTAAAAATTGCCTTTTTGTACCAAAATTTAACTTTTTACTTCAAACATCCCCTTTTTGGAAATTTGAAGAAATTATTAAAAAAATTGATATTTCTATGAAAATTCGCTGGAAATGAGATTCCACAGTACTTCTCTCGTTAATATACTAGAATTTAAATAAATCTGACAATTCTAACTATAAGGGGTGTATTAGGGTTACAATTGTAAAGTGTAGGTCTAGCCTAATTTCAATTAAATTAACTAAGTAATGATAAGTTAAATAAGTTAAAGTTACTACTACCAAATTTGAAAGAAATCCGAGCATTTTGACTATAAAGGGTATGTTAAGGGTTGAAGTTGTAAAATAAGGCTCGCATATTATTTTTAATTAGATTATTCGTAAATCTGTTTTAAATGTATAGTAGAAATCTAATATGAAGAAAATCCGATCCATATGACTCAAACTGTATATTTGGGGGGTGAGGGGTGTGTAGTGAGGGTCGTAAATTATTTTTAGTCACTAAATATGTAAATATATATAAAATTACTGATGGAAAATGGTGGTTTATTCTGACATATAATAATCAAAACACCGTCAATTTTTGAACAATTAATTTAAAGACCTAACAGGCCACTAGGGTTCATTAGTAGGGGATGAAACTTTTACCAGCATTTTCTTCAATGTATTCCAAATATGTATGCCAAATTTGGTTCAAATAAAATATTCCTCCTGGCAGGTATTCACGTTACAAGTTATGCATTTTTACAACTTTTTGACCCTTCAACCCTTAATAAAAAGTCACCCCTTGAAAAAACTACAGATTTTTTGAAAGCCATTCACCACTTGGGGTATACACGAAACATATGTTTAATATTTGGTCAAAATCGGTCTGCAACTTTAGAAGATTAAGTGGATGCACCGATTTTGCTGTTTTTGGCATGTTTTTGGCCAATAATGCGCAGGTCCTTAAAAATTTCCTAACTTTTTTTTCTTTGACCTAATCAATGGGCAGGTAGAAAAAAAGGACCCAAATTTTGCTTTAATCGGGTCAGTAGATTCCGAAATATATCGGTTTAAATAAACGAACAAACCGACAGACGGAAATTAGTGACTATGATTTTCGTAATCTACGCATTCTATAAAGTAGAAAAAAGTGTAATTTGACACAATACATTTGTAACAATACTTCCTCTACGAGAGAAGTAGAAACATAATTATTTATCAGATTCCTTAAAAAACTAAACCAAAATGTTACTGGTATTCGTGTTATTTCTCCTAATCATCAGCTCTTCGCTAAGTCCTACTTTAACGTAGCCTTAAGAGGAGTACTTCGGCTGAGCTCCCATTTCAGCGCGTCTAACTGAAACATATGCTATTCTTATGGAAAAATCACTGCCACTTGGTGTCAGGCCCACAGGAAAACTACTGAATCAATTTTAAATATTTAAAGTGATATACATTCTAGAAATATTAATCTATGCTTTTGGTGGAACAAATTTTTTATAGTTAATTGTAAAAAAAAAGATACAGCTATTAAAAGTTAATATAGTAAACAGAAATGACACTTTGTCCAGTGCAATCGCAGATAAATCAATTCAGAGTATATATCAGTTTAAATATTGAAAATTGATTCTTTAGTTTTTAAGATTATGGAACACCCGATTTGAATTTTTTTATCATATTTTGAACGAAAATCATACTTAGAGTGCCTGTACTAGTGCTCGGTAGATGGCTATACGGACCCTCAAACGCAAGATAGCTTCGAAGATTGCTGGTTGCGTCTCATTTCAACACATGCAAATATACTCCAATTCTAGTCTTATGCTAATATTTGTGTCCTAACTCTAATAAAAGAGATGAAGGGTATCGTTTGTCGCTTCCAGAATTTGCGTTTACCGTTAGCTTTAAAAAGTCCTCCTCTTAAGATCCTTTACTAAGATGAACTAGTCGGGTTGATTTATTAGTCTTACAAGAATTCAATTTAAAATAGCGCAGTATTAGTAAAATTCACAAAAACAAGTTTGTAAGTGTATTATTAGATAAAAACCAATTAACAAATTTATTACAATAATTAGACAATTCTTATTTAATCACTAATATTGATTTTATAGAAATAGTAGTAAAATAGTACAAGTATATTGTATACCAGGCACCAAGATTGTGGAAATTCTAACCCGAGCACATTTAAAAGGTGCAAATAAAAGAGACATTCTCAGCACCCAAAACTAAAAAAAAAATGTTTTTATTCGTTTGTAATGCATTATATCAAAAATCAAGTAAATATATAGAATGGCCACACCGATGCCATTTTTAGTCTTAGTAAAGCACATTCAAAATTAAAGTTAGCTGTGATTTGAAATCGCAAAATAATTATTTGTAATCAAAATTTATGATTATTAATTAAAAATCAAATCGCCTGGTAATCTGTGCAGTGAAAAGGCCGTATTGCTATGTTTTTAAGTGTAGTAAAGCACCTGCATCAAATGGGACGAGAAATTACCAGACGATTTATTTTGACCAATTACCAGACGCACCAAGAAATGAAAACGAATGACGACGAAACAAATGGATTTAAAATATTTGTCCACTTTTATTGAATAATACTTATATAATAATTAGATGCTTGTATATAGTATAATAATAAACCATTAAATGACAGCTAACGTTAATTAACATTTTATTTTACTAGGACTCAAAATTGCGGCCGATGTCGGTAAACCTCAAGATCTACTTACTCTTGGTAGTCAACCTTTGACAGACAACAATATGAATTGACTGACCACCAAGTATCCCTATCACATTCAAAATTTCGAAAATCATAAAAACTAATTAATTTTTACTCTATTGTTGCACCATTAACGGTAATAGAAATAGTTATAGAAAGTGCCTTATTTTGTGTGACAAGTAAAATTTTGCGGTACGAGCGAAACGTGTGCAAAATAACACGTGTTACACAAAATCGCATTTCCTAACATACAAGGTTTTTTTTCAACTGATGAAATTACTTATTTTGTGAATTGTATTAAAAATTATGTAGGCACTTTGCAATCGAATTGGAAGCAACTTCGAAAAGTCACATTTTTCATGTCAGAATTAGAAAAATATATTTATTATAAAAAATATACTAATAATAATTAATAAACTAAAAATAAATATTTTCATATTAATACTATTAATTAGATGTTAATTATTATTAATTATAATATGTTTATTATATAATTGATTTAATTATTAAATTAATTATAACAAATAGTTTATACATTTTTTCGGTCAGCACAAGGCATTGGCTACTACATTTCGTATTTTTGTCAATTGTGAAATAAACCATATTTTGAAAAAACAGTTAGAATGATTGAACAATAAAACTTGCAATTTTGTTGTAATTATCAATTTGATAAATGCAGTGATCAAAGCGCTTAATTGAATTTGAGTAGAATTAAAGAGAGAGTTGTAAAGTGCTTCGTAATTGAACACCATTTAGTGTTTTAGACAAGATATAAGAAATAAATTGGACGTAGTTTTACATTTAAATAAAATAATGATTGTACTACACACAATTCTTGCAATCTTATTTAGATTGATTAATATATTAATTGATCAAATGAATAATTTACATTGCAAGTTGAAAAACTCACTCCCAATAAAGATTTCATATATAAAACTCTACAACATAACAATTTGCATCTAACAAAAATTAAAAGTACATTATATAATATTGGTAAATGATAATATTGCTAGCAAAAATAGACAATACATAGGCAGTAGGCAGCGGTGAAGAAACATCTTCTCTTGAGAGAATATGCTTTTAGAGTTTCAGGCAGCTTTATTTGAATCATTATTAAATAAACTGCCTTAAAGTGTTCAAATCTGAAATTTAAATCATTTGGCACCATTCATTTCGTTAGTTAGTTCAAAGTCACATCAAAATTGCAGACTTGCAAAATAAAAAGGTTTAAGTTCTGACTGAAATGGCTGTTCAATATCTAAATGCACAAGTTAAAGAACAATGCTAAATTATGTCTAAACAATGCTTATTTGTCTGAAATTTGAATATGTTTGCAGCTTATTAATAATTTATTTAACCGACGTTAGCCGTTTTTCAAAAATTCGAAGTAATTTCCAAGTTACATTTATTATTTTGGGAACCAGCTTGATTCTTTGAACAAGATGGCCAAATAACAGATTCTATATTAATAATTATAAAGGCAAACATAAAAACTTCATGTTTGTCTGATGATGTTCGTGCGCTCGGTTTTCGGACGCAGTCTATTCGAGTATAGTGGCGCGGTTGCGACTAATTCAATTCATTACATTGACGAAATTGAAATTATGCTTTTTTTAAATGTGCAACTTTTATATGCGCACTGATAGATCAGTGTCGCCTAATACTTGCCAAACAGTGCACGCAAAATACGCATTGCAAAATGGGGGGAGTTACAAAATTAATCAATAGAAGGCATACTAACTCAAATTATAATGCTAACTCATAATTAAGATTTTTTTAAAGCATTGCTTTGTTATAATAGCGTAAGTTAATCAGTATAGTTTACCTATCCATATACATATAATCTAAAGGAATAAAAGGATCTATTATTCCCTTATTATATAGGTATTCTTTTATTATAGATATTTTATTTTTTTCTGAAGTCAATAGCATGACAACAGATTTTGATTATTTGTTTTTTTACAATGACTAATCCCTACACCTACGAAAAACTGAATCTGGGATAAAAAGCAACGGTGTATTACAGCAAAAATCGCACAACGGTTTCAACAACCATTTGATAAAGTATCCATGGTGACAAGTAAATTAATAAGTGAAAATCCTGTGCACCATGCAAAATTATCCGTAGTAATATCCCAAAGACTTTGATAATTACGAAATAATTTAAGGCAGTTGCCGAAAGCACGATGGTGGGTAAACACCTTTGATTATGGAAGATTGGATTGCTAAAAGAGTGAGCCAAGCCAAGAAAAAGTAAACAGAACCCAATATTGACATATAACCGGATATGACGTCATAAGAATATAACAACCCAATAAAACGTATTCGTAAGAATTTACCTTTGACGGAAATGCGAGTTTCTTAAATAGAAGCTTGTTACTTGTATTGGACTACTTGGCCCTATCTCACTTCCTTTATTACGAGGGCTACTCCTTGTCTGGTGCATTGTTAAAAAACTGTATTAGCAATCCAGTCTTCCATAATCAAAGGTAAACACAGTATAACGTGCCTGAGGTTTTCAGTGTACGGCTACTCTGATTTGTCAACCTTTTTTTTAATAGATGGAGAAATGCATTACGCACCCCCGCTCCAGCAAGGGAGTGTGAGACTGATTTGTCAACCTAGCACAGGTGACCATAAATTAAGATATTTGATTTCAATAAAATATAAAAAAAAATCATGGAATTTTTTTTGACCTTGAGCTGTCACATTGATAAATTTTAAATGTCAAAATCAACAAAAATTCATAAACTAATAATTATATTTAAAATCAAACAAAGTTAAGCAAATAAATTAACTGTATTAAAAGAACGTTGTGCGATTTTCTTACCGAATACCATTCGTGCACAAATTGATTTCCAAAAATGTTTTCTCGCTTTACACTCATGCATTAGTTAACGTTAGAAAAACTGACCTCATCTGCGTCTCGAGCAGATTTCCACGTCAACTAATGCACTCGTGAGCTCAAAAAAAAATCGGAAATAATTTGTGCACTTATGATATTACATGTAACAATACCATGTACCAACAAAACATATACGTTAGTTTTTGATTAAAAATTGTTTTGTTCGCTTCAAAAAATTATTTAAAAATACCACTCGGTCTTATGAGATTGTCTTACAATTTTTGTTTTGATTGTATTCGAGCAAAATAAAAATTGTCGCGACATTTTCGGCGGACTTGTGATCTGTTTCTAATTAAGATTATTATGGCAGTTTTGTCATTATTCGTAACATTTCAATGTAGCCTCTCAGCCATGTACATATATAAAAGTAAACATTATTATGTAGTGAAGCGATCGCTCTTCCTCGGAGTTGCTTCATGTTGCCTACGTAATCGCTTTCGCAATTCGTTTGGAAATTTGTCGTAGCATTTCTTACAAACCGGTTTCAAATCGCATTCATAGAATTTCGTTTTTTGGTTCATTTTCTGATCGCAAACTGAACAAGCAAAATGATGGACACACCAAGCCTTATTTAGCGCCGTAAATACTGAAAAAAAAGCAAAAAAACATTAGGTACATGTTATTACTATTTATATTTAAGGGGGCGAAACCGCTACATATAGCCGCTCTGGTCGCTAGCAAATGTACATAGTTTTGCTTATCTAAATTCACTGCAAATTTCGCAACATCTGATAAAGAATAGATGGACCAAGATATGACTTATTTGCCACGTGCTTTAGCCGAGAACATAGGGAAGATCGAGAGGTGTGGAAATTTCTCAAAAACTGGTAAAGCAGTTTGCGGCATTGTTATAAAGCTACCGAAAATTAGAGAAAAAAAATACTTATATTTTGACGAAAAATTTGTTCGAATAGCTATTAAATAAGTAAAATATAAATAAAAAAACCTCGATCAAATATTAACCACTCGCTTACTAATTAGCGGAAAAAGATAAAAAAAAACTTTCTGTTCATTTGTTGCTACATCTGTTATATCTCTCAATCTACCATTAGATATTTTCTAGAATAATTAATAGTGTCTGAAACTGTTTTTCCGCGTTAAATTCCCTGTGCTGCTAAGCAACGTTTCACGCATAAATTTGCACAGTGATTTCGTGCCCTGACGAATTTTCGTATATAAATACCGTAAGTGCTTTCAGGCACTTTCAGGCAATCAAATTACTTTAAGGAAACCAGTTTGAGATTAAAAAACCAAAATGTATCCCTACCCAGTTAAACTTTCCTATCCAGTTCCCTTCCCTACCCAGTTGAACTTCCCTTCTCCTAAGTTGAACTTCCCTACCCAAGTCAATAATGAGTTTGACAGTTGCAACATTAGTTGAAATATATAAGGTTTGCTCTCGGGTTTGCTCGACTTGGGGCCCGTTTATCAATGCACGGTTAAATATTTCACCAAAGTTAGCTCTTTATCTATCTCTCTTTTAACATGAGATAAAATGAGACAAAATCGCGCTAACTTGTGGTTAAATATTTAACTTTGCATTGATGAACAGGCCCTTAATGTGCCCACAAACTACATGTGACATACAAGTATGACGTACATTTATAACCCACATCTTTAACATACAAGTATGATAAAGGATTGGACAAAGGATTTTATCCACACACCTACAAACTAGTTTTCCAAATAAGTTAGTGTGAAAGTGCACGATCAGCAGTGACGACGATTTTGCTCTAGTAGCAGTGGCGTACGCTGCTATGCGCGAAGAAAATGAGTGAAAGAATGGCTTCTAAAACGCTCAAAATAGTTGTACTTACCATCGCCAGAAATAACTTGATTGCACACATGACACAAATTTCCAAATAACAGATGATAATGGGTTTCGCAGTAGGCCAATCCTTTTTTCTCATAGTGTCGATGACCAAAGAACGGTTTCTCACATTGAGCACAAACAAAATGCTCAACATGCCAATGTTTACCCAAAGCAGTAACGATTCGTTCTTCAATAGGTCTTCTACAAGCTCCACAAATTGGTATACCCATTTTATCATGACAACGCAAGCAATATAATTCATTCATATCATTCTTGGCAAATCCAGACCGATTCCGCACCTCTCGAGCATTTCCATCTAACTCAATACCACAAGCCGTACAATTGAAATGATAGGGGTGGTAAACTTCACCACGGAATTTCAAAGGCTGATCGTCTATGATGGAACTGAAACAATTGTCCTATTAATAGCTATTATTAATATAAATGTTAAAAGAATAAAAAAAAGGTTTTTTTATGACTCATGAATGCTAATCGTATCACGAGAAAGGAATGAAACTTTCCCCAGACGTTGGTATAGAATTTTATTCACAATCATTTAGTTTTAAGCAGCGATTAACAAATATTCATAAATAATTTTAATTTAAATTTTGCACTTTGATCACTATCATTATTCTTCCATATCTAGTTTGATGTAATTAGCTCTGGAGAGCTCAGGTCGGAAAGTATTTTACTACTACATTACTAAATGATTGTGAGGAAAAATATTCATGGAGATAATTATGAAAACTTACTGGCACTTGTGACAAACATATTTGCCTAAACCACAAGCTTTAACTTTAGCGTTACACTCATGACACAGGGCGCGGCCACCATTCTTAATGAAGCCAGAATCGGCCAGAATAACTTGACACATTTCACATTGAAAACAATCAGAATGCCAACTTGAATTCATTGCCTTTATTACTCGGCCGATAATAAATGATCCGCATTTGTTGCAGCAAGGTGCGAATAACACTTGAAAATCGTGTTCGCAATATTTACGATTATCATATTCGTAGAACACATCATCTTTAAACTCTTGGAAACATTGTGCACACCTAAAAAAGAGAAGAGAACCTATTTAAGTTTTTAATTGATAAATACAATATTATATTAATAGCCAATCAAAATTTAGATATTTCTAAATTTGTACCAATCACATTCTTGTGGTATTTGAAACCGGGACCAACAGATTGCGAGTCGGTGTCTGCACCTCACGTCGACTGTGGTCGGCGGACAAACTAATTAATACTCTACTAAATTATGAACTACAAATAAATTTTACAGTCATATTTTCTTTGGTTGGTCATCTTTTTGAGAAGCATCAAGCTTATTATTCAAGGGTATGACGTTGTTTAAAGACTTTTAATTTTTGTTTTGGGATCAAAACTTTTGATTTCAAATAATATTACATAACAAAGTTATGTAGTTATCGTAAACATCCAAAAGTACATTGCAAATAGATTTGAATTAATGTTTAACCACAATTTTAACAACTAAGGGAGCAAAACCGCTACATATATAGCCGCTCTGGTCGCTAGCAAATCTACATAATTTTGCTTATTTAAATTCACTGCAAATTTTGCGACATCCGATAAAGAATAGATGGATAGAGAACTGATTTATTTGCCACGTGCTTTAGCCGAAAACATTAGGACAGATCGAAAGGTGTGAAAAATTTTCAAAAACTGGTAAAGCAGTTTGCGGCTTTGTTATAACCCTTAGAAAATTTACAAAGCTACCGAAAATTAGATTTCGAAAGCTAAAAAATACTTATATTTTGACGAAAGATTTGTTCGAATAGCCATTAATTAAGTAAAATATGAATAAAAAACCTCGATCAAATATTAACCACTCGCTTGTTAATTAGCGGAAAAGGATAAAACGAAAAACTTTCTGTTCATTTGTTGCTACATCTGTTATATCTCTCAATCTACCATTAGATATTTTCTAGGACAATTAATAGTGTCTGAAACTGTTTTTCCGCGTTAAATTCCCTAAGCTGCTAAGCAACGTTTCACGCATAAATTTGCATATTTATGCGTGAAATCTTGGTCATTCTATTCTTTATCAGACGTCGAGAAATTTGCAGTGATAAGCAAAACTATGTAAATTCGCTAGCGACCAGAGCGGCTATATTTGTAGCGGTTTCGCGCCCTTAAACTAATTAGAAACAAAAGTGGGTCACAGTTGAACCGTCTATCCTTGGTTAACCATAAGTCTATCCTACTTGTAGAAAGCATATTTACTTACACAAAACATTGTCTATGGAAAAGTTGTCCAGTAGAGTTGAGAATTTTTTCTTGGGGTTCAAAGCCTTCTCCACATCGCGCACATAGCATATTCTCGCGTGACATGCTTGCGATGCTGTAAATATACATATAAATTAGTAATAATTATCAAAAAGCAATAGTATAAAAGCAATATTGCTATTTATGTAGCAGTTATTCAGCATTAATAACTTTGTTGTTATTTTATGATATTAAATTCACAATAGTCAAAATCTATTTTCAAATGTAGGTACAGACAATATAAAATTTAAGAAAACAAAATTGACTCATTCTATAACTAGTCAATATAATAATAAAATTATTAGTAACAAAAAGTAAATAGATTTATTGTTACCTAGCAGTATATACAGTTTGTGGTGTTGCATTACTAGTAATAACATTGTCGTAATATTCGAATTTATAGTAACTATTGTTATTTAAATTTTCTGAAGATGCAGCTCGTCTTTGAAGCAATTTACTAGCACCTATTGGACCCAAAGTAGGAACAATAGGCGACAAGTTTTTATTTTCATTTCTTTTAAACATTTTTAGCGTTCAATTAATTACATGTATTCTTGCGTGCAACGTACTCGCATAGTGTGACATTTTTGTGAATTATCAGTTCACATCGATATGCAAATAATATAATCTTATCTAAGTATGTATATAAATTTGTTTAACCTTTCATATTCGCCAAGTGGCGCCGCCTTTTTCCGTGCGTAGGAACTATTGCCATATAACAATACATTATTTGAGTATACCGTACGGGACAACTAAAACTTATCTTTATTTTTTCTGATCAGCAATTGTCAATTGAATATGTTAACACAAGTTGAAAAACCTGTCACTTATATAGAAATAGTACATTATTAACCAAAAGGGTACTTGCATACAATTTTCTTTTTATTTATAATGGAAGAATATATTTATTCTAATACTATTTTAGAATAATAACATTCTTGAACTAATTTTAATTTGAGAATGTTCTCATTCTGCAACAAGTGCAAGAATATTCATTCTTATACAAGTAATAGAATGACCACATGTGGCGCCATCTCATGGAAGTTGACGCAACATTATGCTATTGTATTTTGATTAGTGAATTATTCATTTAACTTATTAATTGTTGATATTAGTAATATTATAATTCAATCAACTAAATCATTCATATTTAGAACATTCTTTATGACATTTTATAACTAATTTTGTTTATTAATACATATATTATAGCGGCGACATCTGTGAACTAATTGCCAAAAGCGACTAATTGCCTAAAAACGTAAAAACTGACGTATTTTCGAGCGTATTTTAATTGACGATAGTATTAGAAAAAGTATAGTCTGAAACTCGTCGGAATGAATATTCAGCCCTCGTGTGACAAATTTCCACTCGGGCTGAATATTCTCATTCCGCACTCGTTGCAGAATATACTATTTTTTAATTGATGTGTGAAAGTTTTTTTGAAAAGAATGCACTAGATTTTGTAACAATGATTTTAAAAATTTGCAATTTTTTATATTTGTGAAAACGCTCTTTAGCGCAACACGAGTAGTGACGTTACATCTAGTAGGAGGCACAAGTAGTGTTTTAGCCCACTTCTATTTTTAACTAACAAGATAAAAAAACAGGTAGGATAAAAACGCACCTTGCTCGAAGGCTAGTTGTAACGTCACCATTCATATGGCACTAAAAAGCGTTATTATACATTTAAAATATCGCAAATTTGTAAAATCATTATATACATTAGAAAGTATAAAGCATAATAAAATGTGAGAATGTGTAGAAATAAAAAAGCCGAAAGAAAACCGAAAAGCAGGAAATACAGATTAAAGGAGGTAATTTAGGTGGGTTATAAAAGGTGTCCCTGGAAGGTGTGTCAAAAAATAAATTGTATATAGTATAGTGCCAAATAAGATGACTGAGCTGCATTTATATCTAAGCAAAATTGTATTACTAAAAGATTTAAAAAAAATATAATAATATTATATGCTTCAAGGGTATCCCGACCAACACCGATTCAAATTATTTTTATGCCACGAACAGGCCATCACGTCCTAACATTTGTCTCACTTTTTTTCGTACCTGCTAATGCATTGAAACGAGATGCATGCTATCCCGCCTGCTACTATACAGTGCGGTCATAAAGTATGGAACAAAAATCATAATTCTATTATTAAACATTATTAAGACAAACGCTTGGACAGGTTAATTTGATGTTTGAAATACGTACGTTTGATGTGAAAAATAAAATTATGACGTCATTAGTTTTTGCGCAATCATGACATCCTCAATTTTTTTAAATGGAACGGATATTATTTTGGTGCTTGTTTATGATAGACCTTCTCATTAGTTACACGGTGATATAAAATTTTTGGTATCTTACATAAAAAATTTCTTGATCAAATAACATCAAAAAATTTTACCTAAAAAAATTGGAATTTTATTTCTGTGAAAAAACGAATAATAGAAATTAAAAAAATATGTTTACAAATTAAACTTAAAGCAAAGGTTCAAAATATCCCCTACCAATGTCGCACCGGTGGATTTTGGTTATGTTTATGAGGTTTTCATAGAAATAAATTTTGTGAGGTAAATGTGTTATTTGATCAATTGTTATGTAAGATACCACAAATTTTATATCACCGTGTAACTAATGAGAAGGTCTAACATAAACAAAAAATTAAATAATGCCTTCTTATTTTTAAAAAAAATGATGATGTCATCTTTGCGCAAAAACTAATGACGTCATAATTTTATTTTTCACATCAAATGAACGTATTTCAAACATCAAATTAACCTGTGCAAGCGTTTTTCTTAATGTTTAATAATAGAATTATGATTTTTGTTCCATACTTTATGACCACACTGTATATTATTTGACAAATTTTGCATAAACTACGTTAGTTTTATAATTTTTTTTAGAAACATATGAAGATAATTTATTGTAGAATTGCAATAGTCTATTAAATAAACAAATAAATGCATACCAGTGCTTTAAACAATCAATTATTTATCAGTCATTGCTTTTTCCTCAATAAAATGAATTAATAACAATTGGTTTTTATGTTTCCATAACAGAGCATCTTATTGACAAAATACTGACATTTACATTTTTCAAATTTTTTTAATAAAAGTCCTGAAAATTGGATTTACGCCACCCACTAACGTTCTCACTGAACTTAACACACCTAAAACTAATATTTTAGATAATTCCCCCTTTATAAGATGTGTCATAATTATAAGCAAATTCACGAGCTTGACATTTTTTGTAGTACCGTTCACCAAATAAAATGTACCTACTTGTTGTAAATTTTTATTATTATTATAAATAAATATTTATTGTTGATCTAATGTTTGCTTTAAAAATAATAAATATTTGCAAATATAAGTGTTTATTATTACTTATAGTGCTGCAAATTTAAAGAAGAAATAGATTATGTGTTTTTTGTTATCGACATTTGACAAGAACAAAATGCAGAATTCTTTCTTTGAATTTTTGAAAAAACAACAACCTCAGTTTGTTATAACGCGAAAAACAATAAGGTTAGATACATACCTACTTTGAAGTACAATTTGCGGTTTTAAAGTGAAGAGTGTATATTATTGTGAAATTTTTGAGCATTTTGTATTCGTATTTATGCATTCTGTATTTGTAGGTTTTTTTTTGTTTTAATGATTTTTGCAACAAAAGAAAGGCTATTTTATTTAGATTTAGATGCTGCAAAATTATTCGGAAATTTCTTGTCCTAAAGCGTGCTCAAAAACTGCATTACAAACTTCAGCAGAGAGAAGCTTTTTAAATTACTTAATTACCCTATTACTTACTACCCCAAAATGTAGACAATAATAATTTAATGAAATTATATGGATAATGATCCACATACTAAATGAAAATGAATTAAAAATGTTGTTGAGAATTATTTTTAAAGCCGACCCTGTATTTGAAACTACATGAACTACCGAGTGGCCAATACAGTCACAGTTAGTCACCTATAATATGCACATGGCCAATCGACGTTCTTATTGTTATTTCCTTGAGCGCACACATTATTTTATCCTTCTTGTATACATTGCGTTAAAAAGAAAAAGTCATGACAGGTTGAAAACTTTATGCTAAAACTTCATAATATACGTAGGAATAGCTATTTATGCAACCAGTTAGGAAATGCATTTTTTTGTGTAACGAGCGGATTTCTGCGGGACGAGCGCAGCGAGTTCTGCAAAATAACGCGAGTTACACAAAATAGCATTTCCTAACATGTTGCATACAAGATTTTTTCTAATTTTTACAAGAACCTTCTCAAAAAAGAGTTTTTTAAACTTATGATATTAATAATTTAGTGAATTTTATCAAAACAAGTAGGCTTTATTCGGAACTTTTCATCACCAGTTGTGAAATATTTTTCATTACATCACCAGTTGCGTAAAATGTGCCGTTTGCCAACTACAATCGATTTTGAAAAGTCACATTTTACATGCCAAAATTAGAAAAAAGAATTTATTGAATCGGTGACGGTCGGGCAGATCTGGTCTAGATTTGGAGAAAAGTACAATTTTGCAATATACTATACCCGTTTATTTTTCATTGAATTTAAACGCCATTTTTAGCAAACTGTTTAAAAAAAACTGATGTTGGTGACACTTTTGTTTTTTTAAACAATGAAAAAATATTTTTTATATGTAAAAATAAGTAAATTTTCAATTTTCAAAAAGTCACCAAGATTCAAATTTAAATTTTAGAAATATTCGCAAGTATATTTTACCTTCACTTTTTAAATGAGGGATTTTTGCAAATTACAAAATATGTTACAAACTGCCCATAAAGTGGCGCCGCGCACGAAATTTGGTGAAATGTATATACATAGTAGGCAGAATCAAAAGGCACAAATTCGATCATTTACCAATTCGGGTGTGCATTCAAAGACCTATTATTAAAAAAATATGCATTTTACTCAAAATGATTTTGCGGACACCCTCTATTGAATCATGATAGCTACTATTGAGAGCTTGTAGACGTATGCGGGTTAGATGCAGACGTAAAAGACTTGCTTTGTTTGCGCTTGTTCAAATCAGCTGATCTAGTAGGAACAATTTCAAATAAAATATTCAAACTTGGTATAAACATTCTTTTATTGAAAAAAGTTTCTTTATATAGAAATCCAATCAAATATTTTAATTTGTGGTCACGTGTGCTAAATTAAATCAGAGTAGCAGAACACTGAAAACTGTCGATGTAGCTATAACAGAAAGATAGCCTCTTAGAGCTATTTTTTTGCAACTTTCTAGAAGCACATTGTGAATGCGGCAGCTTGAGATTAGAACGCTTGTCCCTGGTTGTATGCTCGGAACTATGCAAAAGCAGATGTTAGTAGCGCCACCATCCTTTATTTCCCAATACATAGTGAAAACTATCCATCTAATTTGATTGGTCAAAAATTGATTGTAGATTCAAAATAGATACATTTCACTGAGGTCCAAGAAAATGAAACAAAATTTTCTATTCGAATACCCCTCAAAATTGATAAATTCTTACCCCCTTATTCATAAAAAAATTACAAACGGTTTATAAAGCTGTTGTAAATTAACGTCACAATCTACATGTCAAATTCAATTAAGAAGGGCGTTTCACAAAGTGGATGACACACATTACAATTTTATTTTGTAATATTCAGCTACAATTGGTAAAAAGTTATGAATCCAATATCATTTTTTAAAAAACAATGGGCAAGAGAAGAGCGTGATGTATTTTGTTTGTGAAATTGGATAGTGGTCACATTTTGAAACCAAACTTTGCATTAATTAAAACAAAAATTACAAAACAGTGCAATTATACTAATAGATTGGTAACAACAATAGATGGCGCTAACAAATATTTCAATTTTATTATTTTAAATTTATTTATTTGCAGGAGCAGGAGCACCTATTTACATCTCCCGATTAGCATAAAATTATCACTTAGCATTTCTAAAGAAGTATTTTTCACAATCTTAATATTGTTTTTGCTGTGGACCAACAGATAACGCTCTTCTAAAATTATACCTGTAATGTAGGTCATTTACTTTATGAAACGCCCGCCTTAAGTAATACATATATATAAATATATAATTTTGCTCGAAATGTGACTTTAACTTTATGTGACTTTAGCTTTATAAACCGTTTATAATCGTTTCAAAACGTTTAAAAAACCGTAATAAATTTTATAAATAAGGGGCTCGATAAGAGGGTTACAATTTAACATTGTTTTCGCAAGTTATCGAAAACTACATTAAATTCCCGATTAAATTATTTTGTAATTAATCAATGTCTTTGGAATATTACTACTGGAAATGTTGCATTACTACTAACGCCCGTATAAATGTTGGTGAATGATATGTATTTTGACATGTTATTAATTCGCTCTTTCTTTTTATCCCGTTGTCATTTTAAAAGATAAAGAGGGAGGGAACGAATTAAAAATATGTCTAAAGGCATAATTCTATTTCAATTTTCCGCGAGATTTTCCGTGTGAATTAAAATGATGTCAACACACATTTTTAATTTGACAAATTTTTATTTCAATTTTTTCGATTGGATTTAAATTAACAATAGCATAACAACAACTAAAAATTCGGAACTTTAAAATAAGTAGTTTGCAATCATTTTTAATTTTTTCGAACAAAAAAAAAAGCTAGACAGCTGAGAAAACAACTTGCCATAAGTAAATAGTAACAAGTAAATTTAATTTGAAAAGAACAAAACTATACAGACCACATTTAAAATATAATATTAAACCGTAAAAATTAATACATAATTTTGGTTAAAGACGATACAATTTACGATTTTAGTCAGATGCTTGAATTTCATGCTTACCCAGGCATAGGCGTCGGCGACATAATAACAGAAACGAAAAAATGGAAGAAAACAGTTAAATCACTAGTGAATAACTGAAACTAAATGTAGAAAGATAGATATACCACTATAATTTATCAATTATTATAATCAAACTAGGTACGTAGTCCCGAATTCATTTTGTGTTTAAAACAATCACTATAAAAATACATACCTCAAACAATAATTAACTTAATAATCGTGTACACACCCATTAGTGGCTTTTTCTACAAAAACCAGCACATGTATTTACAAAAATGTCAGCCAATCACAACATATATGACCATTTATAGAATGTCATGTCAGAAACATTATAGTTTATACAGATGTAAGACATGCCACGCACTCTAGTGTTACACAGACCAATTGCACTACAGCAACCTGCGACTGACTGATTCTATTCAGACAGACTGATTCTATTTTATCACGGCAGCTTGATGAGTCAAATGGCCACAAGAAAACCTCATTTTAGTATTAAAACAAAACAAAATATCCATATTAAAAAAAGTTTGAGTACAATTTATTAAGAGAATTTAACGAATAAACAAAAAATCTGTTTAAGTTATAAATCAACCTACTTTTATTTTGATGTTTTTTGCTTGTCTTGGTGAAAAGGAACAGACACAATATCCACTTGCATTAAGTTCTGTTCCATTTTATCCATAGAGTATTTCAAGAACCTGTCACTGACCCACCGATACCACCGATTTTGCCATTTTTAGCATGTCTTTGGCCTATAACACGCAGGTCTTTGAGAATTTATAAACTTTTTCTCTTCGTTATTATCTATATGGGCAGGTAGAAAAATGTACACAAATTATTTTTTAATCGGGCCAGTAGATTCCGAAATATAGTGGTTTAAAAAAACGAACAGACCGACAGACCGACCAACAGACGGAAATTAGTGAATATGATTTTTGTAATCTACGCAATCTTAAAAGTAGAAAGAAGTAAAATTTGGAAAAAAAAATCATAAATGCAATCCTCTACGAGAAAAGTTAAATGTAAAATTTGGAAAAAACAATTTTTTTTTCATGAATACAATATTTCTTCTACCAGAAAAGTAAAAACAATTATAGGTGATTAATAAACACCTCTGTAAATCAACCAATCAAAATTGTGCATTCGGTTTTTGTTGCCTAGCAACTATTTACCATTTTCAGCGAGTAAAAAGTTAGCTTAAATTTTCAAATCGAATAATACACGGTATTTTAAAAAAGTAGGCCTTGGGTTTGACTTATAGCAGGTGGTGCCAGTAGCACTATTGAGAATCAGGAAAATATCGTGAGACAATGTGATCAAAGTTCTGCCATAAACGTTACATGCATTAATTGCACTTTCCATGTACAAACCATGAACGTTTGCAATGATTCAAAAAAAATAATAATTCTATTTAATGTTTTTAATGTTTTTCTTTATTGGTTTGTAATTTTTTGTTTAATAATTGCAAATAATAACGTTGTTTCGTTTGAGTTGTTTATTACTCTTCCTAAAATACACTCGAGATTCAATTTTAATCAGGATAATTTTATTTTAAATTTACTCATAAAAACACTCCCGCTTCGCGGTCGTGCTTTTCTCTTGTTTTTTCTGCTCGAGATATTTCCATAGCAACAAACCATTCGTGTGAAAATAAAATTATCCGATAAAAATTGTATCTCTTGTGCATTTACCCCCGAAAAAACCACTCATTTTTATAGCAGCCAACCAATTATTTTATTAATATAACAAACAAATATAAAAACGTCGTATTTTAAATACATCTTTCTAAATACAATTCGGCAGTATGATTTAAATCGATCAAAAATGCAGTTTTACCTAAAAACTTAGTGCTAGATAGCAATATGTTAGATAGCACTTTAAAGAACTGACACAGAAACTTCACTCGTCTTACCGGATTCGTGATTATTCATGCAGTTCGTTTCTGTGGCATTGCCTAGCAACCAAGATTTTCTGCAAAACAATGCGATTTTGATGGATAAAATCATATTCACTTATTATATTACTGTTCAGGAGATTTGATCCATGCATCCAATATCTGATCCATAGGTCGAATTTGTGAAAGAAAAAAGCTTCAACGACAACTTCTATTGATATTTGAAAACGTCAGTTTCAAATAGTAAACAATTTATGCCAAACATCGATATTTTTAAATAAAATATTATAGAGGCCGCTTTTAGCAAATGTTGCGGTTTTATTTTGAGCATCGTGAGTTTGTGTGTCTACATAAAATTATCATACAATTTTACGCTTACGTGATAAAAATTTTCCTCCAGCGACATAACCGCGTGACCTTGGACTGTCCAAGCACAAGTTGGACAGGCCTATTGTGAAATTAATATTAAGGGTCCTTCAACGGCTGTGTTGAAATTGTCTGCAGCCAGCATTGCATGATAGAGAAAACAGCGCGAATGATTGGCGAAAGCTTAGGAGAGAGTGAGAAAAATATATAATAAACACGCGTATTTATAATTAGTGTATTTTGGTTATGCGTTGATGGTTTTTGATTAAAATCATGTCAAAATATTCTGAAAGAATTAATCTGTTTCCCAAAGCTTTTTTTTTAAATAGTGGATAATTAAAGACATATTTGACAATCAAAAATAAATTAACATAATTAACAATAATTCATTAAAATTATTCAAATTTAGTGAGCTTCGTGCCCTAGAAAAGTTTTTTCATGGGCTTTTCACATGATTTTCATCAGAAACCAACAACGCATAACCGAAATACACTAATTATAAATGCGCGTGTTTATTATCTATTTTTCTCACTCTCTCCTAAGTTCTCGCCAATCATTCGCCCTCTTTTCTCTATGATGCAATGCTGGTTGCAGACAACTTACTTTGGACAGCCGGTGGAGGACCCTTAAAACAAAAAAACAAAACAAAAATATATAAAATTTCCGTGGTGTAAATTTATTCCTGACAGCTTATCGGTAATCTCTGGTAACCACTCTCACTTTTGTTTAGATTAGACAAACAAAACGAAACGTTTAGTTTAGATAAACAAAACAAAAGTGTCATTCCGAGTTGTTTTAATGGAATGTTAATAATAAATAAGTAATAGTAACTAATATAAGTGAAGAAACAATGGATACCCAGACCAGTTGTGTAGTTTCGTCAGATCATTCAACATCATGGTTAGGTACCGATATTCCAGATTTGTACAAAAATAAGAATCCATGGGGCTTCAATACATGCCCCTTGGTTCCTTCGAAGCACCATCATGTTCTTTACCAGCTACCACTAAGTACCGATAATGTGCCCAAGCCGCATATTACATCACAATCACATCTTTGGGACGATGACCATGTTCGGATGCCGTGTTCGTCCAGCAATTTATTTCCTATCACCGAAGTAACAAAACAAATTGGCGTTTTCTTTTAACCTAAAACTAATGTAAGTCTGTAGAATTGCTATGGACGTAAACTTAACTTAAATAATATATTCAATATACAGGGTGTCCGCGAAATACGTGTACAACGTAAGACCAAAAGTTCTCTGGCTCAAAATAGATCAATTTAAGGGGGCGAAACCGCTACATATATAGCCGCTCTGGTCGCTAGCGAATCTACATAGTTTTGCTTATCTAAATTCACTGCAAATTTTGCGACATCTGATAAAGAATGGATGGACTAAGATTTCACGCATAAATTTGCAAATTTATGCGTGAAAAGTTGCTTAGCAGCTCAGGGAATTTGACGCGGAAAAACAGTTTCAGACTCTATTAATTATCCTAGAAAATATTTAATGATAGATTTAGAGAGAGAACAGACGTAGCAATACATGGACAGAAAGTTTTTTTTATCTTTTTCTGCTAATTAGCAAGCGAGTGGTTAATATTTGATCGAGGTTTTTTATTCATATTTTACTTTTAATTCAATTAATGGCTATTCGAACAAATCTTTTGTCAAAATACAAGTATTTTTTTTCTCTAATTTTTGGTAGCTTTGGAAATTTTCTAGGGGTTATAACAAAGCCGCAAACTGCTTTACCAGTTTTGGAGAATTTTCCACACCTCTCGATCTTTCTTAATGTTCTCGGCTAAAGCACGTGGCAAATACGTCAGATCTTGGTCCGTCTATTCTTTATCAGATGTCGCGAAATTTTCACTGAATTTAAATTAGTAAAACTATGTAGATTTTCTAGCGACCAGAGCGGCTATATATGTAGCGGTTTCGCCCCCTTAACTTAACTTATCTGTATCCAAAAATGCTTAGTTTTGTCGCTAGAGGGTTTTGAAGTTGGAAATAAATATTGCTTTTTTTCAAATATCTGGAACGCTTTGACCGATTTCGATCATTTTTGATTATGAGTCTCTACTTTCAATGTGCGATTTTTGGTGTTAGATAGAATGGTTAGAACGACATATAAAGGTTCTAAAAGTCACGTGATGTGTGAAGTCCATATATTTTTTTTGTCCATGATCACCAAATTTTGTTTTTGATGAACTTACTTAAAAATGTTTTTGTCTATCACAGATCGTGATAGACTTGTTTATTTACAAATGAAGGATAAGTCATAAAAATTCATCAATATGACCGCCATTCATTTTCACAAATTAATTCTACTTAAAAAGTCCCACTGATCTCTTTGCATTGTTTTTACGTTATACATTACTTAAATAATTGATTGCCTCTGAAATCAACCCGTCGTTGCAATTCTTCAACGCTATCAACTGGAGATTCATAAACTTTCGATTTTATAGCACGTCAGGAAGAATTGGTATAAGATCTTGTATTTTTGAATGTGGTATGCGCTTAATAATTGTTCTTTTAGAACTTAACAAAATAACAATACTTTTTGGAGCTTCCAAACATTTTTTTTTTGTCTGATCAACCCATGTAGACATTTTGAAATTATTTTTTTCCAAAGGTATCAAGAGACAAAACATTTAAAATACTAAGTAAGTTAATCACGATTAAAATTTGGTGATCATTACATTGGCAGAAAAAAAATATGGATCAATGTTCACACATCAAGTGACTTTTAGAACCTTTGGGTGTCATTAAAACCATTCTATCTAACATCAAAAAACGTCCATTGAAAGTAGAGACTCATAACCAAAAAATTATCACAATCGGTCAAGGCGTTATCCAGATATTTGAAAAAATACAATATTTATTTCTAATTTTGAATCCCTCTAGCGGCCAAACTAAGCATCTTTGGATATTTGTAAGTTAAGTTAAATCGATCTATTTTGAGCGAGAGAACTTCTGGTCTTCGTTGTACACGTATTTCCCGGTTATTCTGTATTTTGTATTTGGATATTTTTATATCATATTGTAAAATATCTAACAGAGTCAAATAACCGAGCAAAAAGCATACGGCATCTTACTCGTGTGTGTATTATGCTCGGTATTATGCTTTGATTATGGAAGACTGGATTGCTAATACAATTTTCTAACAATGCATCAGACAAGGAGTAGCCCTCGTAATAAAGGAAGTGAGATAGAGCAAAGTAGTCCAATACAAGATGTATTGGACTACTGTTACTACTAACGTGTAACAAGCTTCTATTTAAGAAACTCCTCCCATTTTCGTGTCTAAGGTAAATTCTTACGAATAAGTTTTATTGGGTTGTTATATTCTTATGACGTCATATCCGGTTATATGTCAATATTGGGTTATGTTTACTTTTTCTTCTTGGCTTGGCTTGTTAAGAGTTCGCATTTCGCTCAATCATTCATCGATCATCGTTGTTTGATTTAGTTTATGTGATAGTTTATGTAAATTTAAATTACGCGCTAGGAAATAGATGGTATAAAGGCGGAGTCAGTATCATGAGGCGGAGTTAAATGAATTCATCTCACTCTGCTTGAGTCGATTTAAAATCTCACTCTTTTAGCAATCCAGTCTTCTATAATCAAAGGTATTATGGTACCTACTCGCCTGTGCATTACAAATAATAGGTACATTTAATTTTAATTTTTTTGTACTATTCAATTTTAGTATCATAAACATTTCATTGGCATTTGTCTTGATTTTTTACTATACGTTAGTTTCAACAAGCTATCGGATTAGCAGCAAATTATTAAATTGGTTCAGCCAAACTAAATGAGTTCAGTATTTGTGGCCATGCACTAAGAATTGCAAAAAAAGTAGTACACTTGTATATTTAATTGCCTAACTTATTTTTAAAGATTGAGTGGTGTAAACTCGCCTGTGTAAACTGTCAGAAAAACTGACAGATTTTATAATATAATTTTTAGGTTATGGTAAAAATGTAATCTTTAGATTTGAAAATTAAAATGATTGTAGTGAGTTTAAATAAACCACAAGTTCTAAAGAGATAAAAAGCTCACAAAATTCAAAGCTCACAAATTTAAAGCAGAATACCATTCTGCTTTAAAATCCAATACCATTGGATTTATTGAAACATAAATATTTATTTTTTCAACTTTTTGCTGCGTTTTCGTATAATAGACAGATCCAAAAAAATTCAAACTCAAACTTTTAATAAACAAAAAAAAACATGTGAAGGCTCCCTTAGTCGAGACTTTGCCACCAGTAATGCATCAAAATATTTAATGTGAAATAAATTAATGATAGCGTTTGTCGATCTTTTGTTTCAAAACATGTTGAAAAAAGTAAAGATATAAAGAAAATCTCCATTATAGTTTATCGCGTGCAGGAGCGATGAATTTTAATTTCGCTAGAAATTCATTAGTTTCGCTTCTATTTCACTTTTATTATTTATCCGATTTTGATGTGTGATATATGAATGGGTTCAGAAAACATGTGCCTTTAAGAATAGAGAAAGAAAAAATATTTTAACATAATATATATTTAATCAGATGGTTGAAATTTTAATAACATAGTAAACTTTATCGATTAAACTTCAACTATTTCTTATTAAATATATATTGTTTTAAAGGACTTTTTCTTTCTCTATTTTTAAAGGCACATGTTTCCTAAGCCCATTGATGTATCACACAGCA
This sequence comes from Cryptophagus acutangulus, assembly GCA_963556235.1. NCBI lineage: Eukaryota > Metazoa > Arthropoda > Insecta > Coleoptera > Cryptophagidae > Cryptophagus > Cryptophagus acutangulus. The sequence continues at coordinate 9,170,284 of OY744558.1, forward strand.
AAATTAGATAAAAAATAAAAGTGAAATTGAAGCAAAACGGATGAATTTCTAGCGAAATGAAAATTCCTTGCTCCAGCACGCGATTAACTATAATGGAGATTTTCAATAGGTTGCACTCGAGGTTGCACTAGTGCGCACTAAGTATATCTTTATTTTTTTCAACATGTTTTGATAACCAAAGATCGACAAACGCTAATACAATTGTTGCTGCTACAATTCTATTAATAAGTCGTGTAATAAGTGGTTCTCTATTTAAATTTCGATTTAAATGAACAACGAATTTATACAAAAAAAAAACGAAATGAAATGTATTAATTGACCCCGGGATTGACATTTGAAATAAGCCATTTTAAAACTTATAATAGTCGTTTTTCACATACGCATAAACGCCATACATGTTCATATAGTAATTTTCTGTTTGAAATTTTATCAACATATTAATAAATTAATATTTATTAATTTTATTATAATATTAAATTTATTAATTTTATCACAGTTTGTCCTAACTTAATTCTAAACTGTGTTGTGGAAATTTACATCTGGAAAACGACTAATGTGTAGTTTAATATGGTCGTAACAAATACCTTGTATAATATTAATTATTAAGGCTCGGTATCTTCGCATCTAAATAAAGTGGCAGATAACTAACTGACACTTAGGCTGAGCTAAATTGGCATATTAGTTAGTTATATCTATATGCCACTTTATTGAGATGTGAAAATACTGAGCGTTAATAAATTAAGTTACTATTTATTTAAATTCAACTTAGTACTAGGTATAAAAGGATACGCTTAAATTATAGCTTAAAGATGATAATTATAATTTACCATATTGTAGAATGGAATAGACATCATTAAACCGCGATGGCAATTAATAACGAAGGCATTATCAAATCGCATAATTTCAAGCAAGGATCTTGAAAATGCGATTAGCAAATATTCAAAGTCGTTGCCAAAATTAGAAGCACTGCATTATTTTTTTAATCACGTGAGTAAATAATTCAAGTGTAATTTACACAATTAATAAATCCACGCATGTTCTAGGTTTTGGGAGAAGAGCAATCGCAACTATTTTTTGTAAACATTTTACCCAAGATAATTAAGCTGGCTTTATCTTTGCCTCAGATCTTACCCAGTAACTTACCGCTATTGAAAAAAAAACAATCTAAATCTGTTAGTATATCACAATTGCAATGTGCGTCACTTCTTGCCAACGCCTTTCTGTGTACATTTCCTTGTAAAAAGAATTCAACATCCAGTTTTTCTGGACTTAATTTTACAAGATTGTTTACGGTCACTTATGTTACCGTTTACCAAAAGCTCAAATGTTTGATTCATTACTTCGAAAGGATAACTAATGAACGTAAGTGTTTTTTTTTTATATTTAAATTTTCTTTGAACTAAAACTAGCGAATTTATAACAATATCAATTTATTTACAAGAATAATTTTAACTATTTACACTTCACGATAACTTAGTTATTATTTATTTATTTCATTGCCTTTTGGCTTCTGAAAGATTTCCCAGTACATATATATTTACATAACACATATATCATAAAAAACAAAATATAAAATAATCACTGATAACAAAATATAAAAAAAATAAAAATGCTTTCCCTTTATTGCCCAAACTATCAACGTTCTTGATTTACACAGAGCACCTCCTCTGCTGCTGTTTTCTTGCCCCGATAACCCTTCTCAACCATTCCGCTCCATTTCTTTTTACTTCTCTCGTAGAGGAAGTATTGTATTCATGATTTTTTTTTCAAATTTTACTTTTTCTACTTTATAGAATGAGTATATTACAAAAATCATATTCATTAATTTCCGTCTGTCGGTCTGTTCGTTTCTTTAAACCGCTATATTTCGGAATTTACTGACCCGATTAAAGCAAAATTTGCGTCCTTTTTTCCTACCTTTTTTCTTTCCTCCTAAATTTGGCATACATATTAGGAATACATCGAACAAAATGCTGGTAAAAGTTTCATCCCCTAAAAATAAGCCTTTGTGACCTGTTGGCTCTTTAAATTAGTTGTTCAAAAATTGACGGTGTTTTGATTCGTGTGGATTCGTATATGTCAGCATAACCCACCATTTTCCATCAGTAATTTTATATTTATTTACGTAATGAATGATTAAAAATAATTTACGGCCCTAACTACACACCCCCACCCCCTAAATATACAGTTTGAGTCATTCGGATCGGATTTTTTTCATATTAGATTTCTACTATAAATTCAAAACAGATTTACGAATAATCTAATTAAAAATATTATGCGACACTTATTTTACAACATCAACCCTTAATAATATACCCTTTACAATATACCCATTTAACTTATCATTATTTAGTTATTTAAATGGAAATTAGGTTAGAACCCACATATCACATTTGTAATCCTTAATGCAGCCCTTACAGTTTGATTTGTCAGATTTCTTTCAAATTAGTTTTCTAATAATAAATTGATATATAATTTCAACTAATTTATTCAAAAATAGGCTACAATCTTCAATTCATGTTTTTAACCCTTAACACACCCTTTACACTAATAGTGCTAGGATTTACTTTAAACATTGTTTGATATTGTTAATTTTAAATCTTGCTTCAAATAGTTTTTATTAAAATAGAGTACCTGCAACACATTTTTCGCTTTTTCATCTCTTCATACACACGTTTCAACTTTATCGCTTAGATTTGTTTCAAATTTGTTTCCTAGTTAAACTTTAAAAAGCATTTTTAAATAACCCGATAAATTTTTTTCCACAAAAGATTCCTCAAAATTCTAAAAGTTTGAATAAGAAATTTTAACATAGCAATGAGAGTAGTACTGTGGAATCTTATTTTCAGCAAATTTTTGTTATTTTATTTCAGAACCTAAAGGTACCATTACTTTTGAAAGAAAATGTATATTAAAAGGTAACATGGCACGATGGGACACTTTGGGGAATAAGTTGGCTAACACAAAAATACATATTACAAGTTCAGGAACAATTGAAGATAATGGATTGGGAATGTTGCAAGTAGATTTTGCTAACAAGTAGGTAATAAATTCAATGCTGTCGTAATCATTGCCTAAGTGAAATCTTATTAGGAACATTGGAGGTGGTGTATTAGGAAATGGCTGTGTCCAAGAAGAAATTCGTTTTGTAATATGTCCTGAACTAATAATTAGCAGATTATTCATTGAAAGGTTGGGCGATAATGAGGCCATAATTGTCACAGGAACTGAGCGTTACAGTAAATATTCGGGCTATGGAGCCACATTTAAATGGGCCGGTAATTTTAATGACAACACACCGTTGGATGAATACAAAAGAAGGAGAACAACTATTACAATTATAGACGCCACGTATTTTCATAAACCAGCAGATCAATATTACCCGTCAGCTATTCTGCGAGAACTAAACAAAGTATGTTTTAGCTTATTTATTTAATTATTGGTTGCATAAAAAAACAAGTAAAACGCTGTTTTCGGGAATTAGTAAAGTTTGCTAGCCCGCCATAGTTTTCTAGAAAAGATTCCCGTTTACAATTTGTTGCGCAAGTTTAATGGCTCATTTTAAATCGGTCACGTGAACGCTTCAAAAATAGATTTTGAATGGGGTTAATTTGTATTAAGGGATGAAGGGTTAAAGTTAGACTTAACATACTGATTTGTAACGCATATATCTCTCGTGCTCGGATAAAGAATTTTATCCACTTATCATGAATATAATGAAGAACAATGTATAGAAAGAGCATCTTTTAAGATACAGCTCTGTTGTCCTTTATGTTTTCTTATTCTCAACCAAAAGTGTCAGTAAAATATTAAAGACAATCCAATTCATGTTCTACAATGTTACTCTGAGAAACTAAAAAGAAGGCTATTATTTCGACAAGGCTATTACATCGCCACTCGCGCTGAAGCGCTCGTGGCGATTGTCGTTGCAACAGCTACTCGTTATCAATCTGACAGATAAAAATTGTCGGCAAGATGGCAGCCACTTGTTGTATTATATATGATTATTTTTTGACGTTTCTATTCACCAATTATTTTGCAGTATTTTTGATCATGTGATTAATTCTATCCAATCATATCATTATTATAGTGGGAATAATATGTCTACTATCGGAGTAATAAGTTTTGACCCTCTTTTTTACACACTTATATTTCCAAAACTAGGAAATTTTAGAAAAATTTTATGAAATTTTGATATGATTTGTGTAAACTATTTATAAATGTCATATAAAAAAAATCAAAGATGTTACTCTAAAAATAAATATTTTTATTATTTTTGTTTTAGGCTTTTGTTGGCTTTAGTTCTCGAGAGAAGACGAAGTTAGCACCGGTGGCTACAGGAAATTGGGGTTGTGGTGCCTTTCGAGGTGATGCCAAATTAAAATCATTGATTCAGCTAATGGCTTGTAGTGCTGCTAACAGAGATTTAGTGTATTTTTCATTTGGTGACGACAAATTCAAAGAACAATTCTACAACATGTACTTATTTTTAGCTAATCACAGAATTACTTTAGGTAATTATTATAAAATTTTCAATAAAATTATTATTTACATACGTGTATGATTATCTTTTTTTAGTGGAATTATGGCGATATTTGTGTAGATTTGGTAGTTTAAAATTAGAATCGGACCAACTATATTCATTTATTCAACAAGTTCACTTTGATAGTAAGAGTCAGCAAATTACAAAAAAATGTCTAGCAAGAATGGAAGTTGGCAAACATGAACTAGAACCATCAACATCGGAATATTTACAAGAAAAAACTGATCAGAAAACTATAGAGTATCATTCATTGTCTAATGGGGATATAACAATAGAAGATAAAATTAATATTAATAATGAGAAACTGACATTTCTCTTTAAGAGTGAAGTTTTAGAAAACAAAGAGTCATCCCCTGAAGATGCTGGTAATAAACTGCCTAACAACCACAATGATATCGTAGAATTAATTGCAATGATTGATGGTACCACTTCGACAACTGTACAGGAAAAGTCCGACAATACACCTACAATATCTACTATGCCACCTCCTACTCCAGAAGTTTTTAACCATATAGAATCCATGGATATTGATGAAATAGCTGACGCACATCAAGAAGCAGAAAACTTGAATTGTTCGTCTAAGGGTAAAACAAAGATGACAAAAATAACAGATTATTTTATTAAAAATTAAATCACTTGTGGTTTTCAATATTAGTTAATAACTACTATTTAATTTTGATGCAACCTATACATTTTTCATTATATTTAGGTACTTTGAGTGGTTTACTACCAGAGTATTTCAAGTAGCTAAATTTTTCAAAACTGTTAGATTTTAAAAATTATTGAATTTTTTGTTTTACATAATAATTAATTGCTCATAAGTGATGTCATGCTGAATAGAAGTTATATCTTTTCTTAATTCAATATTTATATATTTTTTGTGTGTATATTTTTCTACAATAAGTTAAGTTGTATTTCTACTTTAATATACGCCACATTGTTCTGTTCGAAAATTGTTACATTGAATGTTTGCTAGGCAGACATAGATTTCTTAATTTTAGTAAAAGTAATTTACATTTATTAGAAATAAATTCCAAATAAATTTTACAAAAATAAAACATTCCCACACATCATTCAAATTCCTTTGCATATTTTTGGCAATATGTCTGTCTGTTTAGGTTCGAACCTCTAACGGTTCGCGAATCGTCAATAATTGTCGACCAAAGAAATAATCACAAACTGAGTATTCAAACAATCTCGAACTATTGTTTGGCTTACACTAGTTTTGACGGTTCGCGAACCATCACACTTTACAAGAGAGAGATATTTATCTTGATACGTTTCCTAAATATCATATGTGCTCTGTGGCCATGTGTTTATGCATGTTCATTTGTTCGTCGTTATTCTTTTATCTTATTCGGTTATGAGCCGTTACTTTTTATCTGTAATCTTGCATAAATAAAATTACACTTCTCTGTAATTAATTTTTACCAACATAAATTAAAATTGACGGGGTAAAAGATATATTAATTATTTATTTTTATTTATTTATTTATTCAATGGTACAACACTCAACAGAGCTCAAACTCCAATTGTAGGGGGAGGTAAAAATGACATTAAACAAAAGAAAATGAAGACTACAAGTCTTAGAAAGTTTCAGAAGAAAAACAAAGAAATATACAATTTAAAAATATGATTTTGCGGATAATAAGTATGTGTATAAATAAGTAATAGTAAATCTACATAGTAAATATAAAAAATAATAATAATAAAACAACAACATAAGCATAGAACAATCTAACAATGTATAAATAAAATAGAACTAAAACAAAACGACTAGTGCAATAATAAATTAGGATTAAAATCTGAAAATAGATTTTTTCAATTCAGCCTTAGTACAATAAAAAATATCACAGATTTCTTTTACATGCTCAAAAGCTAAGTACATTTCAAATAGCGGTGATGCTTTTAATAAATTTGTTTTTGGTATAGCATAATAGAAAGTGTTGTTGGTCCTGCTGGCTAGCATTGGAGCTGCAAAGGTGATTCTTCCGACAAGTTCTGGGCAGCCCACCAGATTATTTACAATGTTATATAGCAGCAATGCAAGACAAAACACTTTTTGATTTACCAGACTATCAAATTCGAAACGTTCTAAAAGTTGTTCATTATTGATACAACTATCTGGATAAGTACCAGAAGAGCGAAATGATAAACATTTTAAGAAACGTCGCTGAACTGCTTCCAGAGAGATAATGTGCACCTTATTTATTGGAGACCAAATGCAAGCACCGTATTCAAGAACTGACCTATCTAATGAACGATACAGTGTCACAAGAGTTTCAGAGTTTGAAAAGTCTGTGCTATTACGTATAATAAAACCCATATGTTTGAAGGCAAATTTAACAGTTATATTCATGTGTGGTACAAACGTTAGCTTAGAGTCAAAGTTAATCCCTAAGTCCTTAGCAGCACTAGATTTTACCATTCGTTTACCAAAAAGCTCATAATTAAATATTATAGGGTTGTGGGTTCTTGAGAATGAGAAAACAGTACATTTAGCAAAGTTCAAATCCAATTTGTTAAGTGCACACCATGATTGAATTTTCTCAAGATCAACTTGCAGCAAAAAACAATCATGTGTGGATTCAATCGATCTTCGATCTAAAAAAAATTAGGTCGAATTTTTATAATACTTTAGGTCTATGGGGATGTGCAAGCGAGATGATAAATGCGCTAAACACGAATCCGCCACATCCGCATTGAACCTGTTATGGATTGGTACGCAATATATATTTTATCATTTTAGAATGTGCAGATCACGAAATTTATATTCACTAATTTCCCTCAGTGATGTCTGCCTCATGGTTTTGATTTTACAACTTTACTGCACGGGTCGGAACCAAAGTTTAATATTTTACTTCTCTCGTAGAGGAAGTATATTGTATTCATAAAATTTTTTTTTTTTCTAAAGTTCACTTTTTTTTAGTCTGTTCGTTTCTTTAAACCCTTATATTTCGGAATCTACTGACCTGATTAAAACAAAATTTGCGTCCTTTTTTTCTATTTGCCTAATCAAAAGAAAAAAGTTACAAAATTCTCAAAGACCTGCGCATTATAGACCAAAAACAGCAAAATCGGTGCATCCACTTAATCTTCTGAAGTTGCAGACCGAGTTTGACCAAATATTGAACATATGTTTTGTGTATACCCCAAGTGGTGAATGGCTTTCAAAAAATCTGTGGGTTGAATTTTTGAATAAAAAAAGGTTGAATTTTTATTAAGGGTTGAAAGGTCAAAAAATTGTAAAAATGCATAATTTGTAACGTGAATGCCTGCCAGGAGGAACATATTATTTTAACCAAATTTGGCATACATATTAGGAATACATTGAAGAAAATGCTGGTAAAAGTTTCATTCCCTAAAAATGAACCCTAGTGGCCTGTTGGGTCTTTAAATTAATTGTTCAAAAATTGAACGGCCGTTTTGAGTCTTATATGTCAGCATAATCCACCATTTCTAACTGTCATTTTATATATATTTACATAATGAGTGATTAAAAATAAGTTACGACCCTAACTACACACCCCCACCTCCCAAATATACAGTTTGAGTCATATGGATCGGATTATCTTCATATTATATTTCTACTATACATATAAAACAGTTTACAAATAATCTAATTAAAAATAATATGCGACCCATATTTTACAATTTCAACCCTTAATATACCCTTTACAGTAAAAATGCTCGGATTTCTTTAAAATTTGGATTCCAGTAGTAATTTTAAGTTATTTAACTTATCATTATTTTTTAATTAAATTGAAATTAGGCTAGAACATACACAATTGTAACCCTTAGGAATCAAATTTTTATAAATAAAGAATAAAGAATACCCTAAAGAATCAGAATTTATGCCATAGAATATTTTGCACGCCAAATAAGTGGAGGAAGAGAAATTTTCTTACTACATATGGAGCAGACGGTTATTAGAGTTGCACCATAGGATTCTGCAGGCCAAAATTAAGCTAAAAAAGGAGCGACATTATAATGCTTGTTTGGAAATTATAAAAGATATAGTTTTATTGTCGCTTAAAGAAGGCGAGTAAAGAGTAGCATTGGTGAAGTACCAAGTCGACGAATCCGAGAAAACTGGAAGACTTTATTTATTAATAAACAAGCAATTTTGGATTTGGTAGTACCAGTGGAACGCATACTTGTAGAAGACCATCTTTCACAAGTATGCGTTCCACTGGTTCCAGAAGAGGTTATTGTGCAAGAAATTGAGCGCCAAGAAAAATTACATCAGCAGGATTTTGATAAATACATGACTTTTCGGGTTCCCGGACAATTGCCAACAAGACGATCGCTCACACGAATACTGCTCACCGAAAACTGCCCACAGTCATAACTGCGCACACGGATAACTGCTCACAGGGTATTTTGCTCACAGGCAATACTCCCGACAGCGACTATTGCTCACCGATACAATTGCTCACGGGACTTTTGCTCACATTGCCGATTGGGCACACGTCAATTGCTCACAATTTATTTTTTTTATATTTATTAAAAAACAATGAATAATAATTATGAAATATTTTATACACATATAATTTCATGCCGTGTGCGCAATCGGCAATGTGAGCAAAAGTCCCGTGAGCAATTGTATCGGTGAGCAATAGTCGCTGTCGGGAGTATTGCCTGTGAGCAAAATACCCTGTGAGCAGTTATCCGTGTGCGCAGTTATGACTGTGGGCAGTTTTCTGTGAGCAGTATTCGTGTGAGCGATCGTCTTGTTGGCAATTGTCCGGTCACGGACTTTTCGGTACCCTTTTGAGCTGAAATATTCAGCAAACTTGGAAAAAATTGAACGAGGATTGCAATTAATGGGAAATGTGGTTCATAAATTGCTTTTAGCTAAGTATCCTTTAATAGCCTGACTTTAGCCATATTAAGACAGCTGTTTGCATTAATGGTACTTTTGAAACGCATAATTTCAGAGGAATTGCAGTACCTTTTAGAGAGGAGTGCAGGAAAGCAGGAGTGCAAAGCAGGAAATTAAAATAAAGAAAAAACGCAAATCAAAAGGACAGAAAAAGCGAGTAAAAAGCCAATTGAATACAATAAATCAAGCATAATAGTAAAAACGCAAAAAAAATAAGTACAAACTCCTAGAATCTACCCTGACGATAAAATCGTTTTATCGAAAGATGCAAAACTTGGCCAAATAGTAACGGAACGACTGATCCTAGGCGAACCTTTAACTGACTATCACCTAATAGCAATTTTTCTTCGCTATTTACAATCCATTCCGGACTAGAATGGTTGGACCTTTCTTAGTTGTTTTTTTTTTGTTTTTTGTGTTATGATGCGCAGTTTTTTGTTTTTTGTTTTATATTTGCACATTAAGCACATTACAATAAAATTTTAAAAATATAAAATAATTAAATATGTCAAATTATTTATTCGACGTTCCTCCACTTTCTTCATTGTTTTCTTTATTTACCTTTCTTGGATGGAGTTTTTTAATTTTTCTAGAAATAAATATATAATAGCCAAATAGAAAATAAAAAAATGAAAATGATATATTTTTACGCTTTCTTTCGTTTCCATCTTCTTGTTCTTAGATTCGTTTAATGTTCCTGTTTTATCAACATCCTAAATAAATACCAAAATAATTAATCCAAAAGTAATCTTAATATCAATTTTCAAAATATTTTTTTGATTTTAGAAAAGCCTTATTGTGATATTAGTGTTGATTATTACTTTATCATTATTATTACATTTATTATTAAGCAATACTTGCGTGATCAATGGCATTTCTAGCTAGTTCAAAAGTGTAATTTTTCAAGAGTGGATGAAGATTTAAATATTCAATAGTAGCCTATTAAGTACCGCATTTGAGTATGAATAGTTTGCCATCTAGTGGCCAAAATTGCAACTAACATACAATCATTAAAAAAAAATCATATGAAGGATGGTATGTACGTAGAATAGACAAGTGCAAACTACACTAATTGTGTAGTTCAAGTCGAAAATCATCCCTTCCTTCACTACTTTTCCAAAAATAACTTTAGGTCAGTGATTCTCACTAACAAACATGGAGTGGCGAAGAAAATGAACAAATTGTTTGAAAGCCTTGGAAAGGCGCTCTTATTTGGAGCACCTTCTAATAAGCATATGCGCGTGTGCTCCAAACACGCGATTGTGCTTTACAAGTTACCATTTTTCTTTTATAATGAAACAAGAATTTGTGCAGTCAACAACAGAAAAGTCCAGATCTTTTTTACTCTCCAAAAACATAACACCACCACGAGATTTGCCTGAACCGACAAAATCGCGATCTCTCCTGATTTTGTGGTAGTTAACAACATCAAACTCAGAGCTCTCAAAATTGGAATTATGTCAGGTTTCAGTGGTATAATAATTTGGTAAGTGCACATATTAATCGCTTGAGAAATCGATTAACAATTTGAATTGACCGCTGTTTTGCTTCTAATTGCGCCATTTCACAGAATTTATCGAGTTTTTAGGCAATTATTATTATATAGGTTTAATTAATATATAAAAATGTTACCTTAACCTTATCACACTTTTCCATCAGGGTCCTTACTAACCTTAGCTGGTTTGTCCGCTTTCTTTTCAATGCTACGAAAATGTTTGGCTTTATTTATATACACCGCTTTCTTAGTTTCACTCATCGACCGCCAGGCGGCGCCGGCAGATTTTGCAATTTCAGTGATTTTGCAATTCTTGCAATTCTTTTTGTACTCTTGCAAGAAGAGGAAGAATGCATTCAAAGGTTTTTTCTTCCTGCCTTTCATTTTGATTTCACGAACCTGTTTAATCTTGTTCATCAATTGCTTGGATTTCTCTATATAGGGCGCCTTCTCAATCTCACTCATCGACCGCCAGACGTCGCCGGCCAACCTTGCAATTTCAGTGTTTTTCGTCAAATCGCACGTCTTTCTGAACTCTCTCAAGAAGAGAAAGAAAGAATTCAAAAATGCTCTCTTTGTACCTTTAGGTGCAGCCCGCTTCTTTCGGGAGATGCGACGTTTTGGCTTGCGATTCGGTTTTCCAGCTTTCTTCGGTTTCTTTTTATAGGCTTGCTTGGAAACGCGGCATGCAAGCCTGCGTGTGACTTTTTTCACCCCAGGCATTGGCTTTCCAGCCATTTCAAAGATGCAAGTTTGAAAACTGCCAACGCCCCACGAAATAAACCTGACAGAATAATTTAATTATTCGTTGCTAGGAGAAACAAAATCGAATCGTCCAATATAGGAACGTGCGGTTTGAAATCAAGACGGCTTGGAAATCGCACTTCTTCAATGAATTAATTAAATCTGTGTGGTGTTATTTAAATGTCTTCGGTAAGTTGGAGAAACGTGTTGGTGTATACCTTCTACATGTCTATTTAGAGCTTAGTTTATGTATTACATATTATTTAAAAATATAACATTTTGTTAATAACTTTGATAACGATGGATACATCTAATTTTGATGTATCAAACTAAAGCTACATTAACAACCTCGAAATTAGTGGCAAAATTAACAAATCAGTATTCGACCAAAGGACAATTGTAAATGTCTATCTAGAAAATATACGTTCCATTCTATTTGGGTTACTAATAATTTGTCAACTTTGCCTCTAAATTTTAGGTTGTGAATATAGCTTTACTGTTAATTATTTGAAAAAAAATTGTATTATTTGCTAATAAAATAAAGAATTTTGTCAAATTTATATACTCTAATATACAAAATATCTTTAAATATTATTTTGAGATGAAAGTGAATGCATTTAGATATTGTAATTCTGTTTAATATGTTTTTTGAATCATACAAATTGGTGAAAAATTGGCTGAATAAAACATGATTTCTGTGTTGCCTAACTTGACACCCACCAGTTTTGCCAACCTTATACCCCAAAGTCGCTAGACACTGTAGACGATTGATGATCGAATCAAGGAGACAGAAGAGGATATGGTTACAATAAGAGTAATTACCAAATACAAAGCACTAAGTCAAAAGGGGCAAGTTTTAATGGAGATAGTGGAAGATAAATGGTGGAGTGTGCTAAATGAAAGTTGGGAAGGGGACGAAGAAGAAAAATTTACATATATTGCAGCAAGGAGGGAGTCAATCATAGATTTCGTGATAGTGCTTGAAAAGTGATGGAACGAAAAGAAAGATTTTAGAGAAAGAGATAAAGAATAGAGTTCAATTATCAGCAACTATGGAGGTAGAAATATGCTGGGAAGAGAGGGAAAGAAAAACAGAAGAGCCGGAAGTGTGGAAGAAGACGGTTTGGAGTAAAGAAGGCATCCGAAAATAGAGGAAAACACTGGATATGGTTAAGATATGAGGGGAAGGGAGTCATGGGAGGATGAAGGGACTTGCAAGACTGATAAAAGAGGCCATGACTAAAGTGGAGGATTAAACTTTTTGTTGTCAAATGGAAGCGCAAAAGCCTACTTTTATGTGGGATTGTAGGAAAACAGAATTCAATATTAATACATATTAAAAACATCTCATTTAACACTGAATTGAATTATTTTAAACATACTGGATTTGATAATGTAAATTCTCTGCGTACTATTTGTTTATCATTTACATTTAACAAGATTTATCACGTCAAACATGGATTTGCATTTTCATTTGTTTGTTTGAATAATATAATTGTGATCGATAATAAATTGATGTCGGAAAATGCTCCACAAAAGCATAATCTATTTAATTATTTAATTAATGCATTTACGTTGTGTGCATTTACGTTTAATTTTTTTTCACTAAAGTTAGAAAGAACTTTGTACGTTGTATCTAGATATAAAAATTTATTGTAAGAATTTAATTAATACAGACAAATTGGCCAAGCAAGCTAGCTTTCCCGTACGTAAGATATACATTTCTCGCCAATATTTTCACACAAGCCACAACTTCATTGCCAATTTTGGCAATCTTACTCCGACTCGCCGATTTATTTGTCTTATTGACCAGAATTATGAAAGGATACTTGATTAGACGGTGATGAGTGTATATATAATCAACCACGTTCCCGAAAGACAACGAATTAACTTCATAAATCGAACCAATTTTGGGAGCATTACTTAGACAAGACAATTGACAAATTGTATCTGTGATTTTGGAAAAACATTCTCGATTCTGGGTCGCTTCATTAGTATAGCCCAAAGGATGACAAATATCGATTGCACTTCGACGTCCAGCTTGCAACGAAATGAACAATTTAATGACTCCACTGTTCTCACTTAATACCTTTAGCAAAGCATTTGTTTCGGGAGCATTATAGGAACTATTCTCCTTTAACGTCTTGAGCGAATTCAACCAATCGGGCATAGAAAGCGCCTCCGTTTCAAAAGTGCCAAGCGTTATCGGAAAATTGCGCGACAAATTCATCGACTTGTGCTTGCATTTCTTCAAACTGGCATTGTAACCGTCCGGATTCAAACAAGGAATAATCCAATAATTCACAATCATCAAACAGCTCGGATTTTTAAGCAAAAATTCGATCAAATAAACTGCACTGGTAACTGAGAACCAATCCATGCCATTCGAACCCCCTTCAATCATAGTCATCAACTTGTGCGATTCTTCGGCATGATTAAACCGCAAACTCACCATATAAATAGAATCATTGGAGTTGGTGTTCCCAATTTTCTCAAGTTTCATTCGAGTTGGATGAGCCTTTTTCAAAATATGTAAATATTCAACCACACTGCGGTAGGAGACGAAGTTAGCATCGTGCGCCTCGAATTTTCGAATTTTGACGAGCTTTTTTACAACTGTGCAAGTAACTTTGCCTGGATTTCTTCTGCGACGAGTGACTCGACCCATTTTAAATTAGACGTGATAATTGATATGATTTACCTTAATTGCAGGTGAAACCTCAATGAATTTTTTATGGAACAATTTTGAATTATCTTTACACCGTTGATGGTGTGTCGGCCACCATCCACTAATGCCGTCACAAATTTAGTACATTACACTCTCCTCCGACTTTTGCAAGTTTTCATTTGGCGATTTAGAGGTTTCTCTGTTTCAAAAATTGCAATTTCTAATCTCTGACAGAGCTAGGTGCTGGGTGTCACTCAGAGCGGACCCAATAAGGCATTCTTGATTTTTTTTTTGGCAAATTGTTGAGGTTTAGTAGGCTGGATGACGTCAGATCTAGTTGATGGCTTTATGCGCGTTTTGTTTAGTGGTACCTATTTCAATAGTTATTTTAGAACCAATTCTATTTCGTTCTGATGAAGCTATTATGAATTCGTTTTTGGTTCGCCCAATCTTTGCCGCCCCGGTCAATTTTGGAGATTTGATTCAAGCAGGTGCAACGTTTTAATTAAAAGCTAGCAGTTTGGGCGATTAATTCCAACAGATTAATTTATTTTTACCTAGTTGAAGTTGTGATATGGAAAATAATTGGAATGAATGTAAAGAAAGGGGTTTTTTGGTTTAGTTTGATTGAAATTTGTTGGTTTTGTTGGTTGGTTTGGTAGATGCAAATTTGAAACAATTTATGTTAAACCAAATTCTATTCTATTAATATTATTTTGGATAAATAAAAAGTAAAAAGTAAAAAGCATATTATCACAATGATCTTGTAGTGTTAAATTTGCTTAAAGAATAATAATAATTTCTTACAAGAATACAAAAAGAATTGCAAGAATTGCAAAATCACTGAAATTGCAAAATCTGCCGGAGCCGCCTGGCGGTCGATGAGTGAAACTAAAAAAGCGGTGTATATAATTAAAGCCAAACATTTTCGAAGCATTGAAAAGAAAGCGGGCAAACCAGCAACGGTTAATAAGGATCCTGATGGAAACGTGTATGATAAGGTTGAGTTAACATTTTTATATATTAATTAAATCTATGTAATAATAATTGCCTGAAAACTCGATAAATTCTGTGAAATAGCGCAACTAGAAACAAAACAACCGTCAATATTCAAATTGTTAATCGATTTCTCAAGCGATTAACATGTGCACTTACCAAATCATTATATGACTGAAACCTGACATAATTCCAATTTTGAGAGCTCTGAGTTTGATGTTGTTAACTACCACAAAATCAGGAGCGATTGCGATTTTGTCAGTTCAGGCAAATCTCGTGGTGGTGCTATGTTTTTGGAGAGTAAAACTTCTGGACTTTTCTGTTCGGCACAAATTCTTGTTTCATTATGGCAGAACAATGGTTACTTGTAAAGCACAATCGCGTGTTTGGAGCACATGCGCATGTGCTTATTAGAAGGTCTTCCAAACAAGAGCATGTTTCCCAGGCTTTCAAACAATTTGTTCATTTTTTCCGCCACCCCATGTTTGTTAGTAATAATCACCGACCTTAAGTTATTTTTGGGAAAGTAGTGAAAAGGGATGATTTTCGACTTCAACTACACAATTAGTGTAGTTTGCACTTGTCTATTATACACGACATGTTAAAAAGAAATGAAATACCTGGCGTGCAAAAACAACAGCTAACAATTCTTTTTTAATTTGGAACTATTTTTGTTCGCTTTTTTTAACATACCATCCTTGATATGAAAAAAATAATTCGCTGGAAATGAGATTCCACAGTACTTCTCTCATTGCTATTTTAAAATTTTTGATTAAAATTTTTAGAATTTTGAGGCATCTTTTGTTGAATTTTTTTTTTCGGGTTATTT
This sequence comes from Cryptophagus acutangulus, assembly GCA_963556235.1. NCBI lineage: Eukaryota > Metazoa > Arthropoda > Insecta > Coleoptera > Cryptophagidae > Cryptophagus > Cryptophagus acutangulus. Next base: position 9,186,444 of record OY744558.1, read on the forward strand.
AAAAATGCTTTTTAAATTGAAACTAGGAACCAAATTTGAAACAAATCTAAGCGATAAAGTTGAAAAGTGTGTATGAAGAGATGAAAAACTGAAAAATGTGTGGCAGGTACTCTATTTTAATGAAACTATTTGAGGCAAAATTTAAAATTACCAATTTAAATCAAAGTTTGAAGTAAATCCTAGCACAGTGTAAGGGGTGTGTTAAGAGTTAAAAACATGAATTGAGGATTCTAGCCTATTTTTGAATAAACTAGTTGAAATTATTATTTTATTATTAGATTTATTATCAAATTATTATTTAATTATCAATTTATTATTAGAAAACTAATTTGAAAGAAATCTGACAAGTCAAACTGAACGGGGTGCATTAAGGGTTACAATTGTAATATGTGGGTTTTAGCCTAATTTCAACTTAATTTATAAAATAATGACAAGTTAAATAAGTTAAAATTACTACTGGAATCCAAATTTGAAAGAAATGTGAGCATTTTGACTGTAAAGGGTATATTAAGGGTTGATGTTGTAAAATAAGGGTTGCATAATATTTTTAATGAGATTATTCGTAAATCTGTTTTGAATGTATAGTAGAAATCTAATATGAAAAAAATCCGATCCATATGACTCAAAATGTATATTTAAGAGGTGGCGGTGTGTAGTTAGGGTCGTAAATTTTTTTTAATCACTCATTATGTAAATATATATAAAATTACCGATTGAAAATGGTGGGTTATGCTGACATATACAAATCCAAACACCGGCAGTTTTTGAACAATTAATTTAAAGAACCAACAGATCACAAGGGCTTATTTCTAAGGGATGAAACTTGTACCAGCATTTTCTTCAATGTATTCCTAATATGTATGCCAAAGTTGGTTCAAATAAAATGTTCCTTTTGGCAGGTATTCACGTTACAAATTATGCATTTTTACAAATTTTTGACTCTTCAACTCTTAATAAAAAGTCAACCCTTAAAAAAACTCTACATTTTTTTAAAGCATTCACCACTTGGGGTATACACAAAACATATGTTCAATATTCGGTCAAAAGCGGTCTGCAACTTTAGAAGATTAAGTGGATGCACCGATTTTGCAGTTTTTGGCAAGTTTTTGGCCAATAATGCGCAGGTCCTTGAGAATTTCCTAACTTTTTTTTCTTTGACCTAATCAATAGGCAGGTAGAAAAAAAGGACGCAAATTTTGATCTAATCGGGCCAGTAGATTCCGAAAGCCAGTACAGACCGACAGACAGACCGACAGACGGAAATTAGTGAATATGATATTCGTAATCTACGCATTCTATAAAGTAAAAAAAAAGTGAAATTTGGAGAATTTTTTTTTTCATGAATACAATACTTCCTCTACGAGAGAAGTAAAAATTCATGAATACAATACTTCCTCTACGAGAGAAGTAATATGATTGTGTGTTAGGTTCAATTTTTGCCACCAGATGGCAAACTATTTAATCATACTCAAATGCGGTACTTACTAGGCTACTATTGAGTATTTAAATCCTCTTCCACTCTTAAAAAATTACACTTTTCAACTAGCTAGAAATGCCATTGATCACGCAAGTATTGCTTAATAATAAATGTAATAATAATGATAAAGTAATAATCAACACTAATATTACAATAAGGTTTTTCTGAAATCAAAAAATTATTTTGAAAATTGATATTAACATTATTTTTGGATTAATTATTTTGGCATTTACTTAGGATGCTGATAAAACAAGAACTGGGAAAGAATCTCAGAACAAAAAGAAGTCAAAGAAAGCGTAAAAAAATATAATTTTTGTTTTTTTAATTTTTATATGGCTATTATATATTTATTTCTAGAACAATGAAAAAACTCCATGCAAGAAAGTAAATAAAGTAAACAATGAAGAAAGTGGAAAAACGTCGAATAAATAATTTGGCATATTTAGATATTATATATTTTCAAAATTATATTGTAATGTGATTAATGTGCAAATATAAAACAAAAAACAATGAACTGCACATCATAAGACAAAAAACCAAAAAAAAAAATAACTAAGAAGGGTCCAGCATTTCTAGTCCGGAATAGATTGCAACTTGCGACTTTGGGGTATAAGGTTGGCAAAACTGGTGTGTGTCAAGTTAGGCGACACAGAAATCAGGTTTTATTCAGCCAATTTTTCACCAATTTGTATGATTCAAAAAACATATTAAACAGAATTACAATATCTAAATGCATTCACTTTCATCTCAAAACAATATTTAAAGATATTTTGTATATTAAATTATATAAATTTGACAAAATTCTTTATTTTATTAGCGAATAATACAATTTTTTTTCAAATAATTAACAGTAAAGCTATATTCACAACCTAAAATTTAGTGGCAAAGTTGACAAATTATTAGTAACCCAAATAGAATGGAACGTATATTTTCTAGATAGACATTTACAATTGTCCTTTGGTCGAATACTGATTTGTTAATTTTGCCACTAATTTCGAGGTTGTTAATGTAGCTTTAGTTTGATACATCAAAATTAGATGTATCCATCGTTATCAAAGTTATTAACAAAATGTTATATTTTTAAATAATATGTAATACATAAACTAAGCTCTAAATAGACATGTAGAAGGTATACACCAACACGTTTCTCCAACTTACCGAAGACATTTAAATAACACCACACAGATTTAATTAATTCATTGAAGAAGTGCGATTTCCAAGCCGTCTTGATTTCAAACCGCACGTTCCTATATTGGACGATTCGATTTTGTTTCTCCTAGCAACGAATAATTAAATTATTCTGTCAGGTTTATTTCGTGGGGCGTTGGCAGTTTTCAAACTTGCATCTTTGAAATGGCTGGAAAGCCAATGCCTGGGGTGAAAAAAGTCACACGCAGGCTTGCATGCCGCGTTTCCAAGCAAGCCTATAAAAAGAAACCGAAGAAAGCTGGAAAACCGAATCGCAAGCCAAAACGTCGCATCTCCCGAAAGAAGCGGGCTGCACCTAAAGGTACAAAGAGAGCATTTTTGAATTCTTTCTTTCTCTTCTTGAGAGAGTTCAGAAAGACGTGCGATTTGACGAAAAACACTGAAATTGCAAGGTTGGCCGGCGACGTCTGGCGGTCGATGAGTGAGATTGAGAAGGCGCCCTATATAGAGAAATCCAAGCAATTGATGAACAAGATTAAACAGGTTCGTGAAATCAAAATGAAAGGCAGGAAGAAAAAACCTTTGAATGCATTCTTCCTCTTCTTGCAAGAGTACAAAAAGAATTGCAAGAATTGCAAAATCACTGAAATTGCAAAATCTGCCGGCGCCGCCTGGCGGTCGATGAGTGAAACTAAGAAAGTGGTGTATATAAATAAAGCCAAACATTTTCGTAGCATTGAAAAGAAAGCGGACAAACCAGCTAAGGTTAGTAAGGACCCTGATGGAAAAGTGTGATAAGGTTAAGGTAACATTTTTATATATTAATTAAACCTATATAATAATAATTGCCTAAAAACTCGATAAATTCTGTGAAATGGCGCAATTAGAAGCAAAACAGCGGTCAATTCAAATTGTTAATCGATTTCTCAAGCGATTAATATGTGCACTTACCAAATTATTATACCACTGAAACCTGACATAATTCCAATTTTGAGAGCTCTGAGTTTGATGTTGTTAACTACCACAAAATCAGGAGAGATCGCGATTTTGTCGGTTCAGGCAAATCTCGTGGTGGTGTTATGTTTTTGGAGAGTAAAAAAGATCTGGACTTTTCTGTTGTTGACTGCACAAATTCTTGTTTCATTATAAAAGAAAATTGGTAACTTGTAAAGCACAATCGCGTGTTTGGAGCACACGCGCATATGCTTATTAGAAGGTGCTCCAAATAAGAGCGCCTTTCCAAGGCTTTCAAACAATTTGTTCATTTTCTTCGCCACTCCATGTTTGTTAGTGAGAATCACTGACCTAAAGTTATTTTTGGAAAAGTAGTGAAGGAAGGGATGATTTTCGACTTGAACTACACAATTAGTGTAGTTTGCACTTGTCTATTCTACGTACATACCATCCTTCATATGAATTTTTTTTATGATTGTATGTTAGTTGCAATTTTGGCCACTAGATGGCAAACTATTCATACTCAAATGCGGTACTTAATAGGCTACTATTGAATATTTAAATCTTCATCCACTCTTGAAAAATTACACTTTTGAACTAGCTAGAAATGCCATTGATCACGCAAGTATTGCTTAATAATAAATGTAATAATAATGATAAAGTAATAATCAACACTAATATCACAATAAGGCTTTTCTAAAATCAAAAAAATATTTTGAAAATTGATATTAAAATTACTTTTGGATTAATTATTTTGGTATTTATTTAGGATGTTGATAAAACAGGAACATTAAACGAATCTAAGAACAAGAAGATGGAAACGAAAGAAAGCGTAAAAATATATCATTTTCATTTTTTTATTTTCTATTTGGCTATTATATATTTATTTCTAGAAAAATTAAAAAACTCCATCCAAGAAAGGTAAATAAAGAAAACAATGAAGAAAGTGGAGGAACGTCGAATAAATAATTTGACATATTTAATTATTTTATATTTTTAAAATTTTATTGTAATGTGCTTAATGTGCAAATATAAAACAAAAACAAAAAACTGCGCATCATAACACAAAAAACAAAAAACAAAAACAACTAAGAAAGGTCCAACCATTCTAGTCCGGAATGGATTGTAAATAGCGAAGAAAAATTGCTATTAGGTGATAGTCAGTTAAAGGTTCGCCTAGGATCAGTCGTTCCGTTACTATTTGGCCAAGTTTTGCATCTTTCGATAAAACGATTTTATCGTCAGGGTAGATTCTAGGAGTTTGTACTTGTTTTTTTTGCGTTTTTACTATTATGCTTGATTTATTGTCTTTATTTGGCTTCTTACTCTTTTTCTGTTCTTTTCATTTGCGTTTTTTTCTTTATTTTGATTTTCTGCTTTGCTTCATTTATTTCCAAGTTTTGCGTTTCAAGAATATAACTTTCCAAGCAAAAATTAATAGGTCATTGAAATCCTGCATTTCAATGACCTTAATGCCACTCCTCTCAAAAAAGTTGATTGCAGTACCTTGCCTTTTTAAGAATGCCTTTTTAATTATGCGTTTCAAAGGTACCATTAATGCAAACAGCTGTCTTAATATGGCTTAAGTCAGGTACATCTGGCTTGGCTATTAAAGGATATTTAGCTAGAAGCAATTTATGAACAAAATTTCCCATTACTTGCAATCCTCGTTCAATTTTTTTCAAGTTTGCTGAATATTTCATCTCCAAAAGGTACTGATAAGTCATGTAGTTATCAAAATCTTGCTGATCTAATTTATCTAGGCGCTCAATTTCTTGCACAATAACCTCTTCTAGACTATCTTCCACAAGTATGCGTTCCACTGGTACTACCAAATCGAAAATTGCTTGTTTATTAAAAAATAAAATCTTCCAGTTATCTCAGATTCGTCGACTTGGTGCTTCACCAAAGCTACTGTTATACTCGCCTTCTTTAAGCGACAATGAAACTTCATCTTTTATAATTTCCAAACAAGCATTATAATGTCGCTTATTTGTTAGCTTAATTTTTGCCTGCAGAATCCTATGGTGTAACTCTAATAACCGTTCCTGCTCCATGTAGTAAGAAAATTTCTCTTCCTCCACTTGTTTCGCGTGCAAAATAATATTTTTCCTTATATAGCGCTTCCATCATCAGCTTGGTATTATAAACCATCACATCTTTCTGTCGGGCTATGTTTGCCAATTTAGCAGCAATTTTGCTTTTTATGCGTGGACTGCTTCAATAATATCTTGGATAAAAGTGGCTCAAAGTGGTCCTCCAGGCCTATTTCTAGTTTTTCCCATAAATCAATCAAAAGCTCCTTTTGCAGCTGTTTTTTTAAAGTATTATTCCTCAATTTGGTTCGTTTATTCTCCCCAAGATTTGCTAGAATGTTATGCGTTTTTTCCTCCCTTGGAGCTTTGGCCCCGTTCTGGAGCAATATTAATTGGCTATAAGTGGCGTCAAGTAGTACTGAAAAAACTTGGTTTAAAGTGGAAAGCTCTTGGTCTTGGCTTGGGATTAATCTCAAAGTGACTGCTTTAGTTTGCTTAGATAAATTGCGTTTGCTTAAAAATTCAGAGTACCTTTCGCAGGAGCTTTTGCATTTTGTCCAGGCAATCCTTGTGCCAATGGATCACATCATGGCCTTCTAATATCGCACATTACAAAATTACGACTTTCGAGATAGATACTCATTTCTTGTTTTTCATTGTACCGGGATACTTGGTACTTACTTCCTTGCAGTTTTTCGTTGGGTAAATTTTCTTCCTCTTTATGGTCGACCGCTCTTAAAATAGCTTCATAGCCAATCATCGCAAATTTATATTTCTTATGGTCAGCTTTCTTTACTTTAGGGTGCGCTCCACTAGTCTCTGTGGGGGTTTGCAGGATCGAAATGATGCAAGTATAATGCAATGTGTGATGTGAAGGCAACCAGCAATACATTCGATTTTATTATACAATTAGCATACGGTGATGTGCTCTGTATACCTACCATACGATTCGCCAGGGCCTCCTCCCTCCAATATGAACTCGAGGAACTGGTAAAATTCTGCGAAGCCAAGAAGTACGAAGACCCACCACACCGTGTCCCATCCAGCCATCCCAAGAGGGAATAACTACTGAAGTACCTGAACACGACAGATCTAAACCTGTTAAATCGTGGTACCTCACCAACATTTGTTATTGCGAGCAGGCGAAATGTATAACGTTGGTTCGTATTTAATAAGACAATAGTTACAGTTACACTATCTTTATTAATTGCCCATCGATGTTTATATAGATATAATTAGTTACCCTTTCCTATGTTCTAGTACTCATTTGCTCTCTCTTTCATACATATATATTAATGTCTATCCTACCATTACATCTCCCCCGAGAATCTAAAAGAATTATCGTCTTTTTGACGTTAATTCTTTAATTTATTTCGGTTGGACTATATTAACATTTCCTAATTCTATTTATTTATGACCTACTTTAACAATGTAACATAATATGATTGAATCATACGTAGCTATAACCTATCTTAACATAAAGTAACATGATACGAGTATACAATAGTTTTATAATTAATAATACGGTTTAGTTCTATTTTTATGAATTATTATCTCTTTTCCTTTCTTTAGCACTTTAACGTTTGGTGTTATGTCTTCTATCACGACGTTAGGTCCTTCATACACTTCACTTAGTTTATTACCCACTTCATTTTTCACAAGTATGAAGTCATTTTCCTTATACACTATTGGATTAGCCGTTTTATCATAAGTTTTCTTTCGTTTTTGCTTACTCTTAATTAAATTATTTCTAGCTTCTTCATTAGCTTTTTGCAATCTAAATCTTAATTCTAATGGATAGCTATCAAAATTATACAATGGATCGATGTCATTAGTCAAATTATTTGGACAATATAATTCATGGCCCACTAGATCCTATTTTCCACACCGAAACTGCATAGCTCAGAAATTACCATATTGGATATAAAAAAAAAAAAACAAAAGATAATCGAGTGGATGGTATGTATTCACGGTATAAAATCATATTACTATCTCATATTACTATAAAATATTATTATTACTATCTCATATTTATAAAATCATATTACTATATCATATTACTATTAAGTTTACTTTGTTACTGTTTTATAGTTCGAAATCATTATATTGTCTTGCTAAATACCACTCGTGGGCTAAATATAATTCGACGATAATTGACTCGTTAAAATCAAGGCTGGAGATGCCACTCGCCTTCGGCTCGTGACATCTCCAGCCTTGATTTTAACTCGTCAATTATCGTCGAATATATTTGCCCACTAGTGATATTGCTAGCGAATATTACACACTTATCCGAACACTAACTCATAAGGAGTATATTTAGTTTCTGTATGGACTGTTGTGTTATAGGTAAAACACCAATAAGGTACCCATGTACTCCATGTTGAATATTGATTATCTGTCATTATTCTTAAATATGCACCCAAATTTTTGTGCGAATTTTCTAAAGCACCTATACTTTCATGATGATAGGCAGTCGAATGCATTTGATTGATTTTTAATAGTTTGCAAACTTCATTCATTGTTGATGACATAAATTCACTACCTCTATCGGTTGCTATTTCGCTTGGAATTCCAAACCGCAAAATAAAGTTATCGACAAATGCTTTTGCTACTGTGACGGTACCTTTTGATTTTAGTGCATAAGCTTCTACAAATTTAGTTAGTTCGCATTGTAATGTCAGTATGTAAGAAAAGTCATTTACATCTTTTTCAATGGGACCCACAATGTCCAAAAAAACTTTTTGAAAAGCTTTTGTTGCTGTAATTGTTAAAAACATTGGTTCTTTCACGTGTCTGCTATGCTTTTGTTTTTGGCATTTATCACATTTTTTTATAAAATTTGTTACGTCTTTGAGAAGCCCTGGCCAAGAATACCTTTTTTTGATATTATTGGTCATTCTATGAATTCCAGCATGTCCGCTAGTTGGTAATAAATGAAAATAATTTAAAATTAATTTCTTTGTCTCACTATCCGATAATCTTTGAACTCCTTTTATTATACATATACGGAGACCGGTCCAACTAAAGTTCTTCCCTATTTTATTAGCTAATTGTTCTATAAATTGAGCAGTGTGTGTACTTTTTATCACACTCAATTCGGAAATGTTCATTTCTTTACTAATAAATGCCAAATCTCTCAACAATTCGTTTTGCGATAGTGTCAATCGAGAATTCGGATTTAAATATATTGTGGACAAACAAGGGACATACGTGAAACTTCCTGATTTTGTTGTAACATGGTCAAATTTTTTAAAATTAACATTCTGATTGCAATCTATATCTAATTCTACACACTCTTTAGATTTTTTAAGTATTTCTACAATATTTGGTTGATCGGTCCGGACATCTTCGACTACTTTACTTACTTTAGTGCTATCAGTGTCGTTTTTTGTTTTCTTACTTTGAGCTCTTGTCATTACAGCAATCACATTTTCACTCATACTTTTTAATTTTTTTGAAGTGATAATCACCCGCGATAAAGCATCTGCAATCACATTCTGGATCGGGCAGAATTCCCTTTGATGTAATTACATGACCCAGGTATAGTATCTCTTTTCTCAAAAATTCGCACTTTGAAGGATTTAGTTTTAAATTAACGTCTCTAAGCTTGGTGAAAACTTTTAATAGATTAGAATTATGGTGCTCTAGATTTCTGCCAAACACAATTAAATCATCCAAATAAACAAAACAATTTTCATAATTAAGACCAGACATTTCCACAGTCATTACTCTTGAGAACGCGCTAGGACTGATTTTTAGTCCCATTGGTAGTCTTTTCAGCTGATATTGCCCTCTGTTTGTGGTAAACGCAGTTACTGGTTCTCTCTTGTATTTAATATTTTGACTGGAATTTTACCGTTCTTTGGTTTTGCAATTATTCCAGCCATAAATACGCCATCACACAGTTCTCTTGGCATAACCACACATTTTACATTCATACTAGCCTTTACATATTGTATAGTTTCACATCTAGGAGGCACTAACATAATATGGTTTTCTTCTGAAAGCAAAGGTAACGTAATTTCCCCTCTTGAGTTCAATAACGATAATATATTTTTCTCAAAATCTAATATTCCGCTGTGCTCTTTAAGAAAATTTTGACCTATGATTCCGTCATTCACACAATTAAAATTTTTCAGCACATAAAATTTTTGCTCAAAATTGTCTGAAGCTGTACCTAATTTTAAATAAACAAATCCTTCAGCAATCACATATCCTCCAATTCCTTTTATTTGTATATTATCCTCTTGAACTAATATATTATGAGGTAAACATTCATACTTAATTGCACACAAAGATGCACCTGTATCTACTAAAAACTTTAATTTATTTCCATTCACACTAAATTTTACAAAACTCATCCCTGTACCACTAGTAAAAATAAGATTACTACTAGGTACTATCTTCTCGAAAAAAATAATTTAACTGATTGTTTGACTTATCCGCAGCGCTTGAAGTGTTTTCTGAATTATTAGATTCAATATAATTAATATGTTCTCTTCTATTATATGTTTGTCTGCCTCGAGTACTATTACTATAATTATTTTGTCCTCTCCTGAAATTGTTATTTCCACGGTATGAGCCTCGATTTGACCCATAGTTTACATTTGTAGATCTGTTATTTCGGTCTGACTGACCAAAGTGATTCGAATGAAAATTTCTATTATGATATCCGCTATTATGTCCCCGGCCACGATTAAAACTTTTTCCCCGATTTGAAAAACAATTTACTTCAAAATTGGAGTCGTCCCGTGGAGTTTCTTCGTCTAGAGCCGCTCTAATAGCATCTTTTAGCGATGTAAATCTTTGTGCGCTTATTATTGTACTAAGTTTATGATTTTGCAGTCCGCTTGCAAACCGTTTAATAGCATTTTTCTCGTTGATTGGCTTTAAAATCTTGTACGAGTCGCTATTTCCATCAGCTTGAGCTATGGTAAGATCACAAACAGTTTTTCTATTTCTTTTCCGAAATTGTCAACCGATTTATCTCCTTGTTTGACACGCGTTAATTTCAATTGCAACGCGGTATCAGACTTTTTTGTAAGCAAATGTTTTCTCATATCCTGAATTAATAATTGAACAGAATCATAACTTGTAGATAGCTTAAGCTTAGCTCCTACTGAAAGTCGAGTTTTCAAAATAAAATTAATAAGCAATTTTTTACTATTTGCATCTATCATTGACTCATAAAGTTCAATGGCATCAATCAATTGCAATGTTACCCGCTCATCATCGGTTACTATTGGTAGCAGACTAACTGCTACTTTTAGGTCGAAAGCCATATCTAAATTAGTAATGTCAGCCGCGTTTTTGACAAATCCTATAATTTCGTTCTTTAGATAGCTTTCGGCGCTTTCACTAGTATAATATGTATCTCATACTTTATACTTTTAGCCGCACTGGCAAGATCGCCATGAAATGTATAACGTTGGTTCGGATTTAATAAGACAATAGTTACAGTTACACTATCTTTATTAATTGCCCATCGATGTTTATATAGATATAATTAGTTACCCTTTCCTATGTTCTAGTACTCATTTGCTCTCTCTTTCATACATATATATATATTAATGTCTATCCTACCATTACACAGGCAGGAAACATCGGAGTCACATTAGCTTCTAGGCATCTCTACGGATCACAGATACATCGTCTTATAGCTGGCTGCCGAGACTGACAAGATAGTAAGGTATAACAATCCTTAAAAGACAGACTGGGACAATTACAGAGAGTACCTGGAAACAAAGCTAAATGACCATCCTCCTCCACCTCGTAAAGTGTGCGAGTCGGAAAGTATTCCAAATCTTGTCTTGGAAGCAGTTGTATCCACTTACGAGGACAACTGCCCATTAAAGACACAAAAACTAGGTTCACGGGTAACCTGGTGGGTTTCCTAATCCAAGCAATGCGAATTAAAACACGCTGACTCTTGAGGGTAGGCTTGCGTACTAAACACACATCCGATTGAAACACGCAAAAAAGGGCCCAACGCACCTATCAACACCTCAGACGTAGCTCCGAATGGGGATGCGGAAGAACCTATTGTTCAGAAATAGAAGGCTTTCCTGAGGCGCTGATACCTTAAGGGTAAATAAAATTATTTCTAAAAACTGAAACGCCAGGCTGACGAAGGGTGAACTTTGAAAATGACACATTGTTAACTTTTACTTTCTTCCCTGTGAAAGTGTTCACTTTCCACTCAAGAGAACACTTTTCAACCTTGAATTTTTATAGCACCAACACAAAAAACCAAATCATCAGCATGTGATTCGGAATTTATTTTTAATGTTGGTTTGACGGTTCAAAACTTCAGAAATTTAAATTTATTATCACTTATTTTTAGTTTTATGTATGATTGTAAATAAAATATTACACAAACCTCGGTGGAATTGTCGTTTCATTTGCCATTTGTCGTTTCAAGACGCTTTCAATGGGAATGTGAGTGCTGATAGTACTTCTATAGATGATCGCTTTCTCAAATTTCTGTCAGATACACCAGAGAACCTCTCGAGGAATTACTAGACTTACCGAGGTCTAGTGAATTGTCTATAATTTGGACGCAGTCGGCAGTGAAGGACGATTTGCCCAAATTTGATGTCAATATTCTGGAGGAAGACCATTTGGAAATTCCGAATGTAGAGTTGACGCCGAATCCGTATAATTTAGTTATCGACGTCAGTTTCGGGTCAAAATCGTCGTTATTGGGGCGGCAGAAATTAGAGCCCTTGTCAACGTCGCCCGCCCTTCTTCCTCCTCGGAGAATTACTCAAATCCAATTGAGTTGCGTAATTTGGTGCGTGAAGTGGTGCGAAAAGAGATACAGGCAAGTACTGAAAAGGTTATTTATATTCACTTAAATAAGAATCACACCGTAGTCTTATTCACTTGAATAAGAATACGGAGCAGGTTATCAAGTTGCAAGATCTCATTAGGGAACAAAGACATGGTAATGCGAATCATTCGAATGCGGATTGGTCGGGTATTTAGGGATTCACAGCCGCATGAGTGAATTCTTGGAATAGATTTGCCCTAATATGAACAGGTTTTGTACTTTTTTCTATTCGGTTGGTAGTTTTAAATTCATCTAAAAGCCATCGATATTTTTGTGTGCGACAAAATTTGTGTGCCTTATTGTAATATTAGTGTTGATTATTACTTCATCATTATTATTACATTTATTATTAAGCAATACTTGCGTGATAAATGGCATTTCTAGCTAGTTTAAAAGTGTAATTTTTTAAGAGTGGAAAAGGATTTAAATACTCAATAGTAGCCTAGTAAGTACCGCATTTGAGTATGATTAAATAGTTTGCCATCTGATTGCAAAAATTGATCATATTACTTCTCTCGTAGAGGAAGTATTGTATTCATGAATTTTTTTTTTTTTTACAAATTTCACTTTTTTCTACTTTATAGAATGCGTAGATTACGAAAATCATATTCACTGATTTCCGTCTGTCGGTCTGTGCGTTTCTTTAAACCGCTATATTTCGGAATCTACTGACCCGATTAAAACAAAATTCGCGTCCTTTGTTTTTACCTGCCCATTGATTATGTCAAAGAAAAAGTGAAGAAATTCTTAAGGACCTGCGCATTATTGGCCAAAAACATGCCAAAAACAGCAAAATCGGTGCATTCACTTAATCTTCTAAAGTTGCAGACCGATTTTGACCAAATATTGAACATATGTTTTGTGTATACCCCAAGCGGTGAATGCTTTCAAAAAATCTAGAGATTTTTCAAAGTTTGACTTTTTATTAAGGGTTGAAAGGTCAAAAAGTTGTAAAAATGCATAATTTGTAACGTGAATTGTTAACCTGCCAGGAGGAATATTTGATTTGAACCAAATTTGGCATATATATATATTGTGAATACATTGAAGAAAATGCTGGTAAAAATTTCATCCCCTAAAAATAAGCCCTTATAACCTGTTGGTTCTTTAAATTAATTGTTCAAATATTGCCGGTGATTTGATTTGTATATGTCAGCATAACCCACCATTTTCAATTAGTAATTTTATATATATTTACATAATGAGTGATTAAAAAAAATTTACGACCCTAACTACACACCCCCACCTCCTAAATATACAGTTTGAGTCATATGGATTGGATTTTTTTCATGTTAGATTTCTAATATACATTCTAAACAGATTTACGAATAATATAATTAAAAATATTATGCGACCCTTATTTTACAACATCAACCCTTAATATACCCTTTACAGTCAAAAGGCTCAAATTTCTTTCAAATTTGGATTCCAGTAGTAATTTTAACTTATTTAACTTGTCATTATTTTTTAATTAAGGTGAAATTAGGCTAAAACCCACATATTACAATTGTAACCCTTAATGCACCCCGTTCAGTTTGACTTGTCAGATTTCTTTCAAATTAGTTTTCTAATAATAAATTGATAATTAAATAATAATTTGATAACAAACCTAAAAATTAAATAATAATTTCAACTAGTTTATTCAAAAATAGGCTAGAATCCTCAATTCATGTTTTTAACTCTTAACACATCTCTAACACTGTGCTAGGATTTACTTCAAACTTTGATTTAAATTGGTAATTTTAAATCTTACTTCAAATAGTTTCATTAAAATAGAGTACCTGCCACACATTTTTCAGTTTTTCATCTCTTCATACACACTTTTCAACTTTATCGCTTAGATTTGTTTCAAATTTGGTTCCTAGTTACAATTTAAAAAGCATTTTTAAATAACCCGAAAAAAAAAATTCAACAAAAGATGCCTCAAAATTCTAAAAATTTTAATTAAAAATTTTAACATAGCAATGAGAGAAGTACTGTGGAATCTCATTTCCAGCGAATTATTTTTTTCATATCAAGGATAGTACTTTTTTGCCTGATTTGTCTGAACTGACAAAATCGCAATCGCTCCTGATTTTGTGGTAGTTAACAACATCAAACTCAGAGCTCTGAAAATTGAAATTAAGCCAGGTTTCAGTCATATAATGATTTGGTAAGTGCACATGTTAATCGCTTGAGAAATCGATTAACAATTTGAATATTGACGGTTGTTTTGTTTCTAGTTGCGCTATTTCACAGAATTTATCGAGTTTTCAGGCAATTATTATTACATAGATTTAATTAATATATAAAAATGTTACCTCAACCTTATCATACACGTTTTCATCAGGATCCTTATTAATCTTCGCTGGTTTGCCCGCTTTCTTTTCAATGCTTCGAAAAGGTTTGGCTTTATTTATATACACCGCTTTCTTAGTTTCACTCATCGACCGCCAGGCGGCTCCGGCAGATTTTGCAATTTCAGTGATTTTGCAATTCTTGCAATTTATTTTGTATTCTTGTAAGAATAGGAAGAAATCATTCAAAGGTTTTTTCTTTCGGCCGTTCATTTCGATTTCACGGGCCTCTTTAATATTTTTCATCAACTGCTTGGATTTATTTATATATGGCGCTTTCTCAATCTCACTCATCGAATGCCAGACGGCGCCGGCATGTTTTGTAATTTCAGTGTTTTTTGTTAACCCGCAAGTCTTTCTGAACTCTCTTAAGAACAGAAAAAAAGAATTCAAAAATGCTCTCTTTGTACCTTTAAGTGCAGCCCGCTTCTTTCGGGAGATGCGACATTTTGGCTTGCGATTCGGTTTTTCAGCTTTCTTCGGTTTCTTTTTACAGGCTTGCTTGCAAACGCGGCATGCAAGCCTGCGTGTGACTTTTTTCCCCCCAAGCATTGGCTTTCCAGCCATTTCGAGGACGCAAGTTTGAAATCTGCCAACGCCCCACGAAATAAACCTGACAGAATAATTTAATTACTCATTGCTAGGAGAAACAAAAAGCAAAGTTATTTGCCGCATTGCTTTAGATAAATATACAAAGACAAATGATCAATATAGTTAAAATTATAATTTCTTTCAATAAATTCATCTCGTTTAATATACCACCGCGATATGTTTTAGACGAATAGGAAGCAAATTTAACACCACAAGATCATTGTGATAATATGCTAATTTATCCAAAATAATATTAATAGAATAGAATTTGGTTTAACATAAATTGTTTCAAATTTGCATCTACCAAACCAACCACCCACTCAAACTTCAATCAAACTAAACCAAAAAACCCGTTTCTTTACATTCATTCCAATTATTTTCCATATCACAACTTCAACTAGGTAAAAATAAATTAATCTTCTGGAATTAATCGCCCAAACTGCTAGCTTTTAATTAAAATGTTGCACCTGTTTGAATCAAATCTCCAAAATTGACCGGGGCGGCAAAGATTGGGCGAACCGAAAACGAATTCATAATAGCTTCATCAGAACGAAATAGAATTGGTTCTAAAATAACTATTGAAATAGGTACCACTAAACAAAACGCGCATAAAGCCATCAACTAGATCTGACCTCATCCAGCCTACTAAACCTCAACAATTTGCAAAAAAAAATCAAGAATGCCTTATTGGGTCCGATCTGAGTGACACCCACTACCTAGCTCTGTCAGAGATTAGAAATTGCAATTTTTGAAACAGAGAAACCTCTAAATCGCCAAATGAAAACTTGCAAAAGTCGGAGGACAGTGTAATATACTAAATTTGTGACGGCATTAGTGGATGGTGGCCGACACACCATCAACGTTGTAAAGATAATTCAAAATTGTTCCATAATAAATTCATTGAGGTTTCACCTGCAATTAAGGTAAATCATATCAATTATCACGTCTAATTTAAAATGGGACGAGTCACTCGTCGCAGAAGAAATCCAGGCAAAGTTACTTGCACAGTTGTAAAAAAGCTCGTCAAAATTCGAAAATTTGAGGCGCACCATGCTAACTTCGTCTCCTACCGCAGTGTGGTTGAATATTTATATATTTTGCAAAAAGCTCATCCAACTCGAATGAAACTTGAGACAATTGGAAACACCAAATCCAATGATTCTATTTATATGGTGAGTTTGCGGTTGAATCATGCCGAAGAATCGCACAAGTTGATGACTATGATTGAAGGGGGTTCGAATGGCATGGATTGGTTCTCAGTTACCAGTGCAGTTTATTTGATCGAATTTTTGCTTAAAAATCCGAGCTGTTTGATGATTGTGAATTATTGGATTATTCCTTGTTTGAATCCGGACGGTTACAATGCCAGTTTGAAGAAATGCAAGCACAAGTCGATGAATTTGTCGCGCAATTTTCTGATAACGCTTGGCACTTTTGAAACGGAGGCGCTTTCTATGCTCGATTGGATGAATTCGCTCAAGACGTTAAAGGAGAATAGTTCCTATAATGCTCCCGAAACAAATGCTTTGCTAAAGGTATTAAGTGAGAACAGTGGAGTCATTAAATTGTTCATTTCGTTGCAAGCTGGACGTCGAAGTGCAATCGATATTTGTCATCCTTATGGCTTTACTAATGAAGCGACCCAGAAACGAGAATGTTTTTCCAAAATTACAGATACAATTTGTGAATTGTCTTGTCTAAGTAATGCTCCCAAAATTGGTTCGATTTATGAAGTTAATTCGTTGTCTTTCGGGAACGTGGTTGATTATATATACACACATCACCGTCTAATCTATCCTTTCATAATTCTGGTCAATAAGACAAATAAATCGGCGAGTCGGAGTAAGATTGCCAAAATTGGCGGTGAAGTTGCGGCTTGTGTGAAAATATTGGCGAGAAATGTATTTAGTATGTACGAGAAAGCTAGCTTGCTTGGCCAATTTGTCTGTATTAATTAAATTCTTACAATAAATTTTGATATCTAGATACAACGTACAAAGTTCTTTCTAACTTTAGTGAAAAAAAATTAAACGTAAATGCACACAACGTAAATGCATTAATTAAATAATTACATAGATTATGCTTTTGTGGAGCATTTTCCGACATCAATTTATTATCGATCACAATTATATTATTCAAACAAACAAATGAAAATGCAAATCCATGTTTGACGTGATAAATCTTGTTAAATGTAAATGATAAACAAATAGCACGCAGAGAATTTACATTATCAAATCCAGTATGTTTAAAATAATTCAATTCAGTGTTAAATGAGATGTTTT
The DNA here is from genome assembly GCA_963556235.1 of Cryptophagus acutangulus. Classification (NCBI taxonomy): domain Eukaryota; kingdom Metazoa; phylum Arthropoda; class Insecta; order Coleoptera; family Cryptophagidae; genus Cryptophagus; species Cryptophagus acutangulus. The sequence goes on from OY744558.1 coordinate 9,204,101, forward strand.
TAATATGTATTAATATTGAATTCTGTTTTCCTACAATCCCACATAAAAGTAGGCTTTTGCGCTTCCATTTGACAACAAAAAGTTTAATCCTCCACTTTAGTCATGGCCTCTTTTATCAGTCTTGCAAGTCCCTTCATCCTCCCATGACTCCCTTCCCCTCATATCTTAACCATATCCAGTGTTTTCCTCTATTTTCGGATGCCTTCTTTACTCCAAACCGTCTTCTTCCACACTTCCGGCTCTTCTGTTTTTCTTTCCCTCTCTTCCCAGCATATTTCTACCTCCATAGTTGCTGATAATTGAACTCTATTCTTTATCTCTTTCTCTAAAATCTTTCTTTTCGTTCCATCACTTTTCAAGCACTATCACGAAATCTATGATTGACTCCCTCCTTGCTGCAATATATATAAATTTTTCTTCTTCGTCCCCTTCCCAACTTTCATTTAGCACACTCCACCATTTATCTCCATTAAAACTTGCCCCTTTTGACTTAGTGCTTTGTATTTGGTAATTACTCTTATTGTAACCATATCCTCTTCTGTCTCCTTGATTCGATCATCAATCGTCTACAGTGTCTAGCGACTTTGGGGTATAAGGTTGGCAAAACTGGTGTGTGTCAAGTTAGGCAACACAGAAATCATGTTTTATTCAGCCAATTTTTCACCAATTTGTATGATTCAAAAAACATATTAAACAGAATTACAATATCTAAATGCATTCACTTTCATCTCAAAATAATATTTAAAGATATTTTGTATATTAGAGTATATAAATTTGACAAAATTCTTTATTTTATTAGCAAATAATACAATTTTTTTTCAAATAATTAACAGTAAAGCTATATTCACAACCTAAAATTTAGAGGCAAAGTTGACAAATTATTAGTAACCCAAATAGAATGGAACGTATATTTTCTAGATAGACATTTACAATTGTCCTTTGGTCGAATACTGATTTGTTAATTTTGCCACTAATTTCGAGGTTGTTAATGTAGCTTTAGTTTGATACATCAAAATTAGATGTATCCATCGTTATCAAAGTTATTAACAAAATGTTATATTTTTAAATAATATGTAATACATAAACTAAGCTCTAAATAGACATGTAGAAGGTATACACCAACACGTTTCTCCAACTTACCGAAGACATTTAAATAACACCACACAGATTTAATTAATTCATTGAAGAAGTGCGATTTCCAAGCCGTCTTGATTTCAAACCGCACGTTCCTATATTGGACGATTCGATTTTGTTTCTCCTAGCAACGAATAATTAAATTATTCTGTCAGGTTTATTTCGTGGGGCGTTGGCAGTTTTCAAACTTGCATCTTTGAAATGGCTGGAAAGCCAATGCCTGGGGTGAAAAAAGTCACACGCAGGCTTGCATGCCGCGTTTCCAAGCAAGCCTATAAAAAGAAACCGAAGAAAGCTGGAAAACCGAATCGCAAGCCAAAACGTCGCATCTCCCGAAAGAAGCGGGCTGCACCTAAAGGTACAAAGAGAGCATTTTTGAATTCTTTCTTTCTCTTCTTGAGAGAGTTCAGAAAGACGTGCGATTTGACGAAAAACACTGAAATTGCAAGGTTGGCCGGCGACGTCTGGCGGTCGATGAGTGAGATTGAGAAGGCGCCCTATATAGAGAAATCCAAGCAATTGATGAACAAGATTAAACAGGTTCGTGAAATCAAAATGAAAGGCAGGAAGAAAAAACCTTTGAATGCATTCTTCCTCTTCTTGCAAGAGTACAAAAAGAATTGCAAGAATTGCAAAATCACTGAAATTGCAAAATCTGCCGGCGCCGCCTGGCGGTCGATGAGTGAAACTAAGAAAGCGGTGTATATAAATAAAGCCAAACATTTTCGTAGCATTGAAAAGAAAGCGGACAAACCAGCTAAGGTTAGTAAGGACCCTGATGGAAAAGTGTGATAAGGTTAAGGTAACATTTTTATATATTAATTAAACCTATATAATAATAATTGCCTAAAAACTCGATAAATTCTGTGAAATGGCGCAATTAGAAGCAAAACAGCGGTCAATTCAAATTGTTAATCGATTTCTCAAGCGATTAATATGTGCACTTACCAAATTATTATACCACTGAAACCTGACATAATTCCAATTTTGAGAGCTCTGAGTTTGATGTTGTTAACTACCACAAAATCAGGAGAGATCGCGATTTTGTCGGTTCAGGCAAATCTCGTGGTGGTGTTATGTTTTTGGAGAGTAAAAAAGATCTGGACTTTTCTGTTGTTGACTGCACAAATTCTTGTTTCATTATAAAAGAAAAATGGTAACTTGTAAAGCACCATTGTAAAGCACCGTGTTTGGAGCACACGCGCATATGCTTATTAGAAGGTGCTCCAAATAAGAGCGCCTTTCCAAGGCTTTCAAACAATTTGTTCATTTTCTCCGCCACTCCATGTTTGTTAGTGAAAATCACTGACCTAAAGTTATTTTTGGAAAAGTAGTGAAGGAAGGGATGATTTTCGACTTGAACTACACAATTAGTGTAGTTTGCACTTGTCTATTCTACGTACATACCATCCTTCATATGATTTTTTTTTTAATGATTGTATGTTAGTTGCAATTTTGGCCACTAGATGGCAAACTATTCATACTCAAATGCGGTACTTAATAGGCTACTATTGAATATTTAAATCTTCATCCACTCTTGAAAAATTACACTTTTGAACTAGCTAGAAATGCCATTGATCACGCAAGTATTGCTTAATAATAAATGTAATAATAATGATAAAGTAATAATCAACACTAATATCCCAATAAGGCATTTCTAAAATCAAAAAAATATTTTGAAAATTGATATTAAGATTACTTTTTGATTAATTATTTTGGTATTTATTTAGGATGTTGATAAAACAGGAACATTGAACGAATCTAAGAACAAGAAGATGGAAACGAAAGAAAGCGTAAAAATATATCATTTTCATTTTTTTATTTTCTATTTGGCTATTATATATTTATTTCTAGAAAAATTAAAAAACTCCATCCAAGAAAGGTAAATAAAGAAAACAATGAAGAAAGTGGGGGAACGTCGAATAAATAATTTGACATATTTAATTATTTTATATTTTTAAAATTTTATTGTAATGTGCTTAATGTGCAAATATAAAACAAAAACAAAGAACTGCGCATCATAACACAAAAACAAAACAAAAACAACTAAGAAAGGTCCAACCATTCTAGTCCGGAATGGATTGTAAATAGCGAAGAAAAATTGCTATTAGGTGATAGTCAGTTAAAGGTTCGCCTAGGGTCAGTCGTTCCATTACTATTTGGCCAAGTTTTGAATCTTTCGATAAAACAATTTTATTGTCAGGGTAGATTTTAGGAGTCTGTACTTGTTTTTCTTGCGTTTTTACTATTATGCTTGATTTATTGTCCTTATTTGGCTTCTTACTCTTTTTCTGTTCTTTTTATTTGCGTTTTTTTCTTTATTTTGATTTTCTGCTTTGGTTCATTTATTTCCAAGTTTTGCGTTTCAAGCATATAACTTTCCAAGCAAAAATTAATAGCATCCTGCATTTCAATGACCTTAATGCCACTCCTCTCAAAAAAGGTACTGCATTCAATGCTTTTTTAATTATGCGTTTCAAAGGTACCATTGATGCAAACAGCTGTCTTAATATGGCTTAAGTCAGGTACATCTGGCTTGGCTATTAAAGAATATTTAGCTAGAAGCAATTTATGAACAAAATTTCCCATTACTTGCAATCCTCGTTCAATTTTTTTCAAGTTTGCTGAATATTTCATCTCCAAAAGGTACTGATAAGTCATGTAGTTATCAAAATCTTGCTGATCTAATTTATCTTGGCGCTCAATTTCTTGCACAATAACCTCTTCTAGACTATCTTCCACAAGTATGCGTTCCACTGGTACTACCAAATCGAAAATTGCTTGTTTATTAAAAAATAAAATCTTCCAGTTATCTCAGATTCGTCGACTTGGTGCTTCACCAAAGCTACTGTTATACTCGCCTTCTTTAAGCGACAATGAAACTTCATCTTTTATAATTTCCAAACAAGCATTATAATGTCGCTTATTTGTTAACTTAATTTTTGCCTGCAGAATCCTATGGTGTAACTCTAATAACCGTTCCTGCTCCATGTAGTAAGAAAATTTCTCTTCTTCCACTTGTTTCGCGTGCAAAATAATATTTTTCCTTATATAGCGCTTCCATCATCAGCTTGGTATTATAAACCATCACATCTTTCTGTCGGGCTATGTTTGCCAATTTAGCAGCAATTTTGCTTTTCATGAGTGGACTGCTTCAATAATATCTTGGATAAAAGTGGCTCAAAGTGGTCTTCCAGGTCTATTTCTCGTTTTCCCGATAAATCAATCAAAAGCTCCTTTTGCAGCTGTTTTTTTAAAGTATTATTCCTCAATTTGGTTCGTTTTTTCTCCCTAAGATTTGCTAAAATGTTATGCGTTTTTTCCTCCCTTGGAGCTTTGGCCCCGTTCTGGAGCAACATTAATTGGCTATAAGTGGCGTCAAGTAGTACTGAAAAAGTAGTACTGGCGTCAAGTAGTACTACAGTTGGTCTGGTTGACTTGGGATTAATCTCAAAGTGACTGCTTTAGTTTGCTTAGATAAATTGCGTTTGCTTAAAAATTCAGAGTACCTTTCGCAGGAGCCTTTGCATTTTGTCCAGGCGATCCTTGTGCCAATGGATCACATCATGCCCTTCTAATATAGCACATTACAAAATTACGACTTTCGAGATAGATACTCATTTCTTGTTTTTCATTGTAGCGGGATACTTGGTACTTACTTCCTTGGTACTTAAAAATCTTTCGAGTTGAATTTGAACCAGCGACCTATGGATGTCTACAAATTTGAAACAATACAATACAATACAAAAGAACTTTATTGAATATTAAACACTTTACAGTTTGCACAAAAATGACTGGACAGGACATTTATAAGTACATTAAAAAAATTTCTAAATACTAAGTTCCTAGCCTATGGCGGCTTTACCCTAGTGTTTTAATTGATAATGAGGTTCAAGCGCCAATTTAGTACCAATTATGCAAACATGCAAGCATGTTTGCATAATTGGTTTACATGGTGTTGTTGTTGTTATGTTGTTGATTACGGGTAGGTTCATTCAGGAAAAATATTTTAAAACATAGAGGTCGTGACGTAGGTTTCTCTATCGTTGGGAGTTATGGTGTAATTGGGGGTTGTGATAGGTGGCTTGGAAGCGATTATGGGCGAGAAAGAGTTTATTTTTAGTGACATTTAGTTTATTACCAACGTTTTGTTGGTCACGGATAAAGTATAATTCACATTAACAATTTTGACAGTTTTGTTTATACACGCTTCCATTAACGGCAGTTCGAGAGCGAGTGGCGAATGCACTTAAAATAAGTTTAACGAGTGTTAATAAAGTGGCTGCTGCCAAAAACAAAGACCTGCCAATTGCAGGGCCCTCAAAACGAACTCATAAAAAACCGCTGGTGACTCGAAACCGCCGGTTAATCTGAATATACCTTTAGATTGCGTCATATACAATTGATGACGTAATAGTCTATCATAAACGGACAGACTATATGTAAAATTCGTTCAAGTGGTTTTTTTTATTGTTTAAATATTTGGAAAGAAACCATAAATAGAGATGATGATGGATTTGTAGTACCTAATCCTAAGGTCATATTGTTATGTATGTGCAATATAAAAGTTTCATAGTAATTAAAAAAGCATTCATAGCCTAATTACCCAAACTTGGTATTCACCATATAAGGTAGACTAGTTTACACTTTTACAGACAGACTGGTACATTGTAGAGACACAATTCCAATTTTTCAATTTAAACAAACTTATAACCTCTAAAAATAAGCCAAAATTTGATTTACCGATTTTAGATTTTCTTCTCAATGTAAAGTGAATGCCTAATTGTTTCACGTTTAATGTACATGTTCCATTTCTTTTTTCTTGTAATTATAATACTATTTTAATTACAATAACTGAAAAACTGCAATTAATTTTTAATATAAAGACGTGCTTTCATTTTGTTTGCAAGAAGCGCACCCTTACGCCAAACGGCCAAAACTTACACTATTTATAATGCGCTTGCCTTTTCTATTAATTACTAACATTTTAATTAGTAGCTTTATTGTCAGTATTCCAGTGATTAAGTTAGATGTGCAATATGTACTACGCTTTTTGAAAAGCCTTGAATTATATTCGATTCTTATCAATGCCATTTCAAAACGAAATTATTATCATTGTAAATGTGCATTTACGAGATCCTCGCCACGTCTACTTCATATAGTTTGTATAATTAGTGTTGGCCACTCTATGTAGAAAGTTACGACGTAGCGCTTGCTGCCTTGTGCGGACTCACATGCACTAATATAGAGTAACGTATGTGAAATCCTTCAACATACGTTCGCCATGTTTGTGAATGAATAAACAAAGAGAATCTACAAACGTATGTCTTGGTTTTATTCACGGTTTATATTTTGACCAGTGTAGTCCCACTATAATATTATAGATACTTGAAATATTTAATATTCAAAACACTATAAAAAATACAAATTAAAATGCCTGGAAAACGATTAAATTCGCGAGCAAGAGAAATGGTTTTAGATTTGATAAAATATTTTACGGCGGAAAAGGAGAATGAAGGTCCTCTAATAGATGTTAATAAATTTACCGATGTAAGTTACAACATTACTGAAAAATTATACTTATAACTGCCCGCTGATTACAAACCTTATTTAATATCCCAGAGGGTTGCTGCTGCTTTAAACATCAGCCCTCGTACGATCCGAAGAATTCAATACAAATCGAAAATGAACATGGGATCAAGTACACCGGGAAAATTGAGGCCTCGACCGAAACAAAAAACTGAAGATTTGGACGGAAATATAAAAATGGAAGTTCGGAGGAAATTCCTCAATTTATAATTCGGTTAGATGATAAAGACGAAGAATCAGAAAGTTTTAGTAATAGTGATAGTAGTAATAAAAGTGATTAAAACATATTTATTCATTTTATAATTTCTTTATATGTTTATATAGTCTAGCAGTTTTCGAGACTTTGTTCCTAGGCTTCTATAACCTTTATATATTATACTTTGATGTATTCTTTGTTGCATATATTGTGTTGTAGCACACTAAAAAAAAAATTGTTACGCCACTGACCAAAAGTTTTAGTTGACGTTCTCCTGATTTGGTTCAGACCAACGTTCGCGTAGCGTACGGCCAAGATCCATTATACAAACTATATTATATCATAGCTAAAAGAGTCTGCTTTGAATTTTCCATATAAGACTTTATTTACAAAGCAAGGCTTTTAAATGGATACACATTTCATACAAACAAACACAACTGTTTTAAATAACCAGTAAACATTATGCAAATCTTATTTTCATGCAGTTTTGCGAAAACTATCAGGCGGCATCATGTCGGCCCACATCACTAGGGAGCTTGCTATGATCAACGATGAGGATCTGCTCCGTAAAATGGTAAGTGATGAAGCAATCTTCAAAACTTACACTACAAATAATGACAAAATGTGTTCAAATTGAAAAATTACCTATATTAGTCCGTTAGTCGGCAATTATAAGACGATAAGAACTTTACAAAATCAGTAGGGGCTGCTAGTAAGTCTGTTATCAAACAAGAAGCTCAAGGGAGTGATCAGAATAGCAGCTTTAAGTCTTCGTCTACTAAAACAAGCTCTTCTTTGCAAATAGTAACCAAACAAAGGGGTACTAGGGGTGATGAATTAACCAAAAATCTTGATGGCAATACTAAAGTATTTAAAGAGAGCAAAACGCTACCAGATGGCAGCGTGGTCACTACAACCAGATACGAGACTGAAGGTGGTACTATTTCTTCGAGTAACAATAAGCCATTTTCTTCGCACCAGGAAAGTTCGTATAGTACTGGTATTACTACGGACCAAAAACAACAAGCGATTGAATATCAAGTAGATGTCACAGATAATGTTTCTTCTAAGAAACATGATTATATTGACCGTAAAAAATATCAGAGTACCAAACTAGAAAAGCAACCAAGCAACACGACGTACCAGAAAGTACTACTTATATCACCAAACGTACCAAAACCATCACTGAAGATCAGCCAAGAGAAGAAATCATCAGTACTACTTGCACTACTAATAAAGTGCAACAAAAAGAGCAAGTAATTCAACGCGACCGCAAATCTCCAGAAGGACGTCATCCAATTAAACCACCAAAATCCGAAATGGATCAGAAATTAGCGCCTACCGAGGGTCAGTACGATACAACTTACCGCAACGATTACACGCAAAAGAATCGTCCAATATATGAATGTGCGGTTTGAAATCAAGACGGCTTGGAAATCGCGCTTCTTCAATGAATTAAATAAATCTGTGTGGTCTCAGTTAAATGTCTTCGGTAAATTGGAGAGACATGTTGGTGTATACTTTCTACATGTATATTTAGAGCTTAGTTTATGTATTATATATTATTTAAAAATATAATATTTTGTTATTAACTTTGTATAATGTTTTGACCTGTAATAACATTTTTGCGCCTTCATACGGCATGACTAGATTTCTACATCTTAAAATCCGCCAGAAAAGGGTTTTTGCCGGCCTCGGCCTGCAAAGTGTTTCCATAGTTACCGAATTGTTACAAGTACTTACACCGTTTTCAGTACACCATTTTACAAATAATTCGTATTCTTTCCAATATCGGCCTGAAGATTTTTGTGGCAATAAATTGTTTATAACATTTTCTGCAGCTTTTAAAATATGTTTTTTGCGCCTTCATACGGCATGGCTAGATTTCTACATCTTAAAATCCGCCAGAAAAGGGTTTTTGCCGGCCTCGGCCTGCAAAGTGTTTCCATAGTTACATATTTTTTCCATTTTTAGTTTTTCCTGCAAAGTGTTTCCATAGTTAGTTATTTTTCCAATATCGGCCTGAAGATTTTTGTTAATAACAGTTATAACAATAATAATAGTTTTGGTAACAATAATATTTTGTTATTAACTTTGTATAATGTTTTGACCTGTAATAACATTTCATACATCTAATTTTGATGTATCAAACTAAAGCTACATTCACAACCTCGAAATTAGTGGCAAAATTAACTAATTAGTAGTCGACCAGAAGACAATTGTAAATGTCTATCTAGAAAATATACGTTTTTGGGTTACTAATAATTTGTCAACTTTACTGTTAATTATTTGAAAAAAAACTTTGTATTATTTGCTAATAAAATAAAAAAAATTGTCACATTTTTATACTTTAAGATCATATCTTTAAATATTATTTTGAGATGAAAGTGAATGTATTTAGATATTGTAATTCTGTTTAATATGCTTTTTAAATCATAAATACAAATTGGTGAATAATTGGTTGAATGAAACTCGTAAAACTAAAAATGATTTTGTATTAAATAGAACATAATTAGAGCCAGTTAAATTAATAAATTTGAACATAATTTTAATTAATCTGATCAAAAATAGACTACAATCCTTACTTCCATTTTTTAACCCAATATGCTGAATTTTGACAAATATTATCCGATTTTCGAGTTACAATGGCGCCTATGAAATTCGAATATATCGTCGGCCCAAGAAGATGACGTAATGCAAATACGCATGAAAGAATCGCATTCCTTCCAACATAATGGAGGTTTTTATATACCAGAATGAAACCGTGTTGACAAAACAATAAAACGAAACCAAAATACTATAATTATATTTTACAGTTGGAACCACTGTCAAATACCTTCATGTTCAAAAGGATTGTGAGATAGCAAACAACACGATGAACCAAAGGTTACAAAGTTTTATTAAATGTTATTACTCTTGACACACACTAGTCAAGGGGGTTCATACCCATGACACACACCAGTCAAGAGTCGAATGTATAATTCAGTTTGAGCTGAAAAGTAACCGACCGTTAAATGACCAACAGTACTTGGTGATGACCGTCAGATTTGCTACGGTTGCTTGAATTAACAATAACTGAGCGCTAGATGGCAATGGCGTTAAAGAAAACATCCAAAACCTCAACTAGTTTCTGTTGTCCTCTCGCCATCTTCTCCGATTTGATCATTCACTGAAAATGAGACACACAAAAAAGGTAGGTAAGCAACATACTTCGCAGTAAGAGGCTAGTAATGCGCAAGCGTCTCTACCCTCTGGGTCTGAACGGCGCAAAAACACTTAATTTTAGTTCTCTATGTATGTAAACGTGTGCGAAGACGGTGGAAAACATACCTATTACGAACGCGCCTATTAATTGAGCCGATTATTGCTTGGGTTAGAGTAGAGCGTTGCGATTTATTTCAATAGTTGCCTTTTGGTTTCTTGATGTTTTGTTTTTGTCTTGCTGACAAATGCAACGTTGACACGACGCAAGTTACGCTCCGACTGATACTAACAAATGAGTTGCTCCTTACTATATCGACAGTTTATTTTAACATTTTTATCAAATATCGCAATCAAATGGTCAGACATTTTTAATATTTAATTTAAAATTATTCCTTCAGAGAGTCCAAGCCACATAATACATGCGCAAGAAAAGTATGTATTAAGGATTGTCTAATTAGCGGCGCTTCTATACGCGCATTGCGGCATAGAAGATGGATGACGCTGGTGTTATACTCTCTATTAGAAAAAGTTTATAGTGACTTTCAACCATGTTGTACATATTTAGTGATAGTTAATTCTTTATTATATAATTATATGAATTAATTCTATAGTAGAACTTTGACTTTTTCTTAACGAGCTATGTTACGTGTTGAAAAATCCAAATTTTATATTGGCCTTGTTTTTCAAGACCTAGTTTTTTTTAATATTATTATTTTAATATTTTACATTGAAGTGTAATAGAAAATTTTAAAATTTTTGTATTGTTTGATTTTTAAATTAATGAATTTGAACAATTAATTCACAATTCAAAAATATTATATTACAATTCAATGAGAAAGTTGATTACAAATAATTCTTTCAGTGGTACTTTTATTTCAAAAAAATCGGAAATAACAGCGTTTTATAGCAAAACACTTACAAAAATATAATTATGGTATGGTAGTGGTAAACACTCTACACTACCACAATGAAATTACAGCGAAATTTAGTCAAATTATTTTTACGCAATGAACAGGCCATCACGTCCTAGCATTTGTCTCACTTTTTTCCGTACCTGCTAATGCATTGAAACGAGATGCATGCTATCCCGTTTGCTACTATATATTATTTGCCAAATTTTTTAAGAACTACGTAACTTTGAGAATTTTTTTTAGAAACATAAGAAGATCATTTATTGTAGAATTGCGATAGTCTATTAAATAAACAAAAAAAATGCATACAAATGGTTTAAACAATCAATTATTTATCAATAATTGTTTTTTCATCGATAAAATGAATTAATAACAACCACTACTATTTGAGGATGGACCTATTAAACAAGTTTAAGTTTATGAACATTTGCCAAAGTTATAAAGTTGACTTTCTTGAATTTTTATTAAACATAGGCAACTAGTAAATCAATTAAAAAAACAAAATGTAAACTGATGTCGAAAATTTGTTAGTAAAACATATTTTTGACATCAGTTTACCTCGGTTAAAACAAAAGCTTTATCCTAGAAACAGAAAATATAATTCAGTTCAAAATTTCAGTGTAAATTACTAGTCGGTTTCTCCCTTGATATTTTTAAAATTCTTTGTTAATCATGAAAAGTCCGATACTTTTGAACGCCCTCATTGAAGCAGTGCAAGCTTTAAATGAAGTTAATGGATCTAATCTGGTTGATATCGTGCGTTTAATAAAGACAACAATAAGTGAAGACATCTATTTGAATAAACATTTCAAATCAGAACTAAAAATCGCTTTAAGTTTTGCTATCAAATCTGACCAAGTTGTACAAAATGATGATGGTAAATACCAATTGAAGAAACAGAAAAATGGTGCGAAATTCCCGAAGGCCGTTGTTGAGATGTATTATGTTTGCTCGAAGTGCAAGAAGATAGCTTCTAGTGAAGTGAAACCGAGAACGCAATAGAAACGATAGGCGCAAGATAAGATCGTAGCCCAAAAAATTAAAGAAGACCTAGATGAACTGACCATAATAAATAAATAGTAGTCGTGATGGTGTTAATTTTGAAATCAATCTAAATAATGTTGGATAATAAATTTTCTTTTGCCAAAATTTTCTTTGATTTTCTTTAACTAATACTTTTAACATTGCAACCACATCTTCCAACTCGTGCCAAATGGTGGAAGCGCCAGGTATGATAATTTTGTCTAAATATTTTTTATGTATTGGTTTTTATGTATGGATTGTCCACATTGTTTTGTAGACAATCCTTTTGCCATAAAATAAAATTAGGGTAAATGAATTTTCGGATTCGACAAATTCGACTTATACTAGTATTAAAGTAGTAGAGTAAACGAAAGAAGTTCAACTGGAATTCGTCCCATGTAAGAGTCGCTTTGGCCTCACACCGGAGCAAAAGGCAATGAGCAACTGACAATCGACGATAAACAATAATATTTCTATTTGGTTGTTTACGTAGAATTTAATAAACAATCTCACACCAAAACAAAGCCATATTGATTGTTGCAGACTTGCCGCAACATGTATTGCCCGCGATACGAACTGTATGTATTTTGAAATTCAATACTTATTGACAGTGTTGGGCAATACTTTATGAAGTATGCTTTATGTAGTAGTTTCTTTTTTTAAAAAAGAAATTGCTAGAAAATACGAAATCGATTATTCTGTTTTAAATATAAATTTTTTATCATTATTTATTATTTATTATTCGATTTAATTTTTTAATTATTCGAAAAAAAAAAATAGACAAAATTATGGCACATCCTGAATGACAATATTATAGTAGAGTTTAAAATTTATTAAAACTGCGCTTGATTTCAATTCTGTAGACATTTGTAATGATCGGTGGTTTACACTAATTATTCCGGTTGGAATATTTCTTCTGACACCAGCCAATGTTAAATAAGTTTGCACTTACTTTTTGATGTTGAATTGTCCAGAACCATTGGCAACTTCTGGAATGAAGGTTGGATCATTAACTTCCTTCTGGTTCGATTCTTCTGGGCAGTTTGGATGAACAATTGATGTGCGGGAAAGTTCAATTAAATTCACGATAATATTTCAATTTAGTTTTATTAAAATATATCACACAGAAAATGTCACACGTTACATTGTTTACAAAATTACTTTTATTACAGCTTTAGGTTTTTTGAATTGTTGCTATCGACCGGTATTTTAATTATATTACTAAGTCTTTTAAGTCATTGATTTAACAGTGATATTCAAAATAACACGACTATTTTGGTTGAGCTTTAAAACGCGACTGTTCTTACCCCTCCTTGTTTTTCAAAACAAGTTCTGCTTTTATACTAAAAATGGTCTTTGTTTCTGTGAGGACCAGACCAATTAAAGTCAGAAATTGGACCCAAAGCTAATATTTATGGATATTTATGGCTGACAGTTTAGACATAGTTTTAACATGTGGTACTGCCTATAGTGCATTTATTTCCGCTAAAGATACAAAGCTCTTTTTTTGGTAATAAATGTCAACTGGCATTTGTGGATAGCAAAACACATCAATTATGTAATTTTATTACTTTGCTATGAATTTTATGGTTTTACCCATCTAAAACCCTATCGTTAGTTTTCTGTAAAACCTTAACCAAAAGTATCAAATTTCAACCGTTGCACATGTGATGCTGTTTTACTTTGTAACACAATCTATGAAAGAGTGCTTTCACATTTCAAATAGGCAAACTACCTTTAAATTCATTTTACGATCACAACACATTTAATTGTTGATCGCTAAAAACTATTTTGAATTATTACTTACTCCCTTGCAAACGGTTTCTGGCTGGTCGTCCAAACGCTTTATCTGAAGCAGCTTTAATGATAGTGTAATGTAGAATTTGGTACCAAACCTGGCTATTGGCTATTCACAGCTCCCGATCATGCGGTTTTCCTTTCCGCTTTCGTAGCTATAATAAGCTAAGGGTTGATGAGTACTGGATGTGCGCTTTGTTCTTGCAATGCCCTATCGCCGCCAGTATACTATGTCATTAAAATCCAATACTAATTTATACTTTTTTAACGATTTCATTTAAAGGGAGGGATCTTCTTTGTTTAAGTAAACCAATAAATCGTCGTCGTCCCGCTGGAGGGCATCTCTCCATATAGTTTGGGGCTTGGATTCTATGCTCACTAACGTAATAAAAGTTGAAAATTTAAAACTGCCATTACGTTTATGTAATTATTACGTATTACGTATATTAAACAAGCAGTGAGCAGGCGCAAACTCCTGTGGCTCACGGTGTCATGAGTATAGTATACATGAGTAATATACATGTCCTCACTATTACGCGCGCAAGACAAATAAATATATACAATGTCCTCACTTTGATACTAAGGTCCTCACTTTGAACACATATACTAAAAAAAAACAACTTTTTTATTTGTAAGATCAATACTATACTTTTACATAATATATTCCCCTTTATGAAATAAAATGTAAACTATCCAATTACAGCGCTTTATTCTAGTGGAAGTGGTATTTTTTTTTGGTACGAAGAAACCTTTCAGGTATGGGTCCAGGTATAGAATGTATACTCATGATAATAATGTTTATGTTTATTGTAACATTAGATATTATTGTGCTGATATCAGATTATTGTCCAAATTATTTTTTTCACGTTTGAATTGAAATTCAGCTAATTATTGAGCCTATCTATTTTTCAAACATTGTTAAATTGCATTAACTTTCTTTTCCCATGATTTTAAAATATCTACAACTGTCGTATGTCCAAACAATAAGGCTTCCATTAAAGGTGAATTTCCCCATCGATCTCGAATATCATATTGAACATTACAATGTTTTAATAGAAAATCTACACAATTCACATGGCCTTCTGCAGCTGCCAAATGCAAAGCAGTTCTTCCATCATAATCTGATACTGACATGTCCATTCCTGACAATTTATGTCTAAAAATATATGCATATAATCCCTCTACTTTAAGTAAGTGATGATTTAATGTAAATATTAATAAACAATACCTTCTTAGTCCAGGTAAATCTCCAGAAGCAGCTGAAAATAATAGATTTACAATATTCAATCCAGTTCTTTCAAATTTAAATTTTCTTGGGTCTGATTTATTGGATGCATGACGAAGATTATCATATCTATGAAAATTGAATTTTTTTACTAATTCCTGAAATTAAATAATGTATTGATTTATTTATTTTATTATAAATTCACATATTAATACTTCACAAAATTGAACACCTCTACAACTGTTTCCCAAAGAATCTAGCGGCGGCGACCAAAGGCATATGCCCATCACGTTTGGAATTACTACTAATAGGGCGCCACTAACACCTGATTTGGCAGGCAATCCTACCTGAAACAAATTGATTTACTTCGATATTACTAAATTGAAAAAGAATATTTTTGGTGCAAATCTTAATTTGCGCATACTTGCTTAACTTGAATATAGAATCTATAATAAAAGGTCAAATTAATTTGTCACCAAAATGAATTTTAGTGTTAGCCAAAATTCTTTTTCAAGAAATTGATAATATGAAAAGCCATTAACAACAATTTTAACAATTATTGTTATTGTTAAATCTTTCCGAATTTACCGCGGGAAGCATTACAACATTAACAACGCTGCCTTTAAGTTCCATGTATACAATCCGTTATCTAAATCTCAATATTTTTTTGTCCTGTCAGGTTTGTTTTGTATTAACTGATTAGAATTTTGGTTGTGGTTTCATAACCAAATATATTGGTTTTGGACTTGTAAATTTAGAATTACAGTGTAAGTGTCTAAATTTGATCAAATAATCAGTAACCCTTTGATTTAGGTATATATTAATAGTGTTCATTATATTATTATTCATTGATTCCATATCCTCTAAGAAATGCAAAACAGCGCAATCAGTTTCACTGTTGTATATATAGTTCAATCGGTTCAAACTTTTATTGGCTTTCTAAAAATACCATTAGGTGGTATTTTGATGAAATGGATTAATAATTAACATATTTTATTGAAACAAAAACCACAAGAAAGTAATTTTTACATGTTATACAGCACGATAATATTTGCATTGGTACGATAATAAATAAGCTTTTAATTCAAAAGTTAGCAATAAACGGTCTGTTTTAAAATTTATAATTAAAAAAAGTAAAAGGCATAATAAACCGACTTACGTAATCTATTGATACAAAAAAATATATTTGTTATATGGTGAATAATAAACAATTTTCTTTTGAAGTACAAATTTAATTATCAAAGTTGGAAAAAGCGGTTTTCTAAAAATTAAGATAATTCTATGAAATTCACACTATATATTCAGATTAACGAGTACTTGCATTTCGTGAAAAAAATATTTCAATATCGCTAAAATTAATTTATTTATTCGAATCCGGACATTTCATTTGATTCCAGCCATAAAACTGTTTATTTTTTATTTGGAACTTTTAGAAATTATATAATTTTATAAATTTTATTCTAATCGACGGAAATTAATGATTACTTGTATTTGGTGAAAACTATTTTCATATAAGATTATTTATAAAATCTCATTTATAAAATTCTAAAGGTCCAAAATAAAAAATAAACAGTTTTATGGCTGGAATCAAATAAAATGTCTGAATGCGAATAATTAATAATTATTAATAATTTTACGAAATGCAAAAATTCATTAATCTCCATCGATTAGTGAAAAGTTTGTAAAATTATATAATTTCTAAAGGTCCGAAATAAAATCTTTGTTTTATGGCTGGAATCAAATGAAATATCCGGATTCAAAAAATTAAGTTAATTTTAGCGATATTGAAATATTTTTTTCACGATATGCAAGTAGGTACTCATTAATCTGAATATATAGTGAAAATTTCATAGAATTATCTCAATTTTTAGAAAACCGTTTTTTCCAACTTTGATAATTAAATTTGTACCTCAAAAGAAAATTGTTTATTATTCACCATATAACAAATATATTTTTTGTATTAGTGAATATGTTTTTTTGTAATCTACCCATTCTAAATGGTGAAAAAAGTGAAAATTGGAAAAAAAATCTATACGACAGAAGTAAAATGTCATGTCATCATTCTGACCCCTTGGATGTGATTCTGTTGGAACAATTAAGCATCCAAAAAAAATCAGTTCTCTTGAATTCAAATTTTTTTAGTTTTTTTTTAGAATCATGATTTTTTTTGAAAATTCTCAATTTTGATTCTGTACTCGTACACATGAATGCAAGTGTGTTGACATCAAATTGCCAAGAACAGTCCAAGGAGTAACCGTGGTCAATTCCGCCTTCTTTAGCGTGAAAATTTTCTTTGCCCACCCACACAGTTAGAATGCACCTTTTATTTTTAATCACATCTTCATTGTTGGACTTTCAATAACAAAACTTTCAAAATCAACCCGGGTAAAATATCAAACTTTTTTATTTTTTCATTAAAATTCGTGCCAAAAAAGTATAATGCAAACGGAGGCAAAAATCCGTTGTGATTTTCAAAACTTATAACAGTTTGATTTTCAAAACTTATAACATTTAAGTCAGTCTTAAATTTTAGGGGGTGACACTTTCATTTGTGAGCAGTGTAGGTGGATCGAATTTTGTGCCGGTAAGTGTAGATAAAATATAAATTATCCGTGCACAACACTGGCAACACTGGCGGAAATAAATATGAGTAATTATGTAATTAGTAATGATTTCCATTATGTTCACAAATTAAATGTTGCAATCAAATACAAATGTAATATAAAATGTATACCTTAAAAGCAAATTGCCCTGAGTAGTCATACATTCCACAACTGTGCATCAACGATAGTACATCTCTAACACTTTCGGATTTTAATACTTTTTCTTCAGATAGTGGACAAATACCCCCATTCGCTAATGTAGCACCCATAATGGCTACACTATCACAATTTGCTTCCAAAGAACAACACTGAAAAAAATAATTTATTGAATATTTCACAGCTCCTATAGTATTATTTTTTCCTATTTTTAAGAAATTTTAAGAAATAAAAATTTCTTATTTACATTTTTAGATTTTTTAAGCATCGTTTGTATAATATATATTAAATCGGGTTATTTAAAATTTTAACTAGAAACCAAATTTGAAACAAATTTAAACGATGGTTGAAACGTGTGTATGAAGAGTTGAAAACGTGACAAATGTGTTGTATAGGTACCCTATTATAATTAAACTATTTGAAGCAAGATTTAAAATAAGCAATTTAAATCAATGTTTGAAGTAAATCCTAGCACTATTAGTGTAAGGGGTGTGTTAAAACAGAAATTAAGTATTCTAAGATATTTTTCATTAAACTAATTGAAATTATATTGAATTTATTAATTGAAAACAAATTTGAAAGAAATCTGACAAATCAAACTGTAAGGGGTGCATTAGGGATTACAGTTGTAAAATTTGAGTCCTAGTCTAATTTCAATTTAATTTACTAAATAATGATAAGTAAGTAAGTTTAAATTACTAGTGGAATCCAAATTTGAAATCCGAGCATTTTGACTGTACCTAAATTTCAACACTTAATATACCAAGTGTTGAAATTGTAAAATAAAGATCGCATACTATTTTTGATTATATTATTCGTAAACATGTTTAAAATGTATATTAGAAATCAAATATGAAGAAAATCCGATCCATATGACTAAACTCTATTTGGGTGGTGGGATTGTGTATTGATAAGAGTCGAAAATTATTTTTATTCACTCTTTATGAAAATATTACTAAAATAACTGAAGGAAAATTGTGGGTAATGCTGCCATATAAGAAAAAGCATTTACCACTTGGGGTATACATGAAACATAGTTCAATATTTGGTCAAAATCGGTCTGCAACTTTAGAAGATTAAGTGTATTTTTTTAACACCAATTTTGCTGTTTTTGGCCTATAATGCGCAGGTTTTTGAGAATTTAATACTTTATTTTCCTTCGACATAATCCATGGTCAGGTAGACAAAATGGACGCAAATTTTGTTTTAATCGGACCAGTAGATCCGATTAAAACTATAGGAAATATAGTGGTTTAAAGAAACGAACAGACCGATAGACGAAAATTAGTGAATATGATTTTTGTAATCTACGTATTCTAAAAAGTAAAAAAGAGAAATTTGGAAAAAAAAATTATGAATACAATACTTCTTCTACGAGATAAAAAAATTCGCTGGAAATAAGATTCCACAGTGCTTCTCTCGATGCTATGTTAAAATTTCTGATTCAAATTTTTAGAATTTTGAGGCATCTTTTGTGGAAAAAAATGTATCGGGTTATTTAAAAATGCTTTGAAAGAAATCCGAGCATTTTTACTGTAAAGGGCATATTAAGGGTTGAAGTTGTAAATTAAGGGTTGCATATTATTTTTAGTTAGATTATTTGTAAATCTGTTTTAAATGTATAGTAGAAATATAATATGAAGAAACTCCGATCCATATGACTCAAACTGTATATTTGGGGAGTGGAGGTGTGTGGTTAGAGTCGTAAATTATTTTTAATCACTCATTATGTAAATAAATATAAAATTACTGATGGAAAATGGTGGGTTATGCTGACATATACGATTCAAAACACCGTCAATTTTTTTTAAATTAATTTGAAGGATCAACAAGGCTTATTTTTAAGGGATAAAACTTTTACCAGCATTTTTTTCTTCAATGTATAGGTAATATGTATGCCAAATTTGGTTCAAATAAAATATTCCTCCTGGCAGGTATTCACGTTACAAATTATGCATTTTTACAACTTTTGACCCTTCAACCCTTAATAAAAATTCAACCCTGTAAAAAACTTCAGATTTTTTGAAAGCATTCACCACTTGGGCTATACACAATACATATGTTCAATATTTGGTCAAAATGAGCCCGCAACTTTAGAAGATTAAGTGGATCCACCGACTTTGCCATTTTTTGCATGTTTTTGGCCTATAACACGCAGGTCTTTGTCAAAATCGGGTCAGTAGATTCCAAAATATAGTGGTTTAAAAAAACAAACAGACCGACCGACAGATCGACAGACGGAAATTAGTGCATATGGTTTTCGTAATCTACGCATTCTATATAGTAGAAAAAAATGAAATTTGGAAAAAAAAATTATGAATACAATACTTCTTCTACGAGAGAAGTAAAAATAGTGACCGACCCATTTAACGATTTCAAACTTTAATACACACTTTACAGAGAAATTGCTCAGATTTCTTTCAAATGTGGATTCCAGTAACCATTTTAATAATTCATTAAAAAGTTTTATTATCATTAACTAAAATATTAATTAGTTTCATTAAAATTAAACTTTTGAAATTAAGGGCAAAGATGATTTATACGAATTATTTCTGAATTTCTTGTACCTAATTTGAAAATTGACCGAGAAGGATAATCTATTTGTTTCAATTTTTTGTACTTGAAAGTACTTACTTGAAAGTAAAAATCCATGCATTCTCTGAACTTGGTGTTTTCAGGATAACACTTATGTTCCCTCATATAAAATCCCAACGCAAAATTTCGATCTGCAACCTCTCTTTCTGACAGGAATACGGCATTGTTAAATCCCATATCTTCACCTCCTGCTAATTTCTGTAATAAATGATAAAAGTATTTGTCAATAATTTCACAACAATTATGACGTAGGTACTATATGCACCTATATGTAAATTAACTTAAACTTGATATTACAAATATGTTAATTAAATCTTCAAACAGTTATAGAAATTTTGACAAGCAAACAAAATATTAGAAATAAAACCAATTAAATACAAATAAATATCTTACTTCAAAATAATTCATAGTAAAATCAAATTTTTCTGCCAAACTCATTTCAGGACCAGCAACCGTTTTTAAAAGAGCACATACCAAAATTGCACCTGCGTTTATCATCGGATTATGAGGCTTTTCTGCAAAATTGCTGTTAAAAAATTAAACTATAATTTGTAATAATAATTACTATTATGATCCAGAATAAGTTCGTTAAAGTTTCTACCGCTGGGTTCTTGGCCCACATATTTATGTACAACATCAGCTCCCAGCAAATCCAATGCAATGGCATACGTAATGGGTTTGCTACAAGATTGTATGGTGAACGGTATATTAACATCACCAATCGAAAACCGCTGTCCGTCAATTGTACAAATACTAACACCCCAATAATTTGCACTCATACGTTTCAATTGTGGAATATACGAAGCTACCTATAAGCCAAATCTAAGTAATTAATTAAATACTATTTTATGTCAATATATAATATAACTGTGCCATTACTGTTGTCTTTACATTTCCAATAAATGTCTTCAATCTCTTTACTAAACGTTTGAAATTCGGGTATAATAAATTGATGTCGAAATGCTCGAGATATTAAACTTATACTTGGAGAAATTATACTGAAATCAAATAAATAAATGAATAGCCGTTCGAAAACCTCTTCACTTCACGTCATAAAAAAATCAATTTAAAAAAAACTACAAACTCACGATTTAAATTGTTCTAAATTCAATTTTTGAGTATCTATTGAATTTTTTGAAACTTGTTTCAAATTTTCCATCATTTCCTTCAAACGAGAATCGTTTTTCCTTAATCCTGTGGCCCTTAGCGCCTATAATTAACCAACAAATAAAAATCGCATTTTTCAGTTGTTTTTGTACCTACCGATAGAAATTTACCAATGGGCAACAAGCCGGTTTCCTGATTTTTAAATATTTCAAATATTGCCACTTCCGCTTGAACATCATCGCTACTTCAAAAAATGTTGTACATAATTACGTTGGTACTACTAGATATACGTACTAGATATTATTAAGTGCAGAACACAATAATTTACAATTATTGTAACCTGTCCTCTTAATATATATAATATGATGTTTAAGTTAACTTACAAATATAAGTAATTTGTATCGTGGATAAAAGAATACTTCCTTCTGCTACAATTTAAATTCAGTTCAATAAGTAATGATTTTTATTATTAAGTAATTCTTTAGATTAATTATATTTACTTTTGTCGGTGTGCCGCATCATTTCGGCAGAAAGCAGACTAAAAATACAGATTCTAATTTTATTTTCAATCGTTTTATTTAAAATAAGTACTTACATTCATTGCAGAAGTTTGTCTACTATACAAATGTATAGACTTACAATTCCATCTAATAAAAGGTTTAATTGAAAACTTTCCATCGCAATTTAACAGAAACTTTTGAATTTCAGTGAATTTTATTCTGCTCATCAACATGGTTATATTTCTCGGTCGATCGATATACGACTATCTTACTTATTTCGTAATGTAACTAACGCCAGCGCAATTTCTCCGAGCAAGTGTTAGTAGCATTCTTTACAACCGTTTTAGAGAACTGAAATAGTCAATGAATAGGGTTTTTGTCGTAGGAAATCAATAATGAATCCCGATCATCAACATTTAGGGGCTTTTTTATGTGCCATTCCATACGGCAAGTGAATTTCAGGCGGACTTTCACTTCACCAATGAATTACGTTTTTGGTTTGGTGCACTTTTACACATTTAGTGTATCTCTTTTTTTGCTTAGCTTCTTTGAAAACACATGAAAGATACACACTCAGTTTGCACCAGTGCAACATATAAAAAACGCTTACTAAGAATTGGCGCCTTTTTATTGAGTCAGGTGTCACTTTTCTGAGCTTTCTTAAGCTGCGTTCGGGTTATGCAATTCTGAGTCATATCATTTGCGCTTACTAGTGTCGTTCGGGTGCGCAGTGCAGCTCCAACAGAGTTAACTCAATAAAATAATTATAGAAAATGACGGCAGCAGTATTTGAATTTTTTTTATTTTCGACTTGTACGGACAAGTTGTCGAGTTCAAACTTGTATACACCGTGTATGTACAAGTGGTAGTTTAGAATTAGAGTAGTGGTCGTTTTATTTACTTTCGCCACATCGAAATTAGGTACTTATTTTGAAAATGTGGCAAAATACGACCAACATGTGGCAAAATGCGACTTTAGGAAATTGTACTTTGCTTGATTACGCGAAATACGGATGGGAGATTAGGACGGGAGAGGATAGCGAAAAGTTACAGCCTCGTTGGTATAGAGGTGAACTGACGCCTCTTCGTGTCGATGATATATTGCCCTTGTCGACTAAGAATGACGAGAATGAGGAAGAAGAAGAAGAATTCGACTCCCAAACTTCAGATTCCGAAGATGAGAACTAGCGATAAAATTTTTATTGTTTGTAATTTATTGTAATACCTTGGTAAAATTAATCGAATAATTTATTATAATCTTTTCGGAATCGTTGGGCTATTTCTTCAAAAAGTGGAACAGTTCTTTAATAAAGCATATTTTATTGTAAATTAAAATTTTATGTGTATTTCAGCTGTACAAGTCAAAAATAACGAATTAATACCTATAAAACAAAATTGAAACGGAAAATTCGGTTTCAATGAGCGCTACCTTCAAATGCTGCTGCCGTCATTTTCTTGAATTTTCGGAAATGGCAGCAGTGGTTTTTCTTACATAAAAATTAATTCTCTTTCACATGGGCTTTGAATTTTTACGAAGTTTGATGATACTCAAAAACAAAATTTAGAAAATTATTTATTTCCCGGCTGCCACTGATAAGGGTTATCACGGAAACTGGCAGCACTAAATATTTATATAGCACTGCCTCTCCTCTGTCTAAAAAAGCAATTAGAATTTTCAAGTATTATGATACTTGATATTCAAAAAATAGTTATTTATACAACAAGTAGCAAAATGTAAGTTATTTTTTCACGAGTCGTAAATTTGTCCAACGAGGCGTCAGCCGAGTTGGACAATACGAGAAGTGAAAAAATAACTTATTTTGCTCGTGTTGTATACACTATTTTTTGCAATTTTTAATTAAA
The DNA here is from genome assembly GCA_963556235.1 of Cryptophagus acutangulus. Classification (NCBI taxonomy): domain Eukaryota; kingdom Metazoa; phylum Arthropoda; class Insecta; order Coleoptera; family Cryptophagidae; genus Cryptophagus; species Cryptophagus acutangulus. The sequence goes on from OY744558.1 coordinate 9,228,004, forward strand.
ATAAAAAATATTAAATATTAGTTAATAATCAGATGACAATCGGTTGCTTGATTCAAGCTTAATTTGTTATTAATTAGAGCAAGCATTGATAAAACAATTGAAATCGCCCCTAGGAACGAAAAATCAAACAGCTTCCTTCAGATAATTCAAATCGAACAGAAGTGTTTACTAACTCAAATTTAATGGAAATGTTGCTTATATGTTTCTGTTTAGTTAAATATTCTTACTAATTGTACAATTAATATTGTTAATAAATAAAACATTGCGGTTTTATAACTTTTTGCCACGTTTTTAGCAATTTTTAAAATAATGAAAAAAAGTAAAAAGAGTGAAAAAAAGTAGAAAAAGAGTGAAAAAAAGTCTTTTTTCACGCTTTTTTTAGAACAATAAAAAAAAGTAGGCTGTTTCAACATCAAAAATGGCAACTAAAAAGATGTCATTTTAATCGCAAATTGCAAAATAGTTATTTTTGCAATTTTCCATCAAAATGACAACTTTTCAGTTGTTGTTTCCAATGTTGAAACGGCCTACTTTTTTTACTGGTCTTAAAAATCAATGAAAAAAAGTCTTTTTTTCACTCAAATTTCTACATTTTTTCACTGATTTTTATATTTTTTCATTGAATTTCACAAAAATCAAGTGAACAAACAAACGCCCTGTTCGTTTTTAGGTATCTAGCGAGGTATCTAGGGGTGATTGCAATTGTTTTTCCATTGCTCACTTTGACTAATAACAAATTAAGCATAAATCAAGCAACCTTAAATTTTCTGAATGAATCAAATTATCATTTAAAAAGTTAATAGCAAGAAAATTGCAAAAAGTAGTGTATACAACATGTGCAAAATTAGTTTTTTTTTCATTCGTCGTATTGTCCAACTCGGCTGGCGCCTCGTTGGACAAACTTACTTCTCATGAAAAAAAAACCTACATTTTGCTACTTGTTGTATAAACTACTATTATACAACAAGTAGCAAAATGTAAGTTATTTTTTCACGAGTCGTAAATTTGTCCAACGAGGCGTCAGCCGAGTTGGACAATACGACAAGTGAAAAAATAACTAATTTTGCTCGTGTTGTATACACTATTTTTTGCAATTTTTAATTAAAATTAAAAAATATTAAAGATTAGTTAATAATCAGATGACAATCGGTTGCTTGATTCAAGCTTAATTTGTTATTAATTGGAGCAAGCATTAATAAAACAATTGAAATCGCCCCTAGGAACGAAAAATCAAACAGCTTTCTTCACATAATTCAAATCGAATAGAAGTGTTTGCTAACTCAAATTTAATGGAAATGTTGCTTATATGTGCTTGTTCAGTTAAATAATCTTACTAATTGTACAATTAATATTGTTAATAAATAAAACATTGCGGTTTTATAACTTTTTGCCACGCTTTTAGCAATTTTTAAAATAATGAAAAAAAGTAAAAAGAATGAAAAAAAGTAGAAAAAGAGTGAAAAAAAGTCTTTTTTTCACGCTTTTTTTAGATCAATAAAAAAAAGAAGGCTGTTTCAATATCAAAAATGGCAACTAAAAAGATGTCATTTTAATCGCAAATTGCAAAAAATATTTTTTTTTCTTTTTTTTTAATACCTGCGTGAATTAATACTATTGGCAGCAGTGTCATTTCGTGTTTTTCAATCAATGAGGTGGCGAATTATATCTATAACTTTAAAAAGTTCGGTGGAAATTGTTTATAACAACTTATTGAATAATTTTGCAGCACCTAAATCTAAGTAAAAAATGCCCTTTCTATTGGTCTAAAAATCATTAAAAAATGATCAAAAATAAGCTTGTAAATGCAATGTGAACATAAAATTTAACATTTTTCGATATACAAATTCGCTGGAAATGAGATTCCACAGTACTTCTCTCGTTGCTATTGTTGTATGTCTCTTTCACAAGACAAAACAAAATAAAACAGGACAATTGTCTTCTGACACCAGGGCAGCTTTTATAATGAAAGCTCCGAAAAACACTGAGTAGAAATGATGCACTAATCTTCACAAATCGAATTGAAAGGATTTGTTGTTATTTAATGATTTCAATGTTCGAGTAAAACGACGATAAAACATAAAATTGTTTATTATATTTATTGGTGGTTACGAAGTTTATGTAATTACGAGGTGCAATGATTAGCGACAAAATTAAGACTGACTAATATTATGCGCTGCTTTTCTTTTATGCGCTGCTTATGTTTTTATTATTGTTTATGCATCTAAACTATAATAACAAAGAATATATTGTTTGTAATACTTACAACACTATGTTAAAATTTTTAATTCAAATTTTTAGAATTTTGAGGCATCTTTTGTTGAAATTTTTTTTTCGGGTTATTTAAAAATGCTTTTTAAATTTTAACTAAAAACCAAATTTGAAATAAATCTAAGCGATAAAGTTGAAAAGTGTGTATGAAGAGATGGAAAACTGAAAATGTGTGGCAGATACTCTATTTTAATGAAACTATTTGAAGCAAGATTTAAAATTACCAATTTAAATCAAAGTTTGAAGTAAATCCTAGCACTATCAGTGTAAGGGGTGTGTTAAGGGTTAAAACATGAATTGAGGATTCTAGCCTATTCTTGAATAAACTAGTTGGAATTATTATATTATTATTAGATTTATTATCAATTGGTATTATGGTATTGGTGTGTAGTTAGGGTCGTAAAGTATTTTTAATCACTCATTGTGTAAATATATATAAAATTACTGATGGAAAATGGTGGGTTATGCTGACATGTACGAATCAAAACACCGTCAATTTTTGAACAATTAATTTATAGAACCAACAGGTAACAAGGGCTTATTTTTAGGGCATGAAACTTCAGTAGGGTCAGTAGATTCCGAAATATAGCGGTTTAAAGAAACGAACAGACCGACAGACCGACATACGGAAATTAGTGAATTTGATTTTCGTAATCTACGCATTCTATAAAGTAGAAAAAAGTGAAATTTGGAGAAATTTTTTTTTTCATGAATACAATACTTCCTCTACGAGAGAAGTAAAATGTGTCAAACATTTTTTATGGCATTTTGAAAACGCGGATAAATTGGAGCCTTCCATATTCAGATCCGCAAGATCATTTTCAGTAGAATGAATATTTTTGCAAAAAGACCTATTTTTGCAAAAATATTCATGTAGATTTTTACATGGTTTATTTCATCTCTAATATTCTTCGCCGCAATATTGTATCAAATTTAGTTCAGGATTGGTAGAAGGGGGTCGAGCGTGAGTACGAGTGCTTAGAAGCTCACCTCCTAGAAACACATACTATATGAGATAGTACGCAAATTTGTCCACAGATTTTGTCACTACTATGCAGACCAGATATACGAACTAGGCGCAACTATAGCGGACGTTCTTGCAAGTTTTGAATTGCTGCGACCACTACCACACGCACACATAAACAAAGTGTTGGGCATTGTAAAGCTAAAAACACAAACATTTGCACATTTTTAAAGACAACACAACAACCAGAAAAATTAATGATAATTTTTGCATAATGACATTGCATATTTTTTTTTATATCATACATAAAGCAATAGTAGTACTATTTTGCTAGGTATTAATATAATATGCAAATGTTCATAAACAATATAATATACCAAAAAAATTCTATATGAATTGTATGTGTCTCGTGTCTCTTTAGGAAGGAGTCATTGTCTCATCTACAAGACGAATCCGCAAGCAAAGGGCTGAGTCTCAACAGATCGCAGCGTGGAAACTGCTCTACCGAATACAACACCCTGCCAGGTACATAAGTCGTCTACAAACAATTCCGAGTTCCGACATCGAAACAATAACTACCCATGGTTGACTGTCATGTAGCCTGGTTGGACATAACAAGGATTGATCTCGCCGCCAACCGTTAGCTACACACAGCAATAGGGCTCGTGCAACAGTTGATGTAAGCATCAACTGCCTAGTAATGTCACATTGTATTGAGCTTTTCGACACTCGGAACTCCAAAGAAATATCGTTGCCACCTTTGACTAGAAAGGATTCGGCCTTAGAGGCGTTCAGGCATAATCCCACGGATTATGCTCTTACGAGATTTGCGACACTCGCCTGCGGCTCGTATCGCAAACTTTACCTGCGTGAATATTGCTATCATATGCTTGTTCAATAATATACTATTTTACTTTACCAGCACCATCTATGAAAGCTCATAACAGTGAAAAATGGCTCAGCAAAAACGGCGGCAAATTCTTAATTTGGATCGCCAATAAGAGTCTTCTGTATCGCTGTATGTAAGTCACTTCAGCTTCAAGAAGTATCGGAAGTAAAAGCACAAAATAGACCGAATTTGACCCTTATTTAGATTAGATGTATCGTTTTAGATTAACAGTTGTATCGTTAAGGACCATTATGCGGTAATTTCAACTATGTCTCAACGCCAGCCATAGAATTTAAAATTTCAATACTTTATGAGGCGACCGTACGAGTAAGCTTAAAAAGGAGTTATCTACTTTGTAGTGTCACAAAGTAGATAACTCACATTAGATTTTTAATTCATATAATATAGCTAAAATGACAAAACAAGAACGACATTTGTAAAGTTTAACATTTATTTATCACAAATCATATTCAAATTCAAACCGACCGTTGAAACTAAATTTTCAGCGATTGTGGCAGAAATTGAAGTTAGCGTTAATGTAAAATATAGATAGTAACTGTAAAACTGGTACTTTAAGTGGGGCGGTCGGAAAACAACGCTAACTAGATGTCGCTACATTACAATTTTATTTCATACTTTTTAGCTAAAACACGTAAAAAGTTATGAATTACAATATATTTTTCGAAAAACAATTAACAACCCAAGCTCATGTATTATTATGTTTATCAAATTGTGCCTTGGTTAATTATTTATTAAATTTTGAAGTTTAAAATTTTTTCTATTTATTTTTCACAACTCGTGTTAACAGAAGCCCAAACAAGTATGTCAAAATCTATCTCTAAAAGTTCAAAGCATATTTTGCAGTAATTTGACTAAAAAGTATGAATCAAATGTGAAATGGTGCAAACTGTAGAAATTTTAAATGACATTTAGTGCCATGTTAAATGCCATTTAGTTCGGTAAGCTAATCACAGCCACATTGTGGCAAGACTAGTTTCGATTATTTAATATAATCATTCTCAATGCCATAAAAGACGAATTAAGTTGGTATTTTTTATGACATTTGTAAAAAAAAATAAAAAAATTTTTTTTTTAGTTTTTTATTTAATAACAATATAAATTCGCATATTTTAGTCAATCATACAACAAATTTGTAAAGATCTACATTTATATCTACCGATTTACTTTTATGAAATTTGTAAGATGAAGGTAAATTATATTTTAATTCGGCAAGAACTTCCCCCTTAGCCCCTACACTTTCTGCGACTTTTAACACGTGCTGTCGTGTCGATGTTTTGTGTAAAGAATAAACGGCATATTTACTTAATCTGAATGCAAGTGCAAGAAACTTCATATCTATGCCTGCATTATGCTTTGTTCCAAATGGAGGATTCATTATTATAGTGTCGAAGCTGTTATTAAACCTGCAATAAATAAAAAGCATAACATTAATCAATGTAAATAATTAATATAATTAAGGCCTGAAAAGGCAAAAAATGTTCCTATTTTAGACAAACCAATTGAAGTAATATTTAAAATTACTACATTGAACCAATGTTTGAAGTAAATCCCCGCAATATTAATTATACTAATTATAAGGTTAAAATAAGGTTAATAACCGAGTCAAAACTGTTTCAAAAAAGAATTAAAGATTGTATCCTATTTTGGATTATCGGAATCCAAATTTGAAAGAAATCCGAGCATTATGACTGTAAAGGGTATATTAAGGGTTGAAGTTGTAAAATAAGGGTCAAAATCTATTTTTAATTAGATTATTCGTAAATATGTTTACTTACAATGTATGTACAGTAAAAACAAAATATCAAGAAAATCCGAACTATATGACTCAAACGGTATAATTAGGGGGTAAGGGATACAAATATTTTTTTGCAATTTTCGATCAAAATGACATCTTTTTAGTTGCCATTTTTGATGTTGAAACGGCCTTCTTTTTTTTATTGTTCTAAAAAAAGCGGAAAAAATAGTATATTATACAACGTTGCCATTTCGATCTTTCCTAATGTTTTCGTCTAAAGCACGTGGCAAATAAGTCAGATCATGGTCCATCTATTCCTTATCAGATGTCGCGAAATTTGCAGTGAATTTAGATAAGCAAAACTACGTAGATTCGCTAGCGACCAGAGCGGCTATATATGTAGCGGTTTCGCCCCCTTAATGTGATAAAAGATGTATTCGCGACTAGTGATTGCAATCAGTATCCGTTCAGTTTGATCACTTTGGAGGGGAGAACCCATGCTGTCACTCACCGGACAAGTAATTTTGTTGACATAAAAGAACACTTTTCAACTAATTGCGTTCACTTCGAGCTACTTAAATAAGTTGTCGCGAATACACCTAATGTTGCAGGAACAAAATTAAAAAAAAACGAAGAACAATACTTACTTGGACGACAAGTTATTAAGCACATCACAATTAACAACATCAATATTATTAATTTCATGATCGTCAACATTTTCCTGAAAAACCTGTACAGCTTCCAGGTCGACTTCAAAGCCGACTACTAGGCCAGCGTCTAAAAGTGCGGCCCCAATTGTCAACGCTCCGCAACCACTTCCCAAATCCCCCACTAATTTGCCAGTTATGTCACCGTGTTGTGATTGAATCATATGCAGCATGTGCGACCCCAGATGCGAAGGAGTAGCATATTGTTCCAAAAGAATTTTCGGATTTTTAAATTCAGATAGACACTGCAAGCGTTCTTCGAGACATCTTAATTTTAAACAAGGGTACATTCTTATCACGCCTGTGGTTGCGGTTTCACTTCGAATCGCGGTAATACCGGTAAAATTAAATTGCCAAAAGAGGAATCCTGCGATATGAAGAATCCAGTCGATTGAGCATTGGCTGTTTGCAGTGCAACACGTTGAACTGAGTTTAAAGCATGTGCATCATTAGATGGGGTTGTGGTTGTGGTCGAACCAAGAACCGGCAGTGCCGATGAATTCAGCGTCGATGCGGCACCTTGTTTCAGTAGAAGCTGCTTTTTTAACTGAAGTTCTTCTAGTATTTTACGATTTGCTAGCTCTAAAAATTAATATTGAAAGTCAATAGACAATTTGCGGGCATGCATATCTGTAACAAACCTCTTTGACTAGCTGGTTGTGGAAAAGCCATTAAACTTGGACTATTTCATTTTCAGCATAATCCTTACGAAATTGCTGTGCCGAATAATTATAAAAGAAGAACTGAACAGAAATGAACTCAAACTCTACTGATACTCAATAAGTCAACAATGCACCGTGTGGAACTTAGCAATAAAAGTTAGCAAAACATTACATTGAGTATTCCACCACGGATTTTTTTTAAAAATTATCTATTATTTTTATATATATATTTTTAGCAAATTTGAATTGTAATCTGTAATGTAATTGAATAAATTTGAATATTAAATAAACTAAACTTATTTATTATACTTCTTCTGCATTCCTATATTTAATTTATTATATTCCTATATTAAATCACAGTAAGTATACAGATGGGCTATCCTCCAACTTTATTTGTTTCGCTAGCTATTCAGATCTTCTCAGCCGCATGTATTGTAAATTGCCTACACCTAGGAGTAAAACCATAGAAATCTGTTGTAAAACGTGGTAAAACATTTATTTAATTTTGTTGTGAAAGAAAACTGTAATCACTCTACAATTTAACGGATGGATTTAGAAATTGTGTCAGGTCGTGGTCTGGCAACTGTTTTTCTAATTTGAGTTGCAACAAAACTATAATTGCTATAATTAAATTCTAAAACACGGGCGTGCTTAAAATGTGAATTATGTTTGATTGGGTGTGGTTTGGGCCATATGATGATTTCATATTAAGTTATTAGAGTATTCTATTATTTTGCAGCGCCATCTACCCGAGGATACACATTCCATTCTACAGGAACTGCGATCCCCGTGGTGGGCGTTGGAACTCATCAAAGCCATCTCTTGTCGAGCGTTGTCAATGCGAAACATATTGCCCTATACGTTGGCACATCTGTATATAACCTTATCTGTGACTGCTGGTAACATTTAAAATATTTCTTTATTTTATTATTTAAAATTGTTTTACATAAATATATGTAGAGTTTGATACAGTGTCGCGCGAGGGGTAAACCTGATGGGAAAATTGTGTATAGAAAAGTTTCTAAAATAACCTGCAAATGTCCACAATTTATCCAGCGTCGTTGCGTCTAATATCATATCTTTTTGTACTGAGCGTTTATTTGTACAGCGTCACTCACAACCTACGCCGACAGGAGTTTTTGAGAGGATATCAGTGTTTTTGTAAGAAATAATTTTACAATTTTATACAATTTACAATTTAACAAAATACAATCAATAGAACTAACTTGACATATATTTTAATTAAACATGTAATAAATACCATTTTGGTGAAACCGTACTATAATTTTAATAATTAGACGGAATATAGAACGCGAAATTTGATTCAGCCTGCGTTCTATTTCCTCCACTGTCGGGAAAGTATTACGCGTACTCCACAAATAATGTCACTTTTACATGACATTTGAATTAAATTTGATGTTTAATATACTAATATTAGATGGATTGTAAGGATTTTTGTATTGCTGTTTACATTTTTCACCTAGTTTGCAATTCTAGAGGCTGCAACGTGTTTCAACTCTAGAAGCGTACCAGAAATGTGATTATCGGTATTCATTTAAGACGGTGGGGCCATTGCTCGTCAACAAGAAATGTCGCCACAGCCTAAAACGCGTCATTGATACTTGTCTAAAATATAAATAATATACAAAAAAAACTATATTTGACTGTTCTGTATAAGAATTCAGTAAATTTTTATTTTATTTATGTGTAAAAATAATAAAAAGTTGGAGTTTTTATTTTGACCATATTTGATTTTTTTACATCATATAAAATGTAAATGTTCTATTCATCACAAATTCTACCAGAGACAGTCACTATTAGAATGCACAAAACATGTCAAGTCACATATTGTTTAACAGTGATGTTCACATCCTCTCAAAAACTCAGGTCGGCGTAAGTTGTGAGTGACGCTGTAGAAATAAAGGCTCAATATAAAAAGATGTGATATTATACACATAGACACGACGACGATGGATAAATTGTGGACATTTGCAAATAGTTTTAGTAACTCTAGTGTACACAATTTTCCCAATACGTTTATCCCTCGCGTGCACTGTATCAATGAAAATCTCTACACCATTTAAACAGAATGCAAAATTTAATTTCAAAATTTAGTGAATAAAGTTTCGTAATGATGCAAAACACTTTTAGATCAAATTATTTTTATTATTGGAACTCGTTTGGTTGGTTTATTGGTTTATGTTATTATGTATTGAAACCCGTCGCTTGAAACGCCACTGGTAACTTGCCTTTCTGTTGAAATAAAGTACATTCTTTAACGCGACCAAAGTACATTCATTATTCCTGTGTATCGGACTTAACAATATTTATATATCTAATTAATAAAAAGGAAAAAAAAACGAAATATTTTGCTAAGGAAAAAAATCGAGAAGACGGTTTTAAAATTGGTTTGTAATTTGAATCAGTTGGCTATGGAAAAACAATGTGTATCTCTAAGCAACGAAAATACAGAGTTTAGTTTGTATCTTTGTAATGTTGCACTCGAAAATATTGCAGAAAAGACGCATCTAATTAACTTTGTTAATGATTATTTAATTCTGGATTTTCTGATATTGTTAAGTTGATCGATATGCACTGAATTATTTTATAATAAACTAATTCGCTGTTGGTTTTAACTTTTTATTGTATGTTGGTGTTAAATGATTATATTTGAGACATAAATTTGCTAGTCACTCGGACATTTAGATTAGTACTGTCCTTTTTAAGAAGACAATTTTCGTTCAATACAGATATCCCACCTACTTGATACATTTATCGGGAATTATAAAAAATTACATATGTTTTACAGTCGTACGATGACCGCAAGGACCGTCCATGCAGCCTCTCTTGAAATGACTAGGTTATTATACATTTCAATAGTCATAAAAATGAACAATCATTTGAAATTAAGAAGAACATTTAAAGTTAGTAAATGAGTTAAATATTTAAATACGTAATTAAAATATATAGCAAATATGATACAACATAAACATAATAACAATTACAATTTGGACATACACATTTGAGTACTAATCAATGTGACTTGTCATGATATTATATAATTCTAGTAATAAGAGTGAATAACTTTGGTTTTAATTTGCCGAAATATGTAAAATGCTGCTATTTGGCACATGTCGCACACTTTTGTGATCACTATTATTTATTAGGAACTTTCATTTTCTTGATCTCGTTCGGTTGTGGCTTTGGATGATGATGGTTTAATGGGTAAGACACAAATTTTCTTTGTTGCGCGTTTTAGAACACCATTTTTGGTTTTAACACTAACGACACGTATCACATTGTCTTCACCTGGATGAGTTGCTACGATGCGACCCAGTGGCCAATCGTTAGGAGCGAAGTTTTCTTCCTTTAGGAGTACCATTGTTCCCGGGTATAACTCTTGAGTCGTGGATGAATTCCATTTAGATCGTTGTTGCAAGTTGCCAATATATTCGATCGAATAACGGCGCCAAAAGTGCTGAACCATTTGTTGAAGTTGGTGATATTTAGTCAACCGATTTGATGAAGTTTCCACAACATTTTCTTGCGGTAGTGAGGTCATTGGTGCACCAATTAAGAAATGTCCAGGAGTGAGAGGAGTAAGGTCATTGGGGTCTGAGGAAAGAGGACACAAAGGACGTGAATTTAAAATAGATTCTACTTGCGTTAAAATCGTGGAAAAACTTTCAAAATGTAAACTGACATTATTTAAAATTCGTTTTAAGTGATGCTTGACTTGTTTAATATTGCTTTCCCAAATTCCGCCAAAATGCGGAGATCTAGGAGGGATGAAATGCCAATTTATTTGATTTTCTAATAAGTATTTGGAAAATTGATTGCTTGCTATGAATTCAGCAATGTTATTGTATATTTTTTGCAATTCTTTTTGCGTTCCTGCAAAGTTTCCCGCGTTATCTGACCATATATTCTGCATTCTACCTCTTCTTGCAATGAATCTCTTTAATCCGTTCATAAAACAATCTCTGCTTAAATCACCTAATAATTCGATATGAACCGCCTTAGTCGAAAAACATATAAATAAACAAAAGTAAGTTTTAACGATTTTACGCGATCTAGTTATACCGTCTTTGATCAAGAATGGGCCTGCTAAATCTACTCCGCAATCTGTAAATGGTCTCGCCGGTGTTAATCTAGAGGCAGGAATCTGGCCCATCAAATATTTTTCATCAATTGGCTTGGCTCTAAAGCATACAACACATTTTCTAATCAAATAACGAACAGTATTTCTACCATTTATAATCCAATATTTATTTCTAAGAGAGTATAGCACTGCTTGACATCCCGCATGCAGTAGTTTTTTGTGTTCTTGATCAATTAAAAGTTTCGTGAATTTATGATTATTGGGTAATAATATTTGATGCTTTTGATCGTATTTTAATTTACTTTTATGCAATCTACCCCCTACGCGTAATAAGCCTGATGCATCAATAAATGGATTTAATGATATTAGCTTATTGTTTCGCTTTAATTCTTGACCTTTACTTAGTACCGATATTTCACTGCTGAAAGCTTGAATTTGAACTAATTTTATTAATATTTCTGTGGTGTATTGAATTTCGCTTATTTTTAAATTTCCTAATATCTTATCGTTTCGAATCCTACAGTTGTGAGCAAATCTCAGTATGAATGATGTTACATAAATTAACTTGTGATATGAAGAGTATCTATCAATCAGATTAAAATCGCTAATGACAATATGAATGAGTGTCGCGTTTTTTTTCTCTGGAATCTCAATATTTGTATCGTTATTTTGGCAATTGTTATTTGTATTATTTGGCAAATTTTCTCGCAAAAATATGGGACCGTGAAACCATAGACATGACTCTTTTAATGAATTTAGATCTGTTCCTCTAGATATTAAATCTGCAGGATTTTCCGATGATATAACGTGCCTCCAAATACCTCTTTCAGTTAATGTTTGTATTTTAGAAACTCGATTACAAACAAATGTTTTCCATGTACTAGGTTCCGCGTTTAACCAAGCTAACGTTATTGCCGAATCGCACCAATAGTTGATACTCGCGAATTCTGAATCTATCTTTAGCGAATTGAGAGCCTTTGATGTTAATTTTGCTAATAGTAACGCCCCACATAGTTCTAAACGTGGCAAAGTTATTGTTTTTAGAGGTGCTACTCTAGATTTAGCACATAATAGATTGCAATATATTTCTCCTGTTTTTGAAATTGATTTAATGTATATACATGCTCCGTAAGCTAGTAAGCTAGCATCGCAAAATCCGTGTAATTCAATTGTAGCATAGTCTGGATGCATAACTAGTCTGGGAACAGAAATAGTGTTAATATTTTTAATTTGTTCGTACAACTTTAACCACTGCGTATGTACGCTTAAAGGTACTGATTCATCCCAGTCTAGTTTGTGTCTCCAAACTTGCTGCAGAATTATTTTTGCATTGATAATAATAGGACCTAATAGCCCCAAAGGGTCAAAAATTTGAGAAATTATAGACAATATTGCACGCTTAGTTACGCCCTTTGAATGAGGTTCTATGTTTGTAGCATATTGTAATTTGTCGCTTTTTGGATTCCAAGAAACTCCTAAAGTTTTGACAATTTCGTTATTAGAGATATTATATAATTGTTCGTCACCATTATTTGAGTCACTAATTATGCTTGGCTTGTTCGACAACCATTTTCGAAGCACAAATCCAGCTTTTTTCAACACAAGAGAAATATCAGCTTTTAAATTATGAGCTTCTTGAATAGAATTTGTGCCTGTGATTAAATCATCGACATAGAAATCTGTACAAATTATTTTACATGCTTGTGGGAAATTATGTATTTCGTCTAATGCTGCTTGTTGAAGAGATCTAATTGCCAAAAAGGATGCCGATGCTGTGCCGTAAGTCACAGTATTTAAGTGATAGTGATTTAATGGTTTTTTAGGGTTATCTCGCCAAATAATACGTTGCAAATCGCGCTGGGATTTTGTAATATTTACTTGTCTATACATTTTTTCTATATCGGCAGTCATTACGTATTTATGCTTTCGAAATCTAAGAATAATACTAAAGAATTCATCTTGAATTTGAGGACCAACTAGCAAAAAATCATTGAGAGAATTGCCCTTTACACTCTTTGCGGAACCATCAAAAACTACTCTGTATTTTGTCGTAGTTGATGACTCTTTGAGAATACCATGATGTGGTAGATAATATCTAACATCAGATTTGTAAATTTCATTGTCATCTATTTTTGACATGTGACCAAGCAGCTCGTATTCAGTCATGAAATCGACATAATACTTTTGTAATTGGGGGTTTTGTTGTAATTTCTTTTCTACATTTAAAAATCTATTGATTGCTATCTCTTCAGTATCTCCTAATTCCTGATAGTGATTACGAACAGGCAAACTTACTGTAAATCTGCCGTCTTTATCCCGTTGATAATTGTCAACAAAATTTTGCTCACACTGAGACTCTTCCTTAGTTAATAATTTGCTACTTAATGGTTCTTCTTCAACTAACCAGAATTTTTCTAACTGCTGATGCATTAAATTGTTATCAATCGCGGACATTAAGCAATTGGAGGGTTTTGTTTTATTACAAAATGTCATTGGACCTGCAATAATCCAACCTAACATTGATTTTTGTATTATAGGTCGATTTGCTCCTAATTTAATTTGCCCTATGCATAATAGTTCTAAAAATATACTAGATCCTAATAAAACATCAATATTTTGAGAGATATTAAAATCTGGATCAGCTAATTTGATATCGTCAGGTAGATCAAAGTTGTGGAATGGAATCGTTTGCAAGGGAATGTTATCCGTTATTTGGTTTAATATAAGAAAGGACAATTTTGATGAATAATTGTTATAATTCGATTTAAATTTTGCTTGAGTTTTTCTTTTAATAATCGTCGGAGATTGATTAATACCAATGACCGGCAAATTTACATTATTAAACGGCAACTTTAGTTTTTCCAGTAGGGATGCTGTCATAAAGTTACTCTGTGAACCCGAGTCTAGAAGAGCTCGAACTTTGATTGGTGTATTTTCGTAATCAAACATTATAATTATTGCGGTAGATAATAGGACTGTTGTTTGATCTTTATGTTGTCTACAATGATTTGAGGAAATTTCGAGAGACGAACTTGTCTGTGTGCTAGGATCAATTCGATCTTCAAAATGAAGCAAGGTGTTATGTGTTTTATTGCATATAATACATTTAAATGTTGACTTGCATTCGCTTGTTATATGGTTAGTTCTTAGACAAATAGTACACATTCTAAATTTTTTGATTTGTTCATATCTAGCTTTAGGTGCAAGAGCTTTAAATTTGTCGCAATAATAAATATAATGTGGACCTTTACAAAATTCACATGAGTGTTTTTTATTGGTTGCTATATTTGACGTAGTTCTAAATTTGTTGTCACTACTTCTTTGATTAGTATATTTTGTATTTGCTTTATTAATATTATTTAATTCAGGTTTAATTGATTCTAAGATTTGACATCTATCTGACAAAAATGAGGTTAACTCTTTGAGTGTTGGTAATGTATTAGATTTTACAGTAGATTCCCATTCGCGTTTGGTTACAAAATCGAGTTTCGATGATATTAAATAGATCAAAAATGAATCCCAATTTTCAGTTTTCTCGCCAATATTTTCGAGAGATCTTATGTTTTTTAAAAAGGTGTCAAGAACATTGCGCAATGCGGAAGAAGATTCTTTAGCGATACTTGGCAGATCAAACATTGATTTAAAATGACTATTTATTATTATGCGCTTAATTTCGTATCTTTCTTTTAATAAAGTCCAAGCTGTTGCATAGTTGGAGTCGGTTGCTTTAAGATTGTCAGTGATATAAGCAGCATCACCTTTTAGGCATCCTTGCAAATAATAAAATTTTTGAATGTTTGATAATTCCTCATTTTCATGAACTAAAGATCTGAACGCGTCGTGAAATGACATAAATTTGCTAGTCACTCGGACATTTAGATTAGTACTGTCCTTTTTAAGAAGACAATTTTCGTTCAATACAGATATCCCACCTACTTGATACATTTATCGGGAATTATAAAAAATTACATATGTTTTACAGTCGTACGATGACCGCAAGGACCGTCCAAATTCTTGTAGAATATTACAATTGGTGTTGCGTGTTGATCATCCGAATTGATGAGATACGAAAATAGCATCTCAAATAATCAAAATGCACCTGGATTATTCGGGATTTCAACATCAAGCAGCTCAAGGAAGATATTTTCCAGGCCGGAAATACCGCTGAAGTCATCAGACAAGGTAATTTACACTCATAAATTTCTTGCTCAATTACATGCTCTAAATGCAGAGGAAAAAGTCAGTATTTCTGCCATCACTTGAATTTTTCTTATTTTCAAACGGTGCTTTCTCTGGCGCTGAATCTTTTTCAAAAAGATCTTTCAATTGATTGCCTAACGAAGTAAAGTATGGCGTGCTATTATAAAACATAAAAACTTTCCTTTTTAAGCATTAATTTTTCAATATATTGGTTTGTTTTTATATTTATATTTAAATAGCTTATAATATAAAGATATAAAGTTTGTAGTTTATCCATCAATCTCAAAATTGGAGTGAATTTAATTAAAATTCTGAGTAAAAACGCAAAGTCTTCTCCAATATAGTATTTATTAATTAGCGTTACATGTTTCGGTTAAAAACCATCATCAGACTGTTAAGAGATATTATTAGTTAACATGATGGTTATAATATTATTAATTACCATTGACTAATATGAAATATTTTGTGGAGAAAGAAAATTAAAGAAATTTGACAAATATTAAATGACGTTAAATAAAACAAAACACTATTATAAAATACTATCATAAATAAAAGTTGATACAAATTTAAGTTGTTCATTTAGACAAAGAGAAGAGTTTTTATTTTTATAAATTTCATATATTTCTAAAAGGTTTAATTTGATACTTTTATTACAAATATGTAGTATAGAGAAATTAGTTTTTGGATCAAAAGAATGTTTTTGTTCTACACAATCTTCTTTTGCCAATCATATTTTAGAACAAAAACATTCTTTTGATCCAAAAACTAATTTCTCTATACTACATATTTGTAATAAAAGTATCAAATTAAACCTTTTAGAAATATATGAAATTTATAAAAATAAAAACTTTTCTCTTTGTCTAAATGAACAACTTAATTTTGTATCAACTCTTATTTATGATAGTATTTTATAATAGTGTTTTGTTTTATTTAACGTCATTTAATATTTGTCAAATTTCTTTAATTTTCTTTCTTCACAAAATATTTCATATTAGTCAATGGTAATTAATAATATTATAACCAATTGTTGTGATCGTAAAATGAATTTAAAGGTAGTTTGCCTATTTGAAATGTGAAAGCACTCTTTCATAGATTGTGTTACAAAGTAAAACAGCATCACATGTGTAACGGTTGAAATTTGATACTTTTGGTTAAGGTTTTACAGAAAACTAACGAATATGGTTTTAGATGGGTAAAACCATAAAATTCATAGCAAAGTAATAAAATTACATAATTGATGTGTTTTGCTATCCACAAATGCCAGTTGACATTTATTACCAAAAAAAGAGCTTTGTATCTTTAGCGGAAATAAATGCACTATAGGCAGTACCACATGTTAAAACTATGTCTAAACTGTCAGCCATAAATATTAGCTTTTGGCTCCAATTTCTGACTTTAATTGGTCTGGTCCTCACAGAAACAAAGACCATTTTTAGTATAAAAGCAGAACTTGTTTTGAAAAAACAGGAAGGGGTAAGAACAGTCGAGTTTTGAAGCTCAACCAAAATAGTCGTGTTATATTTTGAATATCACTGTTAAATCAATGACTTGAAAGACTTAAATAATATAATTAAAATACCGGTCGAAAGCAACAATTCTAAAACCTAAAGCTGTAATAAAAGTAATTTTGTAAATCAATGTAACGTGTGACATTTTCTGAAGTTATATTTTAATAAAACTAAATTGAAATATTATCGCGAATTTAATTGAACTTTCCCGCACATCAATTGTTCATCCAAACTGCCCAGAAGAATCGAACCAGAAGGAAGTTAATGATCCAACCTTCATTCCAGAAGTTGCCAATGGTTCTGGACAATTCAACATCAAAAAGTAAGTGCAAACTTATTTAACATTGGCTGGTGTCAGAAGAAATATTCCAACCGGAATAATTAGTCAAACCACCGATCATTACACAATAATGTTAACTAATAATATCTCTTAACAGTCTGATGATGGTTTTTAACCGAAACATGTAACGCTAATTAATAAATACTATATTAGAGAAGACTTTGCGTTTTTACTCAGAATTTTAATTTTAATATAAAGATATTTCGAATACGATTGTCTATTCATAATCATTTTCCGATACGAATAGCTGTAGCTATCTTGAAATCAAATTCACTTATTATATTTGTCTCGCTGAAAGTCGAATTCAAATGCTACGCCTAGTTTGTTGTTCAAATTTCGCGCTAGAAACCGATCGATATGCCATCTATGTTATCAAAACAGCAACTGCGGTGAACAAGAAGGCGGAAGTCGCCATTTCTATTTGTATCACTTTACACCTACAGAGTAGACGACGCCCTTTTTGATATAGCTGGAATTACTAATATGGTATAAACGACGAGGTATATTATTAATAAAGTATAAAACGACGTAATAGAAAGAAACGGTAATCGGAAGAAAGTTCGATATGTATTGAAAGAGGAAACAATCAGCTGCAATTACAGGTACTAATAAACACCATCAATCTGGACAATGAAAGGTAGTAAACAATTTTTTTACAAATAACCATAAAGACCGTTCGACCCATATTATTGGGGTTTTTCAAAATCGTATTCTTGTAATTCGGAATAAACTCCGCATTTTATTCACCATTTGTAAGTCATATGGTCTATGCGTCGAGTGTCGACCATTATCAGCGGCAAAAAATTCCATTTTGGTTTAAAATTTAGGTTTTTTCTTGTTGCTGTTGAACATAGACTTTAGCAAGCGTTAATATTTTTTGGCAAGGGATTTACAATATGCATTGCTTGACCAATCCTGAACACCAACTCTGGAATTGGAATCTCTTTCTAACTCTTGGTGTTGATTATTGGTCATTCATTGATCGGTTTGATCAACATTTCGAATCGCACTTAATATATCGCTTTCCATATAATGTAAATAATTTCGTTACTTGTAAGGTATGATATTTATATATCTAATTAACAAAAAGAAAAAAAAATATTTTGATAAGGAAAAAAATCGAGAAGGCGGATAAGTTTCATAATTGGTTTATTATTTGAATCAGTTGGCTATGAAAAAACAATGTGTATCTCTAAGCAACCAAAATACAGAGTTTAGTTTGTATCTTTGTAATGTTGCACTCGAATAAATATTGCAGAAACGAAGCAGCTGAAAGTCAAAATCAAACGCCACGCCTAGTTTGCTGTTCAAATTTCGCGCTACAAACATATCGATATGCCATCTATGTTTTAAAAACAGCAACTGGGGTGAACAAGAAGACGGAAGTCGCCATTTGTATGTTTCAAAGTTATGTATGTTTGTATGTTTCAAAGTTATAAAATAAGTTATTAAAAAAAATATTTCAGAAATAAATTAGCTTTCCAACGATATATAATTTTTGGGGTCATCGCGGGGAAAACATGCTAATGGCGTTACGCCGCCGAGCGTTGCTTTGATTGTTAAATTTTTTATAGGACAATTTAAAGCCACCCAAGCCTCAACAAGATAGAGTTTACAAATTATTTTGATCGGTTTTCATTTTTGAGTAAAAAGCCTAGGACCTAGGACTATAATTTAAAATTACAGCAATTTATTATTAACAATAATTATTGTTTTATGCATTTTCGGTATGTTTTAGAAAATTCAATAAATTTTGATAAATTGTGCGATATATTGATATTGCGATATATTATAAACCATGGAACTATTATATTTGCTTCAATAACCGCTTTCAAAAGCATCGGATTTTTCATGATCAATTTTAGGAATGTAACCAAACGCTTCTAAAAGCAAGAAAGATATATTAATTTAATAATCAATAATAATATAGTAAAGAAGGCAGAAAGACGAAAGTTCTTTGCCTAATGTTTTTGAGACAATACCGATTTAATTATATAGTAAAGCAATGTTTAATAACTATTTTTGAAATGTTCCATAAAATAGCTATTTATCGTACCTCGCTATTGTGGAATCATGGGTGTGTCCGATTGCGTTCAAGATTCGGATGCAATCCCTCCTTGCCATAATCTCCCATTCAAGCGAGGTAAGTACAGCTTGATCCGCTCGTATCGCCGCATAAACTTGTTGCCAATGTTCTTCGGTCCTAGGCTTTTTACTCAAAAATGAAAACCGATCAAAATAATTTGTAAACTATCTTGTTGAGGCTTGGGTGGCTTTAAATTGTCCTATAAAAAATTTAACAATCAAAGCAACGCTCGGCGGCGTAACGCCATTAGCATGTTTTCCCCGCGATGACCCCAAAAATTATATATCGTTGGAAAGCTAATTTATTTCTGAAATATTTTTTTTAATAACTTATTTTATAACTTTGAAACATACAAAGAAACAGCCCAATAAATAGTCGAGATTTTTTTTTTAATTTCTTTAATTTTCATTTAATTACTATAATTGGGTTTTTTCACAATTTTTTTTCTTTTGTTTAAAAAATTCCTCATATCGTATTATTTATAATAGTTTTTTCCCGATTAAAAAAAATTATTTTTTTGGCCGAAAAAAGAAAATACAACTTTACGTTTTTGAATACCATTTTAAACACTCCGAACAGCGCCGACTTCATCCGATGCTTGCATGACGTCACGATTGTAGTTCCGTTCATATAATACCCCGTTACAAACGTCATTTTAGTGAATCTTTTGTAATTTTGTAAAATTTAAAAGGTTGTGGTGTATTTTAATATTCCTTTAATATGGAGAGGCATATACCAAAAGGTTATAGGTGTTGTTTTGTGCCAAATTGTGAGAATACTTCAAAAAATCAGCCAGCAAAAGTTTTCGTGTGTGTTCCAAAAGCAATGAACATTAAAAAAAAGTGGTTCAAGATTGCAAATCGTCTGGGTACACCCAGTAATTCAAATTACTTTTGTTGTGAAGACCACTTTGATGTAAGTATTTTGAAATTATGCGTCTTAAAAAATAAGTGAGTGTTAAAGATAGCTACGTTTTGTCATGGGTTTTATTATCCACACGAATCCGATTTCAATTAAAAATAGTATATTGTGTTATTAGGATTAAAAGTGTCACTTTGTTTGATGAGCAATATGTTTGCATTTGCGAGGCGTAGCGCAGCGTAGCCGAACTAATGCCAAGCAAAAATCAGTATTTATGAGATGACGCTTATTTACAGTTGAAAAATGATCTTGAAAATTATGTCAGATTTTCGATTGTTGGAGGGCCAATAAAACTAAAGTCTGGAGTTTTACCGCATAAATTTGATTGCCAACCTCACCGAAAACGCGCAGCAAGTTATCCTTCCCGCATGTCATCAATAAAAAGAAGAAAAGCAACAGAAGTCAAAGAAATTCTCGATGAGGCTTGTTCTTCTACATCACTACAAAAAAATCTTACTCCATTGATTTCCATTGAATCTGAAGTATAACATTACAGAATAATTTCAGTAACAAGTAATTTATTGAATTTGAATTATGCATTTACAGGATTTAAATGATGCTAACGTTGATGAAACTCCCGAAATTTCAACGTCAAGGATTGGGGATAAATTTGAGGAGCCAATTTCTAAATCTATGAAGTTGACAAATAAAAAACCATCTACAGTTGACAAAAGCTGTCAGATCAATCTTCGACCACACGTAAGAAGTAAAGGAGTTAATTGTAATTACAAAATTTCTACACGTGACGCATCAAATTCTCCAATTAAAATTCAATTAAATGAAATGCAAATATTGGAAGGACATGAAATAAGCCATATTACTCAGTCAAAGAAAGTTACAGAACGACTTCTTTTATTACATCATTCTAGTGACTTGAGTTCAAGATCATCAAATGTGGAATTTTCTGATTCTAGCAAAGAATCTCCGGCAAAAAGTACTGATTCCGTTAGCTCTGAGCTAAGTTTAGATACTTTTCAAGAACTATCAGCCGAAAAAAATACAAAAATGAAAAATCAGTCTCATGCGGTTGTAAACTTTTTGATTGACCAAAATCCAAAACAATATGTTGGAATTAATGATGAGTGGTTATGGATAATTGATGTTCTTCACCATCAAACAGAGATAGCCAAGGACCACATTAAACTAACTCTGATGAAAATTAAGTTGGATGACTCATTCGAAAGGCTGGCTGATCAGTTCAATATGTCTACTAGTACAATCAGTCGAATATTCTCATCAGTCATTCCCGAACTCGATAATATGCTCAAGACTTTAGTATATTTTCCTGAGCCTAATTTAATTCAAAAAATGCTGCCAATCCCTTTCAGAGCAAACTATTCTCGTGTACTATCAATTATTGATGCGTTTGAAATACAAATACAAAAACCGACAGATCCATTACAGCAATCATTAACGTGGTCGGAGTACAAAAAATGTAATACTTTAAAATATTTGATCAGTTCTACTCCAGATGGTTTTATTAACTTCATATCTAAAGGCTATGGTGGAAGAATTAGTGATATAAAACTATTTGAAGATTCTGGTTTATTAGAAATATTACCTACTGGTTATTGTGTGATGGCTGATCGTGGCTTTAAGCAAATTCAAAGTTTATTGAATTCAAAACAATGCACCCTCATTCGACCCCCCTCGGTTTCATCAACTGAAAAACCAAGCAAGGAACAAACTATTGAAGCAAAACGAATTGCCAGTCTAAGAATCCATATTGAAAGAGTAATAAGAAGACTTAGAGAGTTTCAGATATTGAAACCACATTCTTGTATTTCTTTGCTTTTTATGCCACACATAGATTCAATTGTAAACATTGCATGCGGGTTAATTAATTTACAATCACCAATTATTAGACAGCTTTAATAAATTATTGACGACTCCTTCTTGGGTTAAGGAATCAGTTAGGACAAATCAAATGTTTTTGTAGAAACCAATATTTTCTTTTTATTAAGAATTTGTTAGTATTATCGCATGTAATATCATAAGTGCACAAATTATTTGCAGAAAATAATTTCAAGAAATACATGATTTTTGACATATACATTATGGCAACACCTATCAAGGTGATATCAGACATTCTTTAAATGTTTTCAAATTATAATTGTATTTTTTTTAGCTCCAAGAACCATTATTTTTTTAAAAACAACACCTTTAATTTTTACACTGATTTTACAAAAATAGAATTACATTAACAGTGTAGAAAATGATGACAATAAAGCTTAACACAGCAAAAGAAAAATGTTTAATTTTAGAATGCACCAGAAACGTGTTTCTATTGGATTATTGCAATGTTAATGTTGCATTACTTATTTCTGGTTTCTAAAATTATAGTGTTCATTTTTACTGTGCGAAGAATGTTTTCATTTTATAAACTATAGTTGTAATGCTCATAAGCGGAGTTTTTATGATTTTCTAATGGCTAAGGTAGTAACAATCTAAAATATTATATATAAATATTATATATATAGTAAGAATGCTAAATATTCAACTTTCTTACAATAATTGAAATCAATCTTTTTTCAAAGAAACAAGTAGTCGAGGAAAAATGTGAGTCTTCCAAAACGTCATGCTCGTATCCATTAGGTTTTTTGTATATGTCTCATCAAAATCAATCCAGACACAAGTAACTTCTTTAGATTTTTCGAAATCAGGATGAGCAACACAAAACAATCCTTTGCTTTTTTCAGCTGCGAACATTTGTAACTGCATTTGAGCATAGCATTTTTTACTAACTTCCCCTTTGGGTAAAAAAGTATCAAAGCCCTTTTTACCAAATGGGCATTTGATTTCCACGATGAAGTCTTTTCCAACGCCGTCTGGGGATGCCCCTATTACTGGAAATTTAGGCAGTAAAATAATGCCGCTTTCTCGAAATAGTAATTTTTTTGTAGATTTGATTGTTTTTGCTACAACTTTTTCTAAGAATTTTCCTCGTTTCATTGCATTGTTTGGAGCAACTTTACTCACTCCAATAACTTGACTCACAAAACAACCATCCGGAGTCTGACATCGAGATGCTTCAAATATTTTTGAGGCGGTTAATCGACCATATCGTAATTCATACCATAAAGGATTATCGCTTTGATTATGCGTTAGTTTTTCAGCATCTGAACAGAGTTTTGGCATCATTTTACTCTCAGCGAAACATAAAAAATCATCAACCGAAGAGGAAGTTGTTTCATTTGAAAAGTGTATGATTAGTTGGTGCATAGAAAGAGCAATTGTTTCACGTTGAGCAGAAACATATGAATATCTAGACAACTGACTATCCAAGTTCCTTTTTTTTGCTGTTGCAACAATGGTTTTCAAAAATTGTGAGTTGTTGTGAAGGTTGCTTGGTAGTGATGGTTTGACTTTTCCAAGATCTTTTGTCGTCATAAATGGTATCGATGATCCAACTGAGGACAACTTGGATTTTTTCCAGTAGCATTCTACCTCTGTAACGGATGGTTTTGAACTTTCCCGATGAGCCCACATTAAAAACGCAATTGCGTGTTTGCATCCGCCTAAAACAGTTTTTTAAAATAAATTTTCAGACAGAATAACGATAATTACAAGGCAACACGCATTTGACAGTTTGTGTTCACAGCGAACCCATTTTTAATTTGAAAGATTTTTTATAATTATTACTTTTATTTACCTTTTGATGCAGCACAATCCTGGCAATCTACACTCTTTATTTTTCCATTTTCCTCGTCAACAACAAGGACAACCGTGTATCCCTTTGCATGAATGCGATGTTCTGGACACATTTTGCACTTCAATGTGCAAACCAATCCTTCACGTTTCAAACAAACATATCCAATGGCATTGTTTCCGTAGCTTTCACGTGATGACCTAATGCAAATAATAATTTGATGTTGCTCATCTTTTCTTAGTACGGGAGCTGGGGTTGAATTTTGCACTGCCTATTTGTTACTAAATCATACCTTGCAAACCTGATATTTGAAACACAGGTTTTCCCTATAATCGCAACATGATTCGTCTCCAGCTCCTGGACTATTAAAAAATGTGAATATATACAAATAATAATATAATAATATATCAATATAATTACTATCAATATGTCTTGTTTGCAATGAAAATTAGCATTTTACATACCTCATGACTTTAGCATTGCGAACTTCGGCCGCATTAAATTTTTCGCTTTCTTGAATATAATTCCACACTATAAACTCATCAATTTTCGGCAAATTCGTGGCATTCGCCTTTTCAAAACCACTTTCAAGTCGATTTGCCATTATTAACACCGTAATAAACACAATAAAGTTAAAATAAACACTTTAAACAAACTTTAAACAAGGAATTGTACAACGACTCCATATACAAACCATCTACAATTATGACACAACTACAATTATGACGTCACGCAACACCCGACCAATCTCATCGCGTTCATGTTCCCGCGGTTTGTTTTAAATTTATTATCATTTTCAAAACCTTATAACTTTTTTTTTAACTATTAAAAATTGTTGAAACTTTACAAATAATTGTAAAAAATAATTATCTTTATGCTAAAACTTTGTTTTAGTTATTTTATTTTTTATGAAAAAACCCAATTTAAAATTACAGCAATTTATTATTAACAATAATTATTGTTTTATGCATTTTCGGTATGTTTTAGAAAATTCAATAAATTTTGATAAATTGTGCGATATATTGATATTGCGATATATTATAAACCATGGAACTATTATATTTGCTTCAATAACCGCTTTCAAAAGCATCGGATTTTTCATGATCAATTTTAGGAATGTAACCAAACGCTTCTAAAAGCAAGAAAGATATATTAATTTAATAATCAATAATAATATAGTAAAGAAGGCAGAAAGACGAAAGTTCTTTGCCTAATGTTTTTGAGACAATACCGATTTAATTATATAGTAAAGCAATGTTTAATAACTATTTTTGAAATGTTCCATAAAATAGCTATTTAGATATCATAAAATATCAAATTTCAGATTCCCGAAATTAAATTTATCACTTGTGAAATACAATTTCAGATTTTTGAAAACAGATTTCAAACAAATGAAATTCAATTTCCTAATGTCGAAAACCAATTTATCAATTATGAAAATCATTTCCAACTTTATGAAAACTGATTTTACATGATTTTAAGCAAAAGTCATCATTATTTAATAATTTTTAAGTTTATTTAACATAACATAAATAAACAAAATTAAAAATAAAATTTTGGCCAATTATAACATAGCATTTAAAACTAAATTTCGACAATATCTGCTTGCTGTAGTGCTGCTCCATAATATCTTTCTACATGATGTTGCTGTTGAACGTCTTGAATTGCAGAATCCGAATGTTCTTCTAAAATACGCATTCTAAACTCATGCTGTGTTAACATTTGATTATTAGCACGCCTATAGTTCAACACTTCATGCATCCTTCCTTGTAGTTGACTTTTTACGGTAGATTTAAATGAACTCCATAACAACTCAATTGGATTTAATAAATACGAATATGGAGCGAGCCGCACGATTTGAATATCTTCTTGGGGTTGAAGAACGGATTTAAGATTGGAATGCACTGGTGCATTATCAATAATAAACGTTGGTTGTATAATATAGCTCTAGACCTTTTTAAAAGGTCTTTTCAGATACATTTAAAATTGACGGCTGGTTGATAACATTAAATTTCAAGGTCCGCGTTTTAATTAATTTTAAAGTTATTGCGGCTTTATTTGTAATTTGTTTGTGTAAAAACAACTTGCAACAAGTGCGATTGTGTTGTGGTATAGTGACAATGTCAGCTTATTGCTTAATAAAGGGATGCGGGAGCTACGCGATGAAAGACAATGTTGGACTTTTTCGGATTCCCGCTATATTAACTTTCCCACATCAGCCGAAAGTAAATATACTATCCAGGGACAGGCGCAGGTTATGGTTGGATCAAATCAACCGTCCAGAGTTGATCAAGCAGCAGCTAAAACACGCGAGAGTGTGTTCCAAACATTTTGTGTCAGGTAGGTCATTCGGCCCGACTCTATTCGCTTAAAGACCGTGCTTAGAGCTACCCTGTGCATAGACGGTATAGAATACACTATATTTTGATAGTGTTTAGACGATGCGATACCCGGTATGTAATGTGTATAAGTAAACACTTTGCTGCAGAATTGTTAAACAATTAACGATATAATAAATTATAGCATTATACTTATTTATGTTGAATATTATTTTTTTTATAAGAAAACCAGCTGGTCTAAAAAATGTTGCAAATCAAGATTGGATTCCAAATCTGCGTTTTAAAATCTTTTCAAATTTTTTTAAATCGTTTTAAAATCTGCGTTTTTTTGTTTTTTTGTTTTATTTTCACAAGATTATATAACACACACTTTACTTTACAAGTTACCTAAAGTAAATCTAGGTAAAATTTACGGTAGTGTATCACAAATAATTGCAAAAAACGTTAAATTGTATCAAACACAATGAGAACAAACGTCAACAATGTGTCAAACGCATGTAATTAAAAATTCCAAATGGCAGGTGGCATTAAAATAAATGTTTCAATATTTGTTATAAAAAACATTACATTTTTAAATTGCAACAGTATTTTTGTTGCCCTGTAATGTGGCCCATGTCCAATGTGCATACTATGTAATATTATTTGATTATAGTTTGAAAATTAATAATAATTTTAAAGGGTATTTTTTTATAATTAAATATAGAGCTGTCCAAATGCAAAGGTGTATTAATTTTCAAAAATATTTTTAGCTGAATATAAAAATAACGTTTTCCTACAATCGCATATAAAAGTAGGCCTTTGTGCTTCCATTTGACAACGAAAAGTTGACGTTTTCCGAGGAGTTGTCACTTTCCCGCTCTATACCTTTTACAGTATGATTTCAAACTTATGAAATTTAAATTCAAACTAGCGAAAACAAATTTCACACAAAAAAAGTGAAATTTCACATTCCCGAAATTAAAGTTATCACTTGTGAAATACAATTTCAAATTTTTGAAAACAGATTTCAAAAAAATGAAATCAAATTTCCTAATGACGAAAATCAATTTGTCAATTATGAAACTCAGTTTCAAATTGAAAAAAAATGATTTCAACTCATGTTAAAAATAATTTTATTGACATTAATTGTTTCTATCAAAGTTGTGATACATATTTAAAATGCCTCGCGGTAAATATAATAAAATTTCACCTAATGATAGAGCCAGGATTATAAAAGCTTATGAAGAAGAGAAAGATTGGAGAGCTACAGCTACAGCCTTAGGCGTTAACATTCGTACTGCATATGAATGGTTAAAAAAAGGACAATCATTCCCAAAAGCAAAAGGTGGTAACGCTACTACAAAAAAGTCGCAAGAAATAGATGATGCATTGGTAAGATGGATTGAGGAAGATGCTACAATAACCTTGAAGTGCTTATGCAAACGGGTTAAGAATGAACTCGAAGCTAATGTCTGTCAAAATACTATAAAACATTGGTTGGACGGAAAATTATTTTCTATTAAAGCAGTAAAAGCGCAAATAGCAAATATAAATAGCGAAGAAAATAAGCTCAAGCATATGGATTATGTGAATAAAATATTGCAAAGCCGAGCAAATGGTAGAACACATATTTGGATTGATGAAACAAACTTCAATCTTTATTGTCGTCGCAAAGAAGGTATATCTAAGATTGGTCATAGAGCACATGTGATTCTTCCGGCAAGTAAAGGCAATAACTTACATTGCATTGGAGCAATGAGTTCTATGAGAATTGTTTCTTTTGATCACCGAAGAGGTACATACAAAGGTGCTGACTGTAAACTATGGTTGCGTCGCTTGATAGAAATTTGTAATACCGATGGTAGAAAGTGACCACTCCTCGGAAAACGTCAACTTTTCGTTGTCAAATGGAAGCACAAAGGCCTACTTTTATATGCGATTGTAGGAAAACGTTATTTTTATATTCAGCTAAAAATATCTTTGAAAATTAATATACCTTTGCATTTGAACAGCTCTACATTTAATTATAAAAAAATACCCTTTAAAATTATTATTAATTTTCAAACTATAATAAATAGTATATTACAACCGAGTTGGGAATGATATTCATTACAGCCGAGGGCTAATA
Source organism: Cryptophagus acutangulus (assembly GCA_963556235.1). Lineage (NCBI taxonomy): Eukaryota > Metazoa > Arthropoda > Insecta > Coleoptera > Cryptophagidae > Cryptophagus > Cryptophagus acutangulus. Next base: position 9,256,502 of record OY744558.1, read on the forward strand.
TCTGACCGAGAGGCGAAGCCTCGAGGTCAGATATAAGCGCGAGGCTGTAATGAAATTCCCACCGAGGTATGTATACTATTTTATTCACAATCGAACAATTTATTATCAAAAAAATAATTAAAAATGTATGAATAAAAACACATTTTCGACCGTGGTGGAAATGCACTTTTCGATCAGCAAATCTGGAGTGAAATTGCAGTTGTCAAAACTCCAGTTCAAAACAAAAATACAGTGTTGCGTGTTGTTTTTTACGATAGTTCATTAATTTGTTGTGCTGTTGGACTAGATTAATCTTTAAATGTAATTAAAAGTGTGGAAATAGCGAAATACATTAAATACTTGTGTAAATTCTACTGTTGCAAGTGTCAAACAATCATATTTATTATTTGACAGTATTACGAACCTAGGTATGTAATGTTCAACTTCCCGACCTCTAAATCGTTGGTAATCACAACATTACAATAACGATTGTGAATAAAAAATATTACATAGTATGCACATTGGACATGGGCCACATTACAGAGCAACAAAAATACTGTTGCAATTTAAAAATGTAATGTTTTTTATAACAAATATTGAAACATTTATTTTAATGCCACATAACAAGATTATGTCATTATAAGCTTACTTCTAATAACAAATAATAAAATTCTTACCAATTATTTCCAACAGATAATAATAATTTCGACCAAAATTTTGAACTGACTTATATTTTCTGTTTCTATGAAAGAGGTCAGATATTATATATAATATAGATTTGACATTTACGCCACTTTTGAAGTTTAAAGTATATTTCAAATATTTAACATTTTAAGTTTAAAGTATATTCCAAATAATGACTGTGTTTCTGGGTATTTCTAGAAACATATATTATATTATTTTAGGTATTTTTGTATACTACTAGAAATATTTTCTGGGTATTTCTAAAAATACTTTACGTATTTCCGAGCGTTTTTCTGTATTTCTGAATGGATTTAATGTATTTTCTTCCGGAAATACTTGGAAAATACATTAGGTATATTCGAATATTTCTTGGTGTTTTTGAAGTATATCTTGTATTTTTTCTTAATTTGTACTTTTAATTTGTACACCATCCTATATCAATCGATGTTTTCCTTCCACTACATCTTTTCATTTTAAAATCATCTAGAAGGTTTTTTATAAAATTGCTTTGATTTATTTTTATTTCTTCAATTTATTTTCTTCCACATTTCTACTAAGTAGAAATATAAAATATTGGCTGTAGCGCAATTTTAAAAATCTCTTGGTAACTTCCAACCGGTGAAAACGTTACTTCCATATACACCCAATTTGAAAATATCAACGAATCGCAACGCGATTGCTGTTCGCAACAAAGAGGATTTGGTTACTTTTATTGATGCGCGAATGTATAACACTGAAACTGAGAAATAATTTCAATTTTTTTTTTACACTTTTAATTTGAAATTTTTAATTATTTTAGCTTCCTGTCAACTGTAACAATTTCTCCCATACCCTTCTTGTGGGTATTTCGAGGTAAACATTAGGTTGCGTTTATAATCTAAGCTATCCCGAATTGAAAAAGCAACATATTTTTAATTTCAAGAATGTAACCAAACGTTCCTAAAAGTAAGAAAGATATATTTATTTAATAATCAATAATAATATAGTAAAGAAGGCAGAAAGACGAAAGTCCATAGCCTATTTTTTTTTGAGACAATAACGATTTAATTATATAGTAAAGAAGTGTTTAATAAATATTGTTGAAATGTTCCTTAAAAACATGATTTTTATATTCAGCTAGAAATTATTTTGAAAATTAATATATAGTCTGGACAATAGATGTATAAGTAGTATAGATGTAGTGCAGCCTACCTTTTCTTAACATATTTTTGTGAAGGACGAATAGAGGAAAAATTATACGAGACATAAAAGTAGGTTGCAAATTAACACTGCGCATGCTCCAAAATTGCCGCGTGGGTTTGGCGGTAGATTCAAATTCAATTTGTTCACTTGGTTTGTTGTATAGGTTTGGCGGGAGATACAAATTCAATTTGTTCACTTGGTTCAAAGATATTCGAACGACCAGCTCGCTCACGTTTCGAAGTAAAAGGAACACTTCCCATTTTCAGTCGTTGTTTTGACCCTTTGGCAGGATGACATTGTCCACACCTTAATTCACATTGTCCACACCTTCTGTAAAATTGCAAACATTGAACCAATATCTTCGTACTTCTACATTAGTAGGAAATCTGCAAAAATAAATAATATAAATTTTTCTTTCGTAATCGTAAGTTACGATAGAAAATTACTATCATATAAGTTGTATAAATAATTAATATTATTTGCTTTAAATGTCTTATAATATCAATAATTGACTTACCTGTGGTACGACACATGCGGCTTTGAAGAAATTGTCTTTATCAACGTATTCTTACAAATCCAACACTTCGTACATTTACAAGGAGCCATGTCTAAAAAATGAGGTTATGGAACACTATAACTCAATTTAAAACTTGATGTAATTCAAAACTCACCAAAAACACAATCAATGGGCATTATTACATTATTTAATATATTTATTCAATACATTACTACTTATTTAATATATTTTTGAATGTAAAAACAATCAAGCTTAATCTTTATTGGTGAGAATATTTTTGAGAATAGTCGACCACAGTGGACTATTGTCGGCTAGTTTCATTTCAAGTAGCATTTCATTCGTCTCATGCAAATAGACGACTTCTCGTTTATAGACCGATAATGAGTTTTGCCGATATTTCCGCAAAAATTCAGCACGCCGACAATTCTCAGACAATTCAGCTCGGCGACGATTCCCAAGCCATTTGCCACTCGCTAGAACCAGAAAGTGTGCTTATGTTATAGTCAACAACACATTTTTTTAGAGAAATTAAAAGAAACTTACCTCTTAAATACAGTTTGAATTAAGGAGAGGACCCCCATTAGCAAGTTCTTTTTGGAAATATTCTATTAGATTCACCACAAATTGATGGTGGGTCGAATCTAACCTTTGTCACGGCATTTTGGCAATACAACAATTAAACTCTTTTACAACACAATTTTCACTTCACTAATCAACACTTTATAGTTACAACAACACACAACGAAACACAAGAATCATAAAATGAATCAAAAACCACAAAAGCATAAAACGAATAAAACTATAAAACCCCAGAGGGACAGGATGGTATTATAAGCTCACATAACAAGCTATGGTATTATAAGCTTACTTCTAATAACAAATGATAATTTTTTTATCAATTATTTCCCACAGAGAATTGAATTTCTGTGGATTCAACGAACACACCGGTTAATAATTTCGTTTAAAATCTTCATTTTGAATTATATTTTCTGTACACAGAACAGATACAGCTTTTGTTTTAAGAACGGGCCGTCATATATTATAATTATGGTAGTTATCAAACCTACCTGACCTCTTTCGGCTCAGTAATAATTTAATTTTTTGTTATAATACTCTACTCATCTGCGCTTATTTTTGCACCTCATTTATCAGCTTCAAGCGCGTTTGCTGTTCTCTTTCTTTGGACGCTTGTAGGAAACCGTAAATTAATAATTCTTTGTTTATATAATATTATGTATGCATAAACGGTTGTGCCATTCAGAATCTCCATCATCGTCAAATTCAAACTTCTAATTAGGATTTTTAACATTAGCACACCGAATGACCACCAGTCAGCTACGAAGGAATGCTTTCCATCTTTTAGTACCTCGGGTGCAATATATCCCTTCTAACATCAACAACTTATACTACAGAATTTAGAAAAGTGTAAATCTTAGAATTTTATGGATTTAGAAATGTTTACGTTACCAATGTTTGTACTTTCATTAGTGGTAGTCGATAAATATATTTTAGTTCGGTTGCCACCATTGCCAGGGAGATTCCGCTTCTAACAAGCCAGACTTCCTCACTATATATAATACTGCAATATAATTATGGCAGTTATTAAATCTAAAATTAATTTCGAATCAGTAATTAATTTAAAAAATG